>JAQHUG010000101.1:2257427-2317591 GCA_028555095.1 Dicrostonyx torquatus | reverse complement strand
TGTGTATGTATGTGTCTATGGCTGTGTATGTATGTGTCTATGGCTGTGTATGTATGTGTCTATGGCTGTGTATGTATGTGTCTATGGCTGTGTATTATGTGTCTATGGCTGTGTATGTATGTGTTTATGGCTGTGTATGTATGTGTCTATGGCTGTGTATGTATGTGTCTATGGCTGTGTATGTATGTGTCTATGGCTGTGTATGTATGTGTTTATGGCTGTGTATTATGTGTCTTTGGCTGTGTATGTATGTGTTTATGGCTGTGTATGTATGTGTCTAGGTGTGTGCATGTGTAAGTAGATGCCCATGGATCCTCTGAGCTGGAGGGATTTGTTTGTTTGTTTTTGTTTTGTTTTGGGGTTTTGGTTTTTCAAGGCAGAATTTCTTGGTAGCTTTGGAGCCTGTCCTGGAACTAGTTCTTATAGACCAAGCTGGCTTCGAACTCACAGATCCGTCTGCCTCTGCTTCCCGAGTGCTGGGATTAAAGGAGTGCGCCACCACCCCTGGGCTTGAGCTAGAGTTTTTATGGTAAGAACTATCTGATGTCGGTGTAGGAACTGCAAGTATAGCCAACACACTTAACGACTGAACCATCTCCCCTGCCCATAACTTGAACTTTTAAAAACTGATATTTCACAATGGTAATTATGGATAAAGCTGAGAGAATTCATAGAATTTCTATTCCTACTGAGCAAAGGATAAAAGAGAAAAATAATTTTGCTGAATATATTTTATAATTCTTTGTTTTGCTGAATTATATATTGATGTATTTAAATTTGAAAATTACTTCTTTAAAATCTTTTAAACTAATTAACAAATATTTCTCTGTGACTGTTACAGCTCAGTAGGAAATAATTAAAATTTACATTTGGATTATTGTCATGAAAGCTAAAGGACATTCTGGGGATGCACAATTGTGTGTTCCCATCTCAGTCATTGGTGTAATTGTCTTTCAACTTCTGAAAGCCTAACCAGTTAAAAAGTTTCACACTAAATCCCATCTCCTCCGGAGTGCTTCCATTCCATCAACAACTGTAGTGACTTTTATCTGTCGTGACCTCCACTATAGTTTATTGCTTTTGTTTCTTTGCCTTAGCAGTTGCAGAAGCCTAATGATGCTCTTTAATCGAACAGTGGGATTTATTATTCTGAGGCTGTGCTATCTTTAAAAACAAGGTATGAATTGACTAGTTTGCCGAAGGTACATAGAACTTAAAATTAAAGCAAGAAACTGAAGAGAATGCTCAAAACAAACAGAACCCGAGGATTTTATTCTTATTGTATTTCCTGGGTTTCCATTATAAAATGTCCCAACTAGATGTCTTAAATAGCAGAAAAGTATTTCTCACAGCTCTGGTTGGTCGAGAGGGGGGGTGAGCAGCAGAAGTCTATGATCATGAAGTATGTTGGTTTGGTCCCTAGTGAGGGATAGCTTCCTATCCTGCAAACTCTCTGCATCCTCAAAAGACTTTTTTCCCATGTGTATAGTGCAGAGTATTTCTTTTCCCTTTCTTAGAAGGTCACCAATCCTGTTGAATTAGGGCTCACTTTTATGGGCTTGTTTAACTTTAATCACCTCCTGAGAGCGCTGTCTTCAAATACAGTCCCATCAGGTTTTAAGACTATACCGCCTATCAATTTGATGGGCAAGAGAGAGATAATTCAGTACACAGTACCATGCTTCTTGGACACTAGACCATTTTGTAAGCACTTTACTTACATTTAGTAAGTCTTTAATGGTCACAAAAAAACCTGTGAAATAGCATCTTGTCTTAATTAGAAAGCTGAGAAGTGGTGTAGTCACTTGCTCTAGCCCCTGCCCTCCAGTGCTGCGGTGAATCACCTCTGTGGAAGGAGGGGACCAGCCATGGCTGTTTCTGTCTGGGTGTGTGTGCTCTCTCTAGAGGCAGAGCCCTCTACTTCCTCTCACACAGAAAATCATTTCTACCTTCAGCCCCAGAGTGCCCATGTCATAAGGTTTTTACTCCCCTCCCTGTAAGCATGAGGAAGACTGTTCCATTGCCCACATGGGACAGCTTTGCCCTGTGTAGAATCTGATATTGCTGGAAAAGAGCAGAAACACAAATGATCATGTGTGTTACTCTAACTTCCAGGAAGACCGGGCCATGTGTTCCTTGTGTGCACTGACATGGAAGGTACTGTTACCCATGATGGGGTATCTGAACTCTGATGCAATCCTTAAACTAATTTGAGTTATTAGAAGCATATTTTAATAAGGTATTTTATCTTCTTTTTCTGAGGAAATATTTGGAAAGCATTTATTTTCATTTTTTATTTTCTTCAAATTGTGGAAAGACTGAAAAAAGAAGGTAATGATTTGGTTTTAACTCATGGGCCATGATGTGAAGCCCTCTATGCCTAAAGGAATTGTGTTTGATTTGGGAAACACCACAACTTTGTAGAATTAAGCTAAGTTATACGACATCCGAGTATGACTGAGGTAACTCTCCTCTTTGGAAGCCTTATGTTTGGCTAGGGATATTCACATCCCACCTCAACTTTAACTTCTCTCTGCTCAGACCAATAACTAAAGACTATGTGGTCCATAGATCAGTCATCTTGGCTTCAGTTCCTACTTCTGTCATGTCACATAATATGTGACCTTCAGCAGGTCATTGAACTTCTCTGGATCTGTGTCTTAGCTGTGAATAAGGAACTTTTGTCATAACAAATCTTTGCAAGCTAAAGCATGATGCACCTTCGGTAGCTTGTCTTAGTTAAACGCTCCGCAATAATGCCTTTCTTTCCACAACTAGAACTTGGCAGCTTTGGCTACGTGGCTCTGGATTTAGAGTCAAGAAGATACAGGGTTAAAGATGTTGTGGGGTCATCCTCCACAGGTAAGGAAAGCAACTGAGGCCAGATGTGTGTCAGAGGAGTCTCTGCATGTGGGCCCAGATAGACCATTGTGTGAAACTGTGAAGGTGAAGCCTAGATTGCTCTGGAGACCCCAGATGCTGGAGATCCCAGAGCCATGGGATACATGCCAAGGAGAGCTGCTAATTAGGTGTAGAGTCAGCCCAATAGAGAGAAGTGTGCTGCAGTCAACAAATCTGGAAGGAGTGGATTATCTGAAGAGTGCTTTGACATCAGACTTAGAGATGCAGAACTTGGAGGGCCCTTCTGGGTTTCAGTCTTGCTCACTATGTTCCTCACTATGTTCCCTTCCCTTCCCTTTGGAACGGTTATCTATATTCTGTGCCATTGTATGGATGTTGAAAGTATGTGATCTGCTTTCTGCTTTTGCATTTACCTAGAGTTACAGCTAAGAGATTGAATGAGTCTTAGAAGATACATGGTCTTTGGACTTTTAAACAATGTTGAGACTGTGGAAAACTACGGGGACTTCTGAGGTTGGACTAGATGCATTTTACATTCTGATATGGCTACAGCCTATGGGGGCCAGGGAGTAGAATGTGATGGTTTGAATGAGAATAGCCCCTAGGTTCTTCTATTTGAACACTTAGTCATCAGGAAGTGGAGCTTTCTGAAGGTATTAGGAGGATTAGGAGGAGTGACTTTATTAGCGAAAGTGTGCCACTGCAGGTGAGTTTTGAGTTTTCAAAATCTCAAACCAGGCCCAGTCTTTTTCTCTGCCTGCTTGTGGATCAGGATGGAAGCGCTCAGACCTGGCCTGCCTGCTGCCATGTTCCTGCCATAATGGTGTGGATTAGTCCTCTGAAGTTGTAAGCAAGCCCCCAATCAAATGCTCTCTTTTCTAAGAGTTGCCTTGGTCATGGTGTCTCTTTACAGCAATAGAACAGTTACTAAGCCCCCACATATAGGAAAGCATTTTGAGGAAACTTTTAGTCTTTCAAGATAGTAGAATACACTAGAGAAGTTAGACATTTTCTACTTCGCTTAGGAAATAAAATAAAGCAAGTCTTTGGTCTAGGAAAATGCAGTGGCTATGCCCAAATCGATCAGTGTTGGAGTAGCTGTAACTGTACTGGTTGAGGGAAGGTAGTGGAGGCTGAGAAATGTTTATTTCTGCCTAAATTTCAGAAACTCAAGCCCCAGATGTTTCTGTTAACCATTGATATGTGCTTGCTTTTAATGAATGATACCCAACAGCTGACGAGCTGGCCAGGCCTAAGTGGGCCTCATCTGCAGTGTCATCTCTCCAAAGGCATCCTCTGCTTCAATACGGCATTGACTGAAGGTCAGAGCAAGTTATGTTTTCTTGCCACCATTCATTTTTCTTCCATATTTTGTGTTTGCAAACTTACCGCCAAGGGGTATCATTCCTATATTACCTAAGAATAAAACGGTCCCAACTCTGCAAACTCAACCTTGTTTGTCTGTTAATGTTTTGAGGCTTCTGGAAAGAAGCCCTCAACAATATTTTTAAGGACCAGTGAGAAGTCTCAGTGGAATTGGAACCACTTTCCACCAATTCTTACAACCTGAGCTTGATACCTAGGTCCACATGGCAGAAGGAGATAACTGACTCTCAAAAGTTATTCTTTAATAAATATAATAAATAAATAGAATAAAAGTAAATAAAATAAAAATAGTTTTATAAAAAAATAGGAATACAGAAAATGAGGTTCTAAACTCCATTGAAGTAGATTTATTCCTACTGACAAAATAAACTTAATAAATCTAAATATTTTCTTTTCAAAAGCCTCTGGCATTGTGTAAGTTCTTCGTTTTGTGGAGATTTAGTCAGATCATACAACAGACACTATATTTTAAGAAAACACTTAGAATCAGAGAGATGGCTCAGTGCTTAAGAACATTGACTGGTCTTGTAAAGGACTCAGGTTTGATTTCCAGCACCCACATGGTGGCTCATGACCATCTGTAACTTCTTTTCCACGGGATCCAGTGCCTTCTCCAAATGTCTATAGGAAGCAAGTGTTTACATAGTACACACACACACACACACACACACACACACACACACACACATGAAAGCACTTATACACATGAAAAAAAATTTTTAAAAGTCAATAAGCACTATCTAGTTACTTTAGAAATTTATGTAGGGTGCCAGAGAAGCTTAAGGAGTTGAATTTTCTTAACTTAGAAAAGAATGACTTCAAGAGGAAATAATTTCCAGCTTCTGAAAGAATACAACATTCTTAAGGTATGTATCCTATATTTCTAATAAGCTGCATGAGCTGGAGAGATGGCTCAGCTGTTTAAAGGCTGGGCTTACAACCAAAAATATAACAAGATGCACAATAAGCCTTCAGATTAGTCTATAAGACCAATGAGCATTTGACAGGTTGGGCCTCAACATAGCTTTTATACTCTGTATAGGCCACATATTGTCACAAATGTATCATCGAACTGGAGCTATTTGGAACTCAGGAGAATTTAATGCTGGTAGGATTAGAGAAGATGGAAAATATAAACAAAGGGTCACTCATGGAAACAAGAATAAGTGCCAGATGGGTTAAAAAAAATAGCAGTGGCAGAGTTGACTGACGAAGGAAAACCCCTTAACACTCCCACAGATATAGTCTTATGGGTCACAGAAAAGGAAGGAGAGAACATCCACGCTGGTGCATGACCTTTTGGCACACATAAGTAAAAGTGACCACGTCCAAGTCCAGGCATCTCGCCCAGTCTGATAAACAGCTCCTCCCGGCTCACTCACCACAGTTTACAAGGTCTTTTGGAAGCAAGCCCCTGGCAGTTAAGTTTCACGGCTCTCAGTTCTGTTTGTTTTTCAGTAGACTGTATATTGTGCAGGCATGTTTCTACTGCCTGGATTATCGTTTTTGTTTCATCCCATCTGTTATATGTCTAAATTCATTCAAAAAGGTGACAGGTATTGTCACCATAGTTTTACACCATCACTGCTCACAATGATTGTACAGTCTATCGAATTTCTATGATTCCACCCAATCTTTCCTTGTTTATTCCTTAATGGTTTTTCATGTATCAGATAACCACATATGTGTATCAAGTCCTGTAATGCACAAGGAGTCTGCTTTCTTTCAAGTGCAACACTAGGGCTGGACCATGCCTCAGTGGTAGAGCATTTATGTTTTGTATCCAAGGTTTGGTTTTAATCCCCTACTGTGCCCTCCTGCACCCTTCACACACAACCCCTACATGCCCAGCATACCAAGAAGGAAAGCCTCTAATGTGGTAGCTAAGAGTAGTACCAAGTAGTCTGCCAACACACTGAACTATAATGGATGGTAGAGAACCTGACCTCTTTTAGACATTCAATACCAAACAGAAGAAATATTCAAGTCCTTAGCATTTTTTTAGTGAATTACTACAGACCAATTTGACTATATTTGACTATCACTGTAGCAAATTTACTTAGCATTTGAAAGTTTGAACCCCATTAATTCATGAACCAAAATAAACCAGAAGTTACATTGTATTTAACCAGAGTTTCAGGGTTATTCTGTAGCCATACATTAACTATTTAACTGACTTCTTTTTATTATGGTTACATCCAGAGCCAATGAAAGCCAGTCAGAATAATATGACAACTAGCCTTGCCTTCTGTTTCCTCTCCCTCTGCAAATGCTCCTCTGCGTACAGTACATTGTGCAACTATGTGCCCTGTATACACCGATTTCAAACTTCCTTAGCATCATATGTGGAGTGCTGGGCTTCTCTGTACTTGATAGCCATCTGCACTGGCTACTCCTACGGTTGTTCTAATAAAAGACAGAACATCATTCACTGTACATGGTATGAAGAAGCCCTACTGGCCACTTCTTCTGTAGCTGTCTGGGGCTGTTACGTGTTTAAATCACACATGGTTGCACAAAATGTCTTCCCCCAAATACCCTAGAGAACCAGTGTCCAGTCAACCAGTTCAATCACAGCTACACCATTCAGCTCTAGAAGCTGCCTTCTGAATACTTCAGCATCAATGAGACAATGTAGGGTTTTGCTGCTCTGAGTCACGTTACATTTTTATGTTACTTCAGAATACTGCTAACCATATGCTGTCATGAGGCATTTTTTTCAACTTATTGATCTTCTCTTTGGGCACTTTTTATTCTTTCCGTATGTTGTCTATCAAGTGGTAAAATTTTATATTTTCAAACTGACACCTTATTATATTATGGGAATTAGGGGTGTGCTTTTCAAGACAGTAAGCTAGTCTCAATTGGAAAGCAAAGGTGATGAGATTCATTAAAGCCACAGGCCTGTCTTACTGGGCACGAGAACCTTTGGAAGCTTTTACCCCCCCAGAACAAAGGAGGGCTCTCTCGAACATGAAGAAAGCATGTGGAGATTCACACAGACCTTGTCCTTCTCTGCCTCCCCTGTGCTAAGGATTCTGCCAGGACTCATTCCTTTTTTGAAGACATGCCTGAAGAATGTTTAATTGGTCTGGCTATAGTACATAGGCATGTGAAAGATTGTAGATGCCTTCGAGAAAAAGAGACATATTCTGAAAAGAGTGCAATTTAAGGGTTATCAAAAGAAAGTCTTTTGGCTTTTCTATGACTGGATTATTGTGCACTTCACGCAGTTCTTGTAAAAGTCTGCAAGTTCTTTTTAACTTGCAATGTGTTTATTAGAGACCAAATATTTTTCTTAATGCAATATTCTTTGAACTCCAATATAACAATGTACAATGCCTTTCTGTTCCCAGAATGCCTTGCACATGACAGTAACATCTTCATATTATAGGGCATTCAGTTGTGGTCTTAGGTCATACTTATCTCTGTGTTTTGATCTTTAGAGTAGTAAATAGTTGCCGAATGAATTGATCCACAAATTGTATATATATAATGCTAAATTAATATTTTATTTAAAGTTCATTCCAACATATATTACATATAATTATAATGTGTAAATTAAAAATTTAAATAATAGCTTTGTGACATAAAATGTAAAATGCTGGATGTTGTTCCACATATACATTCTTGGATTTGCATCCACTGGTTCTCAGCGCAAGTTCAGCAGAATGTGTGAGAAGCAAGGCAGCTACTTACAGAAATATTTTGCTAACTTCATGTAAAATTAAAAATAGTTAGCCCTTTTGGTTTATAAGAGCCCCTGTAGAAGAAGAATATTTCCAGAGAATTCTAACGGGATTCTCCAGAAACAGAAGAATTCCATTACGGCTGAGGATTGGCCACAGGCTAATGTAAGAAATATATCTGCTGGTTGAAGCAGGTCAGTAAAATGGTAGGTGCTATTTTGAGCAAAGGTTTGCTAATAATGAGAAACTGGCATTACCTGTGGCAGAAAAAAAAAAGAAGAAGAATTTAAGTTAAATGAAGGTCAAATCAAATCCAATTCCCAGTGAGAAAATGGTAGCAAAGGAAATAAACTAATCCTCAGGTTCTTTCTTGATGCAGCATTCAAGAAACATACTAGATTGTTTCTTGAAATGGAGTTTTGAAGAACGAGAAAGACTATGACATCTAATACCTATTTGTATATTTAAATAATAAATGAAGCTTAATCTCTATAAATGAATCTTTCTTTCTCTATGAAAAGTCACCATGAACTAAAAATTCGTATGGGATATGTTCTATTTAAAATATTTTCTTATAATTATTCACTTATTAGTTACATAGGCATTATGAGATAACCTTCTAGAGTTAATGAACACCTGTATAGCTCCATGTACCATATTCTCACTGAAAGTTTGTAGGAAGTAATGAGATAATAGTCATAAAATGTCTGACATGTCTGTAAGTATTTTACTGTTGGTGTTAGTTGCTATGATCTTTGAATAAATTATATTTGTTACTTATCAAAAGTAGTGAGTTCAGACTCTTTGAAAGGACTCTATGTATTGGAAAGTTCCCATATCTTAAATTCCAACCCTAGAGCTATAGTGGAAGAAGAAAACTACCCCTGGAAAGTTGTCTTCACTCATGCCATGGTAACACACCCCTTGCACACCTTCATATCCATCACACACACATACACATCTTATATACATTAATAGACATCATACAAACATCCACATCACATAAACACACTTATACATTACATGCCTTCATATCCATCGCACATACACACACACCTCACACACATTAATACACATCATAAATACATATCACATGCACACAGACACACACCTTACACACCTTCATACAATTACACACACATACATACACATCTTACACACATTAATACACATCACAATACATCCATACCACATTCACACACACACTTTACACACATTCATACCCATTACATACATTCACACACACCCCCACACACCCCTATCACATATACACATCTTACACACATTAAAACGAATCAAACATACATCACACACATATGCATCACATGCACACACATCATACGCACATATGGTGATATGGGATTCCCCTCTGTATATTGTGAATGTGTTTTATTACTATGGTTAATGAATAAAGCTGTTTTGGGCTATGGCAGGGCAGAATAGAGCAAAGACAGAATTACAAACAGAGATAGAGGAGAAAAGAAGGCTGAGTCAGAGAGATGCCATATAGCTGCCGCAGGAGACAGATGCCAAAAGTTTATGAGTAGGGCACAGCCATGTGGCAATAGAAAGATAAATAAAAATGGGTTAATTTAAGATGTAAGAGTTAGCTAGAAATATGCATAAGCTATTAACTGAACAATGTTATAATTAATAAAGTTTCAGTATAATTATTTTGGATCTGGGCAGCCGGGAAACGAATGAGCAGCCTCCATCTACAAACTGGCATGCCAATGTGAGTGGACTATATCCCCAGCAAACAGAGCCCACCAGAAAAAAAATTGTGGTTACCAAGAAGCTGCGCTAAACTCTGTCTTTTTTGTGTGTGTCTAGAATTCCTTTTTAAGCTCTCTTGGGTTTTTATGTGGATATAGTTTGGATATATGGGGAGGCGGACAGAGACACCTACAGAAGGAGTGTTGTGCCCCCTGGTGCTGACAAGAAAGCCGAGGCCGGGGCTGGCTCAGCCACCGAGTTCCAGTTTAGAGGAGGCTTTGGTCATGGACATGGTCAGCCACTACAGTGAGCTTGAAGACTGTTGTTTCGAATAAACTTTAAAGAAAAAAAAAAGCGGTTTTTAACTAAGAAGTAGCAGCAAAGGCGCACGGCTTCTTTAGACTTCCTGGTTTATGCTACTCCCACAAACATCTCTGTCTTTCAGGAGGCCAAGCACTTAAATGGGGTCTGCTATAGCGTGCTACAAATTTGCTTAATGGTGACATAGACCTGCTGCAACCCTGAAGCATGACTTTCAGAGGCCGTGAACATGCCTCCACCATGTTAGACTGGGTGAGACAACAGTCAGGGCTGTGTAGTTGGTCTTAGTCACATCCGTTTAGCATTTAAAAAAACAAAAGTGCTCCTGGTCAGAACACAATTACAGATATGCATGCAATAAAGACAAATTCAGATGGAAAAGACTTCTAAACGGATCACAATGTTAGATAAATGTACATAGGCTTGAGAAAGAGAGAGAGAGAGAGAGAGAGAGAGAGAGAGAGAGAGAGAGAGAGAGAGAGGAAAAGGAGTATAGACAGTTGTAATATAAAATAGTATAGGCAGTCATAGATTAAAGGAGTAAAGATAATAAAATAAATGTTAAACTTGTAGAAAAAGTAATAGAGTAAGAAAAATAAGCCAAGTAAAGATGGAGAATCCACAGAGAGTCTTGATTATGCTTACTATTGTGTTTTCTTTGAATTTTTTGACTGCAGAGAGACATTTGTTTCTGGGGCTCCTAAGCTAATCTAACATACATGTTTTAAAGGTATCTTGACTTTAAAATTTGGGTCTAAGAATATGTTGCTTTGGAAAAGAGATTCTGCTTTTGTTTCCACAGAGGATAGAAAGTTGCGGATTCCTTACTGGCTAGTGTGGTTTGATCAAACAAGACCCCCCTGAAGTAATGACCCAGATGGTCCAACATCCATGACAGCTTCAGGGCTGCTGGCTGAGTTGGACCTATCACACAGGATACTCTATAAAAGACCTGGTTAACAGTGCCCCCAGTCAGCAGAAAGTAGTTGAGAAAACAATGCCCAAATTCCCTAAATAATTTATTTATAAATGTTTGGTTTTGTTTAAAGGGGGATATGCTATAGAGATAAATACTTTCCATTGGTATGGATCTTGGTATACTGATAGAAATTTAAGGTCAGTTTTGTTATACGTTTATTTCTGCTCTTGATTAAGGTAGTGTGCTTGTGCAGCTTATTTAAAATGTAATGTATAATTAAGAAAGACAGTTAAATAGATAGTCATCTATAATAATCAACTTTATAGTAATATTAGGTTTTCTAGATATACAGAGATATATTTCAGATGGTCAGGTCTTCTTCAAACCTTTCAAAGACTTACAGAATATGGAATTTAAATATTTTAAAAACTTAGAATTTCTCATGACAATGAGACACATCTGCTCCTAGCAGCACCAGTCTACTTCAAGAGGATAAAGGGTATCAAAGAGACTTCTTATGGAGTTTGTTAGCCATTTGGACAAGAAACTGCTCTTGCCTGGACTGCTTGATAGTGTGCTACATAAGCTAGACATGCAGGACCCACAAAACATGACTGCTGAAGTTGCCTTAAAAAGGTTAAACAGTCCTTCAGGGGTCCTGTTTCATAAAAGAGTCTGTCAGACATTCTACAGGACACACACACACACACACACACACACACACACACACACAAAAGTGACCGAAAAACTGCCAGTATAAGTGAAACTGCCTTTAAAATCTCCAGCTTCATGAAAAAGTCTGCCAGATACCATGAGCCTGTAGGCTAAAGATAGATGCCCCAATGTTACAAAAGAACTTTGGGTGAATGTACAGGCATCAAGATGTCTTTGTCAATTCTAGAGCTTTGGAAGTTGCTAACAATGCACTTCCTGTTTACTTAAGTAATATATACTTCTAGAATCTTTGATGGAGTTAAATAAAGATAGATATAATTATAAAAGATAGATTAGATATAAAATTTTGGACTCACAAAAATAGGATAGATGATAGAGTATTTTTCTTAATTTGCCAAATGTAAATGGACTAAATATTGTAACTATAATTCTTTCTTACTAATTGTTTTGATATAAGTAATTTTACTATGCTAAAGTTAAAATTTTCCTTTTTATTTAGACAGAAAAGGGGAGGTAATGTAGGATTCCTCTCTGTATGCTGTGAATATGTTGTGTTACTGTTGGTTAATGAATAAAGCTGCTTTGGCCTATGATGGGGCAGAATAAAGCAAAGACAGAATTCCAAAGACAGAGATAGGAGAAAGGAAGGTGGAGTCAGAGAGATACCAGGTAACTGCCTAAGGAGAAAGATGCTAGAACTTTAACAGTAGGCCACAGCCATGTGGCAATACATAGATTAATAGAAATGGGTTAATTTAAGATGTAAGAGTTAGCTAGAAATATGCATAAGCTATTGTGTCAAAGAGTGTTGTAATTAGTATAGTTTTAGTGTGATTATTTCGTGTCTGGGTGGCTGGGAAATGAATGAGCAGCCTGTGTCTACAACACATCACATGCACACACATCACATGTACACAAACATCACAGGCACACACACATCACATGCACACACATCACATGCACACATATATCACATGCAAACACATTACATGCACACATGTCACACATATAGATTAGTGGTAGAGTTTTGATAAAGCAAAGTCTTAGGTTGGCATTTAGTATCATCAAAAACTAAATAATTTAGAATTATTTAAAGAATTATGAGAATCAGCAATTATAGATTAAGTATTCTCTGAGTCATTAAAATTAATTGGAGATTTTTATGGACCATGCTTGGTTTAGAAACATTGAGGAAATTATGTGAAACAATGTGATATCACTTTTGTAATAAGCAATCTAAAGGCCAACATATGTAAATCAATTTAAAATCTTTGATGAAAGAAAATAGCACAAATGCATATTAATATGTTAGCTTTTGTAGAATCAAGAGTTACATTAGACAGTTTTCCTAATGTTCCATTAGTATTTTGTTTTGTTTTTGTTTGGTTTGGATTCTTACATGCCTGTTCCAAAACAGTAAATGCAGAAAAACTACCTTCTCTTTATGATTCCACCTAGCAAGATTCAGATAAAGAAAATTTTTAAACTATAATTCAGATATTAAAACTTAAAACTTCCATTCTCAAGAGTACTTCTATTTTTATGTGATGAAGTTTTACCCAGTTCTGGAACTGACAATAAATCTAGCTAAGATCATTTCAATTTTTCCTATCCTTTTTTTTTTTAATTTCAATGGATTTGTTCATTACTCTCCTAAGCTCTCCTACCACATCCACAAATGTTATGCCTAATGATCTAGAGAAGTCAAATGTAAACTTGAAATGTATTAATTGTGAATGATAAATACTGAAAATTCTGTAGTGATATCTGTAGAAACTAGTTGCTCTGGGGATAGCCATCAAGAAGATGGAATGAAAGGACAAAGCTAAAGGTCTTCAAGTAAGTCAAGGAGGAAACTGGAGCATAAAGACAGCAAAAACTTTAGAGTAAGACTGGATTTCACATCAGTTCCATGTTTCTGAGGGTGTAGAGCAAGGGCAAGTGTGATTAGGAGCACTGGTCTATGAGCACACGGTATGCAGAATTTCACCAGAAGAATAAACTTCTGTATAAGCCGAGTGACACCGGTATGCAATGAATTTGAAGCATCCCATGAACAACAAAAAAAAAGATAAAAACTTAGTAATCTCGATAGGAGATGGGAAAAGAAGGACTGGGTTTGCAGAAATGGCTCCCAAGAGAAAATGATTTAGTAGATAAAAGGCAATGACTTCTGGGAATTTCTTTTCATAAATCAATGATCAAGACATGAATAAGGATGGAGATGGGTAGGTGTTAAAATGTTACAAAATGTGTCAGATGAAAAGAATGACTTAGGGTTCATCAAAAGAAGTTAATGAGTATCACTAAGTAATAACCTCTATGAGGTCATACCGATGCCCTGAAGCCCAGGAGTCTAAAAACAAAGCCCAGGACACGCTGTGGGACCAGACAAGCTTTCTAAAGTGATTACAAGATGCCAGAGGCTCAAAATCAGATCCAGAAGATGGCACAGCTGTAAAGAAGCCTGGAGAAAGGGAATGCAGAAAATAAATGAAAATTATCATACACATTAGTATCAGAGCTGATGTGGATTGAGAAACCACTGTATAAAATCACCATTTATTGTAAACTCAGAGAGGGAAGAATTTCTAAAGTGTATTTCACTTTTGCCTGAATGTTAAAAACAACATACTGAAAAACTTTGGTTTTGAAGATTTTGGTGATTTTGTGTCAACATTGATTAATCTTTGCTAAACTGGTGATTCTGTACGTGGTTAATTGTACATTTTCCCCATATTTGGATTTCTTTCTTTCTTTCTTTCTCTCTCTCTCTCTCTCTCTCTCTCTCTCTCTCTCTCTCTCTCTCTCTCTCTCTCTCAGTGTGTGTGTAACAAAAATAATGTGATTTAGTAGGGATCTCTGGAAACCTGTTCTATAGTTTTATGTATCTTTGTATGTGGCTCTTTGAGGCTATATATTGACTGGTGATTTCTTCTTAAGACAAAGGTGAGAAGAGCTGACCTCATAGGCTTTAATACAGTGACCATTGTGACATTACCTATCTCTGATCTTCAGATAAATATCTTTGAAATTTACACAGTCATCACTATGTCAGATATAAAAAGGAGCCACAATGGAGCCACATATACTTGAAAAAAAAGTCTTGCTAGAACTTGAAATGACAATTATGTTTAATCATAGAAATTTGTTCTTTTGGTTGTTTTCATTTGTTTTTCTCAATGCTGGAGATCAAACCTGGGTCTTGTGCAGGTCACTCTGGCCCTCTACTACTAACTCCATTATCTGTCCAGAATGTGTCCTTTTGATGGTAGGTTATGTATCCAAAACCATTTCTCTTAATGACACACAGAGTGTACATGCATGGTCATTCCTATAGCAGAATCTTTGCATTCATAGTTAAGCCAATCATAATCTTTTTTGAGTTACCCCACATAATTTCAAAGAGAAGTGGGGCAAGAAATGCCACGTTATACTTACAAATTCAGCACCAAATGGAAGAGAATATGAGAGAGGCCTGAAACTAGAGTGGGAATCTTACAGATCAGAATATGGAGTGCTAAGAACAAGGAATACAAGGGAAAATGGGAAAGGATTGAAGACACTAATAAAAACATAAGCACTTCTTACTAATGAAAATACTGTCTTCACTGAAGTTTTTAGAAAGCTGTGTAAAAGATTAATTCCTAAATGTTGGCAAAATAAATTTAAAAATAGCTTGTTTTAAAGACAATCAAGTTCTCCTTTTTTTAAATTATTTTTTTCTGCATTAACTCATTCCAAAACCTCATGAGATAGGAGGCATTGATACTTGAGGAGGAAATGACACTCAGCTTAAGTCTAGTTTTATGACTAAAGAGCTATCCAATGTTTTTTGGGTACTGCAATGTGTAACTACCAGTAATCATTCTGGAAAAAAAAAGTGTCAGTAGGTAGTTAATTCATTACGTGAAAAGCATAATGCGTACCTCCACAAAGTAGTGGCACCATGTAAGTGGCACAGGACAGTCATTCACTATGACATCTTGATGCAGTCAGAGACACTAAATACAAGATTATGAAGCAGACCAGCATAATACACCAGACTAACTTGCAGTATGTATGTATATACTCACATATATGAACATGTTATGAAATAGTGTTACAAAGTATAGTATATAAACACATAAATCAGAAACAGAGCCATTTCATTATCAAATATTAACTATGGTACAGAATTTTATGTTCTATTTTTTAATATGACTGATAGCACAGTAGATTTGTTTATTAAAAACAAATGAGTAATACATTTTGCTGCAACACTAAGGTAGCTATTGCATCAGGGATTGGTATATACCTACTGAGGAACAGTAATTCTTCAGGTTCACTGTAATTCTCTGGAACCACTTTCATAGGTGAGACTACCATTAGTAGAGCCAATATTCTGTAACATGTGACTGTTTTAACCCAGACTTTTGTTACTTTTTTCTCACTTATGAAATTATTTAGACGATATTATTTCTAATACTCTTTCAACACAAAAAATCAATGATTTGCTGAGGAGCAAATTTCAAGCTATTGGTTTAATATTTGTATGATAAATTGATGTAAAAATCAAAGTGTCTTCTTTTCATGCTTTACCCTTCTCTTGACTGTTCTCATAGTTTTCAAATTCACCATTTCCTCACAGGAGAAACAGTCATGTTCTCCATTGTAATAAAAGGAACTCTAAAGGCTTCCTGTGCAGGAATATGATACACACCCTCGTCTCTCATCAGTGGATGTTTGTGTTTGTCTTGTTTGTTCATTTTGTCTAGGAAAGGCTCAATAACAATACCCCTTGGCAATCCTTATCAAGTGACTTCACACCAACTAAAAACATAAATAGTATTGTAAAGGCTGGGCCAGAAAACAGGGTGCTGGAATGGAGATTGAATAAGCTCTGCTAACATTCTAAGGAAACAAGATGTTAGTTCCCCAAAGCCCATGAGCCCTTTATTCTGGGACTCTCTTTCCCATATCCTATAGGAGAACTCAATTATTCAATTTCAGTAGCATATAACTCTAGAAAGTATTTCAGTATATAACTCTAGGAAGTATTTAAGATGTCATGGTTCCCAAATCACTCCCATTTCTACTGAATCTGTCAATAAGATTTTAAAGTAAGTAAATTGGGCTTGGTTTTTGTACTATGGATATGCAGAAAATGTGAGTGATGTCCAAGGACTTTTGAGTTTTAACCTAACTGGGGGCCTATAGGTGTTTCTCTAAATAGGACATTTACTCTCACTGATAATTAGGGGAAAAAGGAGAACATGGGAGAGATGAGAGGAAGGAAAAGGAGCAGGGGAGAGTAATACAAAAGAAGGGGTAAGGAAGGTAAAATAATACTGTGTCTGAAATATACCTAAAATAAATAAATATACCTAAATAAAATAAATATATCTAAAATAGCTATAATATACATAAATTGATATAAACACACACATAGTATAAACATTTTGCCATCTTGGCTGCTAGTGTTCTAACAAAACATCAACACCAGGCACGAGAAGCCCTCTTCTAATTTGTTGGTCAGGGTAGTCCAAGATACTTCCCAAACACTATAGGCTATTGCTTTTGCCTTTTGTTTCCCCACAAAAGGTGGAAAGTAAGTAGCTATTTCTGAGCTGGAATTGATCTTAAAGCTTCCTCTCTGAGGACAAGTTTTCATGGTACCAGAAAGTGCCACACAAGCTTCCGAAGGAGGTACACAACCAACAGTGTTACCCAGCTATGACACCTATAAACCACTGTAAAAAACCCATGGCATGATAACCTCATGGGTGCGAGGGTGTCGTACATGCTCAGCAGTAATCAACAACTCACTAGTGTAGGAGGTTCTTCTATGTATTGCTTTCATTGTTTGAATAAAGAAACTGCCTTGGCTTTTTGATAGGGAAGAACTTAGGTGGAATAGACTGTACTGAATGCTGGGAAGAAGGGCAGTGTGGCAGATGCCATGAAGCTCCTGCCTGAGACTAACACTAGTTAGAATATTTCCCGGTAAGCCACAACCTCATGGTGTTACACAGATTGGTAGAAATGTGTTAGATCAGGATGTGAGAGTTGGCCAAGAAGAGGCTAGATAGAATGGGCCAGGCAGTAATTTAATGAATATAATTTCTGTGTGGTTATTTCAGGTGTAAGCTAGCTTGGCAGGATGAAACAAAGGGGTCCCATGCTCCAGAAACAGCTCACTAACTGGACTCAATATGGAAAATATACCTGGTGGAAATCTAGCCAACTACTCAGTGTCAGTGAAGTCATTAATCCTGGAGAGGAGCCTACAGCCTCCAGTTTATTAAACAGCATAATACCTAACTACAATAGAAATATCCATCTTTATACCCACAGATAAGTGCAGTCCTCACCCATCAATAAGGAAACCTTTCTTTTCAACAGACAGAGACCATTACAGAAAGCCACAACCAACCAAAATGCAGAATTGTGGAGCCCAGTCCAGAGCATGTATCTACAAAACATCTTCCCTATCTGAAGCCCAGGGATCCTTGTAGAAGAGGGGGCATGGTGTGGGACAATCGTCTGTATTCTGTCAATTATATTTTAAATAAATGCTGATTGGTCAGTAGCCAGGCAGGAAGTATAGGTGGGACAACCAGACAGGAAGTAGAGGCGGGTCAATGAGAACAAGAGAATTTGGGGAAGAAGAAAGTCCTAGTGGAGTTGTGACCCCACCACAGAAGAAACAAGATGTGACTGCCTCACTGAAAAAGGTACCAAGCCATGTGGTTAACATAGACAAGAATAATGTGTTAATATAAGTTATAAGAGTTATTAAAAAGCCTGAGCTAGTGGGCCAATCAGTTTATAACTAATGAAGACCTCTATGTGATTTCTTTGGGACTTAACGAATGTGGGAACCAGGCAAGATAGAGAACCCCGACAACAGGGGCAAAGACTGTAAAGGTCAGAGGGTCATGGAGTTTTCTGTGAGACTGTGTCTCCTAGGAAGGTCAGGTGCTATACCCATAAGTCTCATCAGCCTGACTGTTAAACGTGAGTTAAACAAGGATGACAACAGCATATGTGGGAACACCCAAGAGGCCTCAACCCTATACAGAAGAATTATAGACAACTAGGGAAAACTGAGAGACAATGAAATAGTCTTCTCCAGAAAAGAACACAGCAATTGATTCTCCAATATGACGTTGTCAGTCCTGAAAACATACAAGCAATATTATGTATACTGAGCAGATTCTATTTATGACAATGTGTATATATCCATATGCATTCAATAACAATTAATGAAAAAAAGAAACCATGAATTTGGAAACTAGCAAGAAGGGGTACAGGGGACAGTTTGGAGGAAGGAAAGAGAAGTGAGGGATGATGCCATTATAATCTCAATAAAATAAAATAAATAATTGAAAGTTTCAAAAAGAAATAAGAGGGAGGGGTTTGGGCCTGCCTCAACTTAATAGGTCATGCTTTTTTGTCTCCCATGGAAGACCTTATCCCTTCTGAATAAAGACTAGTGGAGGAATGCATAGGTTGAGGGTTGGGTAGAAGGAAGGTGAGAGGAGAGAATGGGAAGAGAGAAGAGAAGAAAAACTGTGGTTGGTATGTAAAATAAATTAACACATATACACACACACGTAGCATATATGGAGTGAGCACTATATGTATATATGGATACATATATATCTGTTTGAGAATCAGTAGGGTAAAGAGAATAGAAAAATTATCCTTACAGATTACTTTAACCCAAGCTTTAAATTCTGTTTTTACCCTTCTTCTCTCCAATGTTTCTATGATCTCTTTGAGAATTTATACAAATTCTTTTTCAAAAACTATTGCCCCCAGGAGTTCATGTCACTTGAGTTTGAAAATAATTTTCTTTGATTGTTAACTAGATATTATTTCAGCAGCTCAAAAGAGGTCCTCAAGCTGTGTGGAGCAATGCTGGAGGATTTGCCTGTGTCCACGTAGTTTGGAGAGTGCGAGCTTTATTCAGTACCTTTAGTAGAAGTTGCTTTAAATTTATTTTTCTTCCCAAATATGGTAGCACTGACCTTTGACCATATTGCTCACTCAGAAAGCAGAGGCTGCAGGTCTCTGCTAGCTTTAAGGCATCCTGGTCTACATATTAAGTTCTAGAGTCTACATAAAAGTCAGTGGCTCTCAACCTTCCTAATACTGCAACCCGTTAATACGCTTCCTCTTGTAGCTATTATTTTTATAGCTACTTCATAACTGTAATTTTGCTGCTGTTATGTATCATAATGTAAATATTGGTGTTTTCTGTGAAAGGGTGGTTTGACCCCAAAGGGGTCATGAGCCACAAGTTGAGAATCACTGTAGTAAGTTCTGGAGTTGTTGGACAGTCAGGGATACAGAGACCCTTTTTTCTCACTGTGAGAGAAAGATTTTTTTCATGAAAATTTCAAATAATTGTTTAGCTCTAAGTAATATCTAAGTATAAATACGTTTATTAATTAGAACTCATGAGAGTTTAATCCTAAATAATTTGAATATTTTTCCTTAGAAGATTACTTATCCTATTTGGATTTTTTTTTCATTTTATCCAACTAAGAAATAATAAATCCCATAAAGGGCTACATAACATATACACATACTACTTATGAATATATACATATATTGATACTTACCTATACTTGTAGATATATAATTAATAATGTGAATATACACAGTTCTATTTGTTAGGAATACTAAAATCTGCAAAAGATCAAGTCATTCATGTACAATATCACAGAATTTGCATGTGGTGTATATTCATCTTCTGTCTACTAATTTAAATTTTACTAAATTATTTAATATCCCATATACAATGTAAATATTATATAAATGATCGTTATGCAGCACTGTGTAAGGGAGAATGACAAGTGAAATCTACATGTTCAGTACAGATGCAATAAAAACAATTTTGATATCTATTTATTTTTATGTGTCGGGGATGTGAGTAGGAAAGTGCCATGAATGTGTGCAGGTCAAAGGGCAACCTTGGGGACTCAGTTCTTGCTCTTCTATCATGCAGGTTCCAAGGATAAACTCAAGTTGTCAATTTTGGCAGCGATTGCCTTTACACTCTCAAGCATTTGCCTCGCCCAGGGATGAACTCTTTTTTTTTTTACTAGCTTTTTTAGATTATAATATAGTCACATAATTTCCCTTTTCTTTTTTCCCTCCAAACCCTGCCATATATCCCTCCTTGCCCTCTTTCAAATTCCAAGCCTCTTTTTCATATACATACACATACATATTCAAAGCGCTGAAGATTAATGATTACAAAGTCTGGCTCAGACAGCAGGTCTCTGTGAGATGCCTTGAGAAGGCTCCTGTGCAGGACTGATGTACAAACATCTTTTTATGCTTTCATGATTCTTACTTCCCGGGCATAGTGGAACCTCAGCTGTAGCACCAATACCATTCCCAGGCCATATTTTCTATGCCTTAACTGATGTCTATGTTATTTAACACCCCCCCCCCACACACACACACGCTGAGAACTCAATATATGGACCAGGTTGTCTTTGAACTAGCCACAATCCTCCTGCCTCTGCCTGCCACGTGCTAGAATTACAGTGATACACTGCTGAGCCGGGCCGGGCCTCCCTTTTCCTACAGCAGGAATGCTAGTGAGGTGCAAATGAAAAGCACAGTTGTAAATTCAGTTACAAACAAATTTTGCTTCAGGCATGAACCATAAATTAAAGTAATGATCACTTCAAGATGGAACTTCTTTTCCCCCTGTCTCTTAAAATCAGAATGAAAGTAGGTCAATGAATTTTAGGATATCGTAGAGTACGTACAGTATTGTATTGTTTGCCAGTACCTAATTTACAATTACAGAACTCCATGAATATTGAAATGATTCAGCTTCCCATTACAAATGTATGTGGCAGTTTGGTTGTTGATCAGTTTATGAAGTTAATGCAAATGGAACTGTCTTCCTGTCAGCATTTGAAATCTATAATGCAGTCATGTTGTATATTCAAGGACAGGCCATTGACAGTCAATTAACAAGTTTGATTGGTATGTCAACTCATTCTTTTGAATTGTTAATAGTATGTTAATAGCATTTGGTTCTTTGTGCAGTCCCATTTGCGGCTTCGCAGTTACAGCTATTTTTTATAATTCTCGGTAACCTAAAATAGTGCCTTAATAATAGATTATTAAACACCTGTCTAGCATAGCTTAGGGAGGTTTTTCCAGACTGGGAGTTTGCAGTGGATCTCTTTGATATTCAAATCAACAAATGATAGCCTTTTTATTCAAAACGCAAATTCTTTTGATGGTTAGCTTGTTAAGAAATATTCAGCTCTAGTCTGACCTGATCTGGTTTCTCATGGAAAAGATCTGATGCCGTTTGAAGGTTCATAAACGGAATGCCAATGACAATTTGTTGTTGATGTTCAGCCGCCTTAGCCCTCAGAAGCTGCGGGTTGAAGTGCCTCTTTAGCCTCACCAAATAAACCTTGCAGGTAAATGAACTGGAGATTGATCTGATGCTTTCCAAGCCACGAGGGCTCTTCTATGGTCTGGGTGTGTGAGCATGGAGGGGTTACCTAAAAAGCTGCCTTAGAACTGACAGATGAATCTGAAGACACAGAAAGATGGGGGAAGAGGAGAACTGGGGGAATATTTTTAAGTGGCTAGCATATTACTTAGAGTTTTGAAAACCTTCAACTGTCGATCAGATCTGTTCCCCATAGCAGATCTATTTCCACCTTGGTTTTTGCTACGGTTGTTTTGTCTGTGTGCACAGGTTTACTCTCACTTTCCTGGGCGAGTTGATGAGACATTAAATGTATTATTCCCGAATGGTGCTTTGGAGGAAGGTACTGACTGCATTTGCACGGCTATGTTTTATTCATGTGGTTCCCGTACACCAGAATATAAGGATCTGCCATTTCTCTAGCCTAAAAAAAATTGTCTATACCAAGGAAGCAGTAAAATTTTTATTCCTTTACCCCATCCTTCACTTCCCTTGGTGATGCTTTCCACGACCCACTGTTTATATTTTGTTTCATTGGCAGATGTTTCTTTATAATAAGGGGGGAGGAGGAGAACCCACAATGTAGTTTAGAAATTTACTTAATACTTTTCTGTTCTGTGGCTTCAGTGAATACGGGAAAAGTAATTTGCATGTATTTGAATTTTAAAATTAGACTGTCCTCAAAAGATTGCTATTCAAACACTCCTAATACACCAAAAAGGAAACTGAGGCAAACAGTAAGCCCTCCTATACAGTTCCAGACCTTGCTGTCTGTACTCCTAACTCTGAACACACCCTGCCGCTGCATTATACAAGAGCTCTTTGGAAGGACAAAATTCTAATGCACGTTTCTCAACCGCATTAAAAAAATGTTGAGGTTCACCAGAATTATAGCATAAAAACCTAATGCTGCCATTTATGACTAAGCACTATACTAGATAGCAGTAAAAGAAAGTTATAGAGAATATGTTTTTCTTAATGTGTTGTGTAGAGAGAAAGTTATAGAGAATATGTATTTCTTAATGTGTTGTGTAGAGAGAAAGTTATAGAGAATATATATTTTTTTCCTTTTTTATTGTTAAAAGAAATATTTACATTTACTCCCCCTTGTCCCAGGCCCTCCCGCACCCAATACCCCACCCACCGTCCCCTTGCTTCCTTAAGATGGGGCAGGATACCCTGCCCTGTGGGAAGCCCAAGGCCCTCCCCGCTCCATCCCGGTCCAAGAAGGTGTGCATCCATATAGAATAGGTTCCCAAAAAGCTAATACATGCAGAAGAGAATATGTATTTCTTAATGTGTTGTGTAGAGAAAAAGTTATAGAGAATATGTATTTAATGTGTTGTGTAGCAGAAAGAAATTGATAAATCAAAGGAAGAAAAAAAAGAAAAGAAATTGTCACCTTATGTAGCTCAGTTTTTTACAGTGTGCCCCTAAGTAAGGCCATAGCACTCATGACCTAGGTCCAGATGGGAGACGAGGTGGCAAGCAGTAGGCATGCCAGAGTTAATTGATAATGTGTTTTACCTTGTTCTTTAACCTCTCTGGCAGTGTTTCTTGGTGTGTTCTACAGATCGTTCATCCTTAAAGATGCTTGCCTTCCGAGGGTTAATTTCTTCATCTCTTAAGTGGCAGCCCTGAGAGTACATATTGTATGAAGAATAAATGAGCTAATGTCCGTAAAACACTTGAAATGGTGTTAATCACATTGTTTTACATAAGTGTTTACTTTTAGTATTATTTATCAAAAGTAATATTGTCAGTGGAGTTATTATTTTATAATGCCAGCACCATTTATTTGAATTAATTGGATATACAGGCACAGTAAATTTTATACCCTACAGGACCTTAGAGTGAAACTTGAGATTGTATTAGTTAATGAAATAAGGCGTGAAAGAGGGAAAGCATAGATGTAAATTGACCAATCACAAAGCAGTGAGGGCAGTTTCGTGGTGAGGATCAAAGGACTATGGGAGCAATGAGAACAAAGTCTACTGCCAATCTTGGAGACCTGAAAAGTTTCACTTAGGAACTGACAGTGTTGGGGAAACTGCCTGGAAAAGAAGTAGGGAAATGCCAGGAAAAGAGAATGACCTTACATTTGTGAAAGGGATTACTGTCCCTAGGGAATAAGGAAAGTGTGGACAGACTGTAAGGCAAAAGATATGGCATGCTGGCAAGGCAGACTGGCCAAAGCAAAGCCCTTATTTTGAAGTTCTGAAGAAGTTTATCCTGCGGGGAACAAAGTGAATAGTGGAAGTTTTATGCATAAGAATGACATGAACAGTAATACTGTAAAAAGAAAACTTGACTACAGAGCTAGAGGAATAAGAGAAAGTGGGGTAGGAGACAGGAAATAGGTGGGAGCACAAGCTGAGGCTCTGACGGGGGTGATGAAAAGGTATAGACGTTAAAGGACCATTTCTGAGTGGGATGGACAAGAATTCATAGCTGGTTATCATAGGTGCATGATCTTGGAGCTAGAAGATGCATTAAATAAGGCAAGATTGGCATATTAAGTTTGGGAGCTTGTATAAGAGTCAATTCAACCTAGCTTCACAAGTTGACATGTTAAAAAAGAGAACTTGTCCCATGATGTATAGCCTGCTAGAAATATAATGATGCCTTTCTTTGCAAGGGGGACTAATTGAGTGTATATTGGTTGGCACTTATGAAACCAACTGATGATACAAACCAGAAAGTATTATCTATCTCAGTGGTTGACTAAAAGAAGCACGTAAGATCATATTTTAAAATTAAATATAAAATGCTATTCACAATGCTAAAAGTCTTAGTAAAAATTGTTCCCTTGTTGGCATACATCAAAAACCTTTATGTATGTCCCATGTCTAAGTCCCTCTTAAGACTTCATAGTTTGAATATGTGAATGAAGGATAATAGACATCAAGGTACTGGGCATTATGATACTCATGAGGGCATCATAGGAAACTGAACGTCCAATAACCCAGTAATATTTGTAAGCTTAAGTAGTCTGAGACTGGAAATGTAGCTCAGTGGTAGAACAGTACACATGTGCAAGGCTTTGGTTTCATCCCCAGCAATGCAAGAAGCTTAAACACCTTCACAGAGACCAAAGTGGGCATGTGACCAGCTGCAAATAAACAGTAAGTGCCTTTTTAGGAAAAAAAAGTGAGCAAGAAGAAGAAATGATAATTAGTGACAATGTCTGTCTAAGCTCAGAGTCAACTTCTGTCTTCTGAAAATATTAAATCTGTTCCTCTAAGGATTGATGGGATATCTGGAAAGAAGACATTAAATATCTTCTGGATGCTGGAACTTCAGCAGTCAATAAAGTAACTTCAGAGAAAGCTATGGCCCTGTGTTTTGCAACTTCCTAAGCTCTTTTAATTTTAGGATGGCAGCAAATCAAAGACAGTTCCTTTGGTATATTATTTTCTGATTCATGCCATTTCTAACATGTGTATTACATTTATTGTTTCACATGTCTTTCTCTTCCCTCTTTATTCTTTTCCCATTTGAATTTGGGGGATCATGAATCTTTATCTTTTAATATCCAGATCCATCCACAATTACTTCAGAATATGTGTGCTTAATAGGACTCATTTGTAAAAGGTCATTCCATTGATTTCACTTTGGAATCAACAATTTAGTTATAAAATACCATATAAGAACTTTTGTACAATACCTTTCTTTTACCTTTCAAACCTTGAGATTAAAATTAAGATTGATTTATATTTATGTGTGTACATGTGTGTGTGTGTGTGTGTGTGTGTGCGCGCGCGCACGCGCACGTGTGTAGGTGCTTGGGGAAGTCGGAGGATGCAATAATTCCATAGATCTGGAGTTGTGAGCCACCTGACCTGTGTGCTGAGAAACTCATGTCCTCTGGAAGAGTAATAAATTTTTAACTGCTGGGCCATGTTGCCCAGCCCATAAACCATGACATTTTACCATTGTGCAACACATACTTCATCTGTCATGTGATGTGAGCATTAATGACAAACATTTAACCAAACATCAAAAGAATAGTTTTGTACTGTGGCAGCAAGAAGAAGAAGCTCAGATAGAAAGACTGTGCAAGATCAAACATTCCCTACTTACCAACCCATGATCCTAACATTCAGGGAAAGATGCTCTAGAAGTTAGAGTCTGATGGCCTGAGCCATTCATATCCTGAAAAATATTCGAAAGTTCTGTTGACCGAATTGAAAAATTAAATTTATAAACTGTAGTGTTCCTTAGTTGAGGCACACAGAATCAGCAAAAGACAGTTTATTTCCATTTAAAACTGGGAGGAGGAGAAGAGAAGCACCCTAAACACCCCTTGCTCTTTTGCCTTATTTTCCCTGCTTCATCCATACAAGAGTAGTTTTACAGACATGAGAAATGGTTCTTAGGGAAGGTCCACACAGCCATAAAAGCTGGATATTGCGTTTACTTTAAAGCTTGGGCTCCTGAAGTGTGTTTGCACAGGGAAGCATGGGCCAGGCCAAAATCCAGGCTTAAACATTCTCTCCTTGTTATCACCTCGTTAAGCTCCCCAAGTCAAAGCTGTGCCTCCTACAGTCACAGGTATGGGGCCACTAATTAAGAAGGGGCTCATTACCAATTCTCATTAACATCAATTGGAGTTTTAAAGCCAAATCCCTGGACTGAAAATTTACCCCCTTAATGTTCAACACAGGTGAACGAATAAAATCATTTAAATGCCTGTATCATGGGGGAGTGCAAATGTGCTCTCCAAGGATGAACAAATTGCCCCGCTGAAGTCTGGTGCTAATCCTATTGCTCAGTAAAAGTCAGGCAGAGCTTTGAAGAAAAATATACAATTGGAAAGGGCAATAAGGGTGGAGAAGGGGAGTTACTGACAGGAAAAGGGTGGTGCTGATGGGGAAAAGGAATGGGGAGGGGGTAGCTGTATGTGCAGGTTATTATTATCTGAAGATACACCATTTCCAGTAACAATATTTGGGAGAGCAAAGTGTAGCTGGAAATTAAATGCTCAAGTAAATATTTGACTTGATTAGTGAAGACATAAATGTTAACCTGCTAATGAATGCTCGGTTCTCAGCCTTGGAGTTTAAGGATTTTCTTGGTCACGTTCCTTGGTTGTCTTCTGTAATTGTGAGAGCTGGATACCACTTTTAGTGCAGGGGAATACTACGTTAACATGCTTCAAAGTGCTTAAGTTTGTGACAAGGTTCAAGTATGTTCTGATGGTTGATGTGGGAGAGCGGCTCTCCTGCTGCTCCCTGATGGATATGCTATAGCAAATAATCTTTGGGAAAGGCCAACAACTTCACAAACAATAGCACTTCCTCTCCTTTGCAATTGCAGATGGCCATCGGTTTTTCTTTTCTGACTTCAGTGTGAACAAGCCCCAAATAACAAGACTAGTGAAAACTGTTTCTGCTTTTACAGAATGATGAGCTGTATGACAAATTATTTTATAAACTGTCCATACTTAAATCATACTAATAATGTGAACTGTGACTAGCCTTCTGGCAAAGTATAAGGACTTGAATTTTTCATGAGTGTCAGATTCCTTCATGTTACTGCCAGTAGTAGGTACAGGATCATAGAGTGTTATATAGCAGGAGGGAGACTGCAAAGTCATCTAGTTAAATGCTATACTTTACTTTTGAATTCCAAAAGCTAAACTTTCCAAAGCTTATAGGACCCTACTTAGAATTTTGGTCTCCTGACCCCTACTGCGTTCTTGGGATTAATAGCTCATTCAAGATAGCTCTATATTTTCTTTTATCCCAAACTATCTTAGTTAAGATTCCAAAGATGTTTCAAATTTGTTATTAATGAAAGTAAAAGAAAACCCTGAGAGAAACAATATATATTATATTTGGTTGTGTGGATATTAATGTATACACACACACACACACACACACACATACATACATACATGGGCGGGTATGAGTGCTCACTTCTTTTCTTTAAGACAGGCTTGCCTTGCTTCCATGTAGGCATTAACTTTTTATCTTTTCACCTGCTTAAAGATTGAGAGACAGTGATAATAGATGTATAAATGCATCATGGGATGAATAAATTGTGTGAGTTAGAGAAGAGAAAATGAATGTGCTCGTGAAAGAGCGAGCACATCAATCAGTGGCTGCATGGAGTTTGCACCAGTGTGTCCAGGGGACACCTTGCCAATCAATCATTCAGAAAGCTTTTCTCTCACTTTCAGAAAGGAAAAAGACTCAACACAAAAATGTGATAGGAAAAGTCTAACTTTTAAAGAGGTCATTCAAGGGACTCTCCTGACTTCCAGAAAGGAGCTAAGAGGAGGGTACCAAATGTCTCTATGAAAGCTGTAACTTAGCATTGTAAAATAATGGTTGGTCATGAATTATTGCTGTCTTATATTGATCTTATATTGATTCAAAAACATTAATTAATATTATTTGGTATATCCCAGCCTTATTTGAGTATAAAATATTTGCATTTGTATATAGCTTCTCTCTTCAAGGAGCTTAAAAGCTAAAAGTATTTATGCTTTCAAAGCTTTGCCACTCTGTTGACTTATAACCCAATGCTGTTGTTTTTCTTGAGCATTAAACATCCCAGCATTTACTGAAAATATTTTAGTTTTATGAATCATCCATCAAATAATTATTGGTCTCTTGAAAGGTAATACATTAGTTGCTGTCTTGAAGTAGTTCATATACTGTTAAGGCAAATAAAAATAGCTTATAAATAATTATGATATAAACTAAGTGGAGTGAAGTGACAGTGCTGTTTAGGAAACATTGTCTAGTCTAGCATTTCAAAGGAGATAAAGACAGAGAAACATGAAAATAGAAAACAATTTTTGTCCAAATGATATCGGTGCTAGGTGGCCAGATCTGAGAACTGACTCCACCAGCCATCCTGCTCTCAGTGGCACTGGCTATGTAAAGGGTATATCATTTGCATAGTTAATTATAGTGAGAAGGCTATTGAACTGCCATAGTAAAATGTTACACAGTAGTGAGGAAAAGCAACTACCACCAGTAAAGTCATTTTGTAAGCAAGGCTAACTATGCAAGGGAAGTTACAGAGGAAAGTAACCAACAAGCTCACACTCATGGGTACCCTTTCCAACTCAGTAACAGCAGCATCACTCATGACATAAGTCTGTGGCACTGACAGGGTGACACATTTGGCACTGGAGTTGAAATCATGAGTTTGGGAGCTGGACAGAGAATGTTTTACTTCTGTCTTTGCTACATGACCAAAAATCTCTGTCATCTGTAAAACTAACCTAATGTCACAATAAAAAATGGTGACAATGCTTACTTCCCTTCATTATATTCCTTTACCACTCTTGAAACTGAAAACAACCATTTCTTTAAAAATCTGATTTCTGGCAATTTGCTCCAAACTTGACTGTTGCCCCTCTGATTTAGAAACCATCTTGGAGCATGAATCTTTTAAATTCTCTTAATGCCTAAACAGTGTCGTGTACATATTTAAAATGACTTGATTAGATTTTTATGGATTATCTTAGACACCATTCTATTGCTGGCAAGAGACACCATGAACAAGGCAATGCTTGGGGACTAGCTTACACTCTCATAGGATCATTCCACTATCGTCATGGTGGGAAGCATGGCAGCATTGCAGGAGAAGTAGTTGAGAGCTACATCCTGATATGGTGGCAGAGAAAAAGAGGAAAAGGAGGAAGGAAGGGAGAGAGAGAGAAAAGACACTTTGCTTAGCATGAGTTTTTGAAACCTCAAAGCCAACCGCCAGTGTCTTAATCAATGTTATACAGCTGCAAAGAGACACAATGGCCTTGGCAACTCTGATAAAGGAAAGCATTTAATTGGGGTTTGCTTACAGTTCAGAGGTTTAGTCCAGTATCGTCATGGTGGGGGAGTATGTCAGACATGGTAAGGAAGAAGGAGCAGAGTGTTCTACATCCTGATCTGCAAGCAGTAGGAACAGAGAAAGATTCACTGGACCTGCTTTGGGTCCTACCGAATCCTACCCCCACTGACACAATCCCTCCAACAAAGCCACACCTTCTAATCTCACTCAAGTGGCACAGCTCCCTAATTACCAAGCACTAAAATATTTTGACCTATGGAGGTCATTTCCATTCAAACCACTACATGACACTCCCTGCCCCCTGTAGGCTTGTCAACATACCATAATGCAGAATGCATTCAGTTCAACATCAAGAGTCCTCATAATGTACAACAGTCTCAACACTGTTTAAAAGTCCAAAGTTGGACTTCCAGGAGGATCTATATAAGTTTTTCTTTGGGTTCACCATGCTATTTGGTTTCTCTAGGCTTGTGAGCTATAAGCTTAATGTCCTTTGTTAATGGCTATGGTCCACTAATGAGTGAGTACATACCATACTCATCATTTTGGGTTTGGGATATCTCACTAAGGATTGAGTTTTCTATTTCCATCCACTTGCATGCAAAATTCAAGATGCCATTGTTTTTTACCACTGAGTAGTATTATACTGTGTATATATTCCACACTTTCTTTATCCATTCTTCCATTGCAGGGCACCTAGGTTGTTTCCAGGTTCTGGCTATTACAAATAATGCTGCTATGAACATAGTAGCACAAATGCTTTTGTAGTACGGTTGAGTATCTCTTGGGTATATTCCCAAGAGTGGTATTGCTGGATCCTGAGGTAGGTTGATTCCCAGTTTCCTGAGAAACCGCCACACTGATTTCCAAAGTGGTTGCACAAGTTTGCATTCCCACCAGCAATGGAGGAGTGTTCCCCGTACTCCACATCCTCTCCAGCATAGGATATCATTGGTGTTTTTGATTTTAGCCATTCTGACAGGTGTAAGATGGTATCTCAAAGTCGTTTTGATTTGCATTTCCCTGATCGCTAAGGAAGTTGAACATGACCTTAAGTATCTTTTGGCCATTCGAACTTCTTTTGTTGAGAATTCTCTGTTCAGATCATTACCCCATTTTTTAATTGGGTAGTTTAGAATTTTTATGTCCAGTTTCTTGAGTTCTTTGTATATTTTGGAGATCAGGCCTTTGTCTGATGTGGGGTTAGTGAAGATCTTCTCCCATTCAGTAGGATGCCTTGTTGTCTTAATGACTATGTCCTTTGCTTTACAGAAGCTTCTCAGTTTCAGGAGGTCCCACTTATTTATTATTGCTCTTATTGTCTGTGCCACTGGGGTTTTACATAGGAAGTGTTCTCCTGTGTTCATGTATCGCATGTATTCTCACTTTCTCTTCTATCAGGTCCAGTGTGGTCGGATTTATATTGAGGTCTTTAATCCATTCGGACTTGACTTTTGTGCATGGTGATAGATAAGGGTCTGGAAGTCTCTTCTGAGACTCATGGCACTCTCTTAACAGGAAGATCCTCTAAAATCAAATTTAAAAAAATAAAAACAAACCAGATCACATATTTTCAGCATATAATGGCACAGGATATACATATATACATTACTGCTCTAAAACATAGGAAAGAGAGAATAATAAGGAAATTCTAGGCTTAAAAGTGACCAGAAACCAGCAGGAAAAACTCCAAACTTTGCATCTTCATGTCTGATGTCAAAGTGCTTTTCAGATCTCCAACTCCTTTCAGTTTTGTTGACTACAACAGACTTCTCTCTCTCTTGGGCTGGATTCACACCCAGTCTTCAGCTTTCCTTTGCAGGCATCCCACAGCTCTGGCATCTCTAAAATCTTGGAGTCTCCAAGGAAATCTAGTCTTTACCTTCAGAGCTTTACTCAATGGCCTCTCTGGGACTCCATTCAGGTACACCTTGACACATGCCTTGCCTCAGCATCTTTCCTTAGCCATGGAAGGGGATTCCACAAGCCCTTTCTTGTATCCTTAATTCTAAAGTCAGAACCATGTGGGCAAAGCTGCCAAGATCCTCTGCTTGCTAGGGCTGGAATGTGGTTCCCTAGTTCAAATATATTTCTATTAGTTTTCTGTTTTTTATTGTTTCCTTCACTACCTAAGCTTGGCCAACCTCAAACTCACTCTGTAGACCAGGCCAATCTCAAACTCACTCTGTAGACCAAGCCAACCTCAAACTCATAGATCAACCTGCCTCTGACTCCAGAGTGCAGGGATTAAAGGCTTGTACTACCACACCCAACCATAAGCTTTTATTTAATTTCTTTTCATAAATTGGAAGCTTATCTGAGTGAGGTCTTTCCCTGAGCTCAACACTTCTAGTCTTTTCTTTAAACTTTTTAACTCCTTAAGCACTGAACTTAGCTCTCTTATTCTTCCTGGTGCTCCTTTCTCCTCAAACTGTACATCTAGTATTTTTCCTTTTTCAGCTTGCTCTTTTCCATTTTAGGTCTGCATAAGAGTAACCACCAATAGCCACACAACAAAGTCAATACTAGGCTGTCTTTAAATCTCTTCTGCCAAGGCCATTAAACTTAGCCCTAGGCAGAATTTTTGGACAAGGACAGAAAGCATACACATTCTTTACCAAAATATTTTAATAACCTCTAGGCCACTTACTAATATTCTTCTCCTCTGAAACCTATTGAACTGGCCTGTCATAATCTACATTGCCCTTAGTACCAGTGTCTTTTCTGCCTCTGTATGGCCCATTAAGCCCTACTTAAAACATTCAACTGTTTTCCTTATTCAAAGTCCCAAAATCCACATTCTGCCAATAAGGAACATGGTCAGACCTGTCTCAGCAATGCTGCAATCTCATATTCCATTCCTCAAATCAACTTCTGTCTTAGTCAATGTTCTACTGCTGTGAAGGTACACAATGACCTTGGCAACTCCTATAAAAAGAAAAACATTTCATTGGGGCTGGCTTACAATTTCAGAGGCTTAGTTCATTATCACCGTGGAGGGCAGCATGGTGGCATACAGACAGATATGGGGCTCAAGAGGTTGCTGAGAGGTCTACGCCTGGATCTGCAGGCAGCAGATACACAGAGAGAGACACTGGGCCTGGCTTGAATGTTTGAAAGCCCAAAGCCCACCCCTAGTGACACACTTTCTCCAACAAAGCCACACCTACTTTCACAAGTCTACACCTCCTATTCATTGTCAAGCAATGCCACTCCCTAATGATCAAGCATTCTGATCTATGAGCCTATAGGAACCTTTTTTATTGAAACCACTGCACTGTATATCATGAAAATGACACACAAAGGTATTATTCAGACAGATAGACCAAAGTTGCATTGCTTCTAAGTGGAAAATATCTGTATCTTAACTCAAGTCTTACCTTAAGGACCCATATACTTTATGATTCATGCTGTCTTTGAAACATTACAGGCTTACATTTAATACCTTCAGAATTATATGTTATCAGAACAATAGTATCTAAGGGTGAATTTCCGAAATAGTTAAAATGTCTCACATTTCTCTGAATTTCCTTCACGCTTTGTTGACTTCTTTAACGTTTAGTTTCACACTGTTCTGGCTTGTAGTCCAAGGCCACTTGTTTATTTCCAGCTGTCCAGACCATGGAATAATCACTCAGAAACTACACTATCTGTAATACTGTTTTACCAGTAGCTTAAGCATATTGCTAGCTAGCTCTTACATCTAGAATTAACACATTTCCATTATCTTATAATTTACCACGAGGGCTTGTGGTCAACCAGCAAGGTTCTGGCACATCTGTCTCTGGCAGTGACTACATGGCTTCTCTCTGACTACACCTTCCTTCTCCCAGCATTTAGTTTAGTTTTCCCTGCCTAGCTCTATTCTGTGCTATCACAAGACAAAGCAGCTTCTTTATTCATTAACCAATAAAGTAACACATGTAGAGAAGGACTTCCCATACTACTGGTTCAGATCCTTAACAACTAACAAATGATATAGTTTGGGTGAACAGTTCAATATCTACCCATTAATTTTGTTCACCATAAACTATACATGGCATGTTTTATTTTCAACAGGACACATCAAAGGTATCATAAAAAAGTAGTGCATAATTATGCCAACCTTAAAGACTGTAAGTGAATATCTTTCAGAGGACACTATTGAAGTCAACATCTACTCCTATGAGAAGTTAACCAAATTCATAATTGGTTTTTAAACATACAAAGAAAACCAGCCTACAAATCACAATCCCAGAGGACCTACACAACAATGAGGACCCTAAGAAAGACATACATGGATGTAGAAAAAGACAAGAGCTCCTGAGTAAATTGGGAGCATGGGGACCATGGGAGAGGGTTGAAGGGGAGGGGAGAGAAAAAGAGGGGAACAGAGAAGAATGTAGAGCTCAACAAAAATCAATAAAAAAAAGAAGTTAACCAAACACATCAAATTACACTACCTCACTCGCCTTCAGATTCAGATAGGATATCAAAGTCATAGATACGTATCTACTGTGGTGTAGAATTGGTACCTACCTACCTACCTATGACACTTAGGTTTCCTAAAGTATAGTCAAAATATGGTAGACTCCTTATGGGGTTCTAGGACCAACATTGCTATCTATTCCCATGTGACAAATGTCAGCAAAATGCATTGTCAAACTTGGCACTTTGACTCCACTTACGTTTGCCTAGATGCTAACTTTATAAAATAAATTATTTTTCAATGAGCATCATGATGCTGATTTGATATGTTGCATAAACACATACCGAGATCAAGAACAGAATTAGTCTGGGTAACCAAAATTGAAACAGTCAGTGAGAAAGTACTTACTCAAAATTTTTATTTATTAAGTTATAAAATTATATATATCAAATTATAATTTATTATATATTCTAATTATATGATTCTCCCTTCCCTTTCCTCCCTTCAAATCCTTCCATGTTACTCCACCTACCCCTTTTTATTTAATTATTATTTTATATACACACACATTCCTAACTGCATAAATACAAAGTTTCTTATATGTATATGTTTTCAGAGATGCACTCAATGTTCAGGGATCATTGTGTAAGAGGCAGTGGGAAGATTTGAGAGCCAAAGGAACAGGCAGTTTGCTGAGAAATTTCAAGGAATCTCAGAAGCTACACCCATAAAATCTTACCAGCAGCATAACTTCCTAACCATGAGCTGAAGAAGTATACTAACAGACATGCTAAAGCAGCAAAGAAAAGCTCACAAGGTCTCAACCCCACAGAAAGAACTTGAGCTAACTAGGAAGTGCTAAGAGTTGGGGAAATAGCCTTCCCCAGGGAAGAACAGAACAATTGGACATCCGGCACTTAACTTCTTTAATTCTCTTTCATCGCATGCTAAGCTAAGCACACGTGGTGGTGCTATTTCAGCACACGATTCGTTGATGCTTTTTTATGACTCCTTAACCGAGAAAATATACCACAGACTACTGTGAAGGCATACCCAGTAGTTCCTAGATTGAATAATCCACAAAACAGTTTATTTTCTTGTGACCCAGAAAGTAAATCCACCAGTGTGTCCAGCATGCTTTAAGAAAATAATAATTTCTAAGTGGACACCTGGTGTGTTTGAATTCAAGTATTTAAGAAATAATCCCCTATTTTACAAAAGGTAAAAATCTGATGACAGTAAGTTTTTGTGATTTTGAGGTTCTAAAAAATTGAATATTTTAGAGAACATTCACGGGCTCAGAACTGAATTTTTTATAGGAAGAGTCTGCAAAATTGCAGTGCAGTCTGTTTTCTCTGAAGCTAACTCAAAATAGGCAAAAACTTCTAGGTCTACCGTTTATTTGGACTTTGTCTGCTAATTGGCTGGCCCTTGCAACTAGATGAAGGCACCAGCTTAGAATCAGACTCCGAGATGCAGATTTGTATGTAAATGTCATGAGGGATGTTCAGGACTAAAGAAGGAAGGGAGCAGAAATCATCCCATGGAAGGAGGGACTCAGGAAAAGATGCTATACTGAAAAGTACCCCAACCAAGGCAAGGGAACTGGACTTTCCTATCTACAGAGCTAGGACTCTGCCAGGCTGTCAGTCACCTATAAGCCACTGGCATGTTTTGTATTCTAAAGGGAGGCAAGAGCACAGAACTTGTAGGAGTGGTACAAGGACCCAAACGAGAGGGCTCATGACAGTAAGCCAAGCACTTGTGAGTGAAGGAGAGGCAGGACAGTCACAAGGGCAAGGCTAGCCACGGCTGGGCAGTAAGTATAAGGCTGATCTGGGCTTCATATCAAGACGGTGTCAATAATAACAGCAACGAAACAAACAAAAACCTGCTCCTGGGGAAGAACTTGCTTTGCCCACTCCAGATTGGCTTCTGGAGTCTTGGCTTATGATTGAGATTTTTCCTTTATATTGCTTGAGAATATTTTGATTTCAGGATAAAGAAGCTGACTGAGTCTCTCATCTAATGTAGCTTGATTCAGTCTTCAGTCTTTACATAGTTCCATCAGGTTCCACCTCTCTGTTTTGGTTTCAGGTTTAGTCCATCCTGATAGGACATTTCAGCTGCTGCAGCCTCCCCCTTCATGTCCACAGCAGTCCAAACTTTGTATATATGCACTGGCAAAACCAAGAAGAAAAGAACGAATCCACATCCAAATTCTCCCAACAAAACTACTCAGCTACCTGCACAGATCCAGTTGAGATCACACGACAGATCCTATTCCAATTGGTAGGATCATGGAAATGCAATGTGTTCATCAGCTTGAGCTTAAGCTTATTATATGATGATTGCCAAATCTTGCTCCAGTCTGTGAATAATTAACATTATTCACTTATCATTGTTGAAATTATGAATACTGTCATAAAGAGAGAAAGAAAAAATAGATGCTAGGATGCTAGAAATCAGTCGCTTGTCTCTCATTCTTACTGTAAATTAAATTGCTTATATTCTGAACATAATTCACCTTAGACTACAAATATGGTAACCTCCAAATTGAGTGAAGCTATTAGCCCGATTAGACCTATAGTGGAAAGAGAAGTAAGAAATTCCTAAAAGATGTATTATTGTACCCAAAACATGGGATATACCTCCACCTCTATGGCCTCTTCACCTTATCTCTACAAGACACTATTATTTCCTTTCATTGAATTTTCTTTGGTTTAATGCAGGGCTAGAGTGAGATTTAGTCTGTTAGTCATGTGACTATACCCAATCATTGCTTCTTTCATTCACTCAATAAATGCAAAGTAGCAAAATACAGCAGGTACTTGTCTGTGCACTAAAGTGCAGTGGTAGGAGCTGGAGATATGACTTAAAAGGTTAAGATCATTTGCTGTCCTTGCAGAGGACCCAGTTGGGTTCCCAGTACCCACATGATGGATCATAACTATCTGTAACTCCATTCCCAGGGGTATTATTTGGTAATATCTCTTCCAGTACCAGGGGAAAATTTGGTGTAAGTACATACATGTAGGAAAAACATTCATACACATAAGACAAATGAATCTAAAAAATTCAAGCACAGTGATAAAACAGTGGGTGCTTGTTGTCAGTGGAAGGTTGTGGTGGGTTGAAAAGGTATGACCCCATGGACTCGTGTGATTGCATACTTAGCCTCTAGGAAATGGCACTATTAGGAGGTGCAACCTTGTTGGAGGAAGTGTGTGGGTTGGGCTTTGAGGTCTCATATATGTTCAAGCTAAGTCCAGTGTGGGACAGTTCATTTTCTGTTGCCTGTGGATCAAGGTGAAGAACTCTCAGCTCCTTCTCTAGCACTATGTCTGCTTGCATGTCACCATGTCCCACCAAAAGCTCTGAAACTGTATGCAAACTTATAAAAAGAATGCTGACAAAATTTATTTTCACAATAGGTAATCATAGATATTAATATCATTTCTGCTGACTTAATAAAAAATACCATGAGCATTTCTCTATGCCAATATGTGTGACACCCTTTTAATTTTTTAATGATTGCATGATGTTTGTGGATGTGTGATAATTCATCCATTGTCGACTGATAGATATTCATATATGTTTACATGTATACATTCTTTAGTATTGTAAGCATTTCTCCAGCATTCCATGTATCTCCTTTCTTCCCTCCTTCATCTCACTAACGACCAAAACCCCAACAGTTCCAGTTAGAAACAAATGCCTTTGGAATCCTGTTCAACAATATATGTAGGATGAAATTTCCATTATGGAACTACTGTGAGAAAGTATGAGAGTTAGGATAAATATTGCTAACTGCCTAGGAAAATGTTGTACCATCCTCCTCCCACACTTGGCCAATGCTGAAACCTGTCAATCTTCTTTGATATTTGCAAATATGATAGAGAGAGAAAAAAAACAGAAGTTCTTATTTTATTCATCCACAGACTTGGATTATTCTTCCTTATCCCTTGAATGTTTTATCTCGAGGTTCTTTGCCAATTCTTGGTGATTGCAATATTCTCCTAAGGTAGACAGGATCATCTTTCAAACCATGCCCTAATTCCTCCTCATAACAGGACACCAGCTCTTATACTCGTACCCTACTTCTTGTCTCAGCCAATCACAGTGAGCCCCTGCAGCCTCCTTTCAAGCATCACACTCTGGTTACCACCTCCTTTTTTTTTTTTTTAATTCCCTGAACAGTACTCACTGAAGACTAGGGTCGCAACTCCTTCTTCAAGTTCCCAGACTGGGAGTTCAAGAGTAACACTGAGCAAGATAATGCCAATAAGGAATCTATTTGGTGAGTTAATGTCCTGGAAAGATAGCATGGCATGGGGCTCTGAGGAGGGTTTAGACCCATGTGGCAGAGTGATGATCCCTCTTACAGGTTTGAGGGGGAAGTTCCACGTCATGTAGTTAACAAGTATCCCATTGGCCATGCATGTACTGAGCTTGTCTCTGATTCTGAAGTGTAGTGGTGGGGGGAGGCTTGGGCCTTCAGTTAATATGTGTCCATCACAGTGGATATCATGTGGGCAGGCGTTAACTGCTTAAGATTCTTAGCACGCCTTCTTTGGGGAACTGGGAACTCTGACTCATGGGGAGACATCTGTAAAAGGGTACCTGGCCTTTCCTTGATGCAGCAGGAAGTAGAGTTGACTGTGAGGATGGACAGAGAAAAGGCATGCTCTTAGGAAACATGGCCTGAGAAGTCACTAGCCCAAACTTAAAGTCTGCCCTGTCCTGATGCTTCTTAGCCTCTCTCCTACTCAGTCATTCAACGTATGTTGCTACAATCGCTCCATGTACATCTTCCCTTCTCCCTCCATCCTTCACATTCACTAACAAAATCCTAACCCTCATTAACAGCAATTCACTGTCCACTCCTCCTACGTGTCAGGACATCTAGAAATGGCAAAGGGCAAGGCTAGCAAACAAAACGTCCCTGTCATCCTAACTGGACTCACTTTGTCTTTATGACCGCTAACCTTAGATAACATCCTTGTATGACTCAGAATCTTACTGTCCACCCTGCTCCCTTCACCCCAAGACCTTCCTTCATGACTAGTTTCTGGTTTCTCTTCCTCCATGATGCCTAGTGCTTTCTTTTCTTTTCAGTATATGATGATGACCTTATCCACTAAAATAATAGAAACAACAGAGGGAAACTTATTCTTGTCACTCACATTTAATATCCCCTGTGTCTTCCTCCTGTCACCGCAGATGAACTGTCTCTGCGCTGATTCAAGGCCAATTTTCAGTCAAGGGAACTTGGAGTCATAAATAGAGAGACTGACTTGGGAGTAACTCAACCTTGCACATGGGCTGGGCCGGGTATGGGGTGACAGATCTGCCATCAGTTCTCTCACACGTTGACATCAACAGGATCTATGGCCTCATGTCATCTTGGGAATGTGCAGGACCCATAGTTCACATTACAAGTTGAGACCTTAAAAATGATGGTTTTCCAAAAGACAAGCACAGTCTTTACAAAAAAGAATAACAACCAGAGAAAAGATGCAAGTAATGTAACAGTAGTTTCACAAAATTCTCCCATAGAATTAACCAAAAATTAATACAAACAAGTTTGGGTTTTTAAAAAATAATTATTTTTATTTCTGACAGTTTCATGCTTATATACAATGAATTTTATTTCATCTTTTCCTGTAGTAGGCTGTCTCATCACCCCTCCTTTTCCGTGAAACCTTCATAACAAATCCCCCTCTTACTTCCATGCCTTTTTTCTGTGTGTTACCCACTGAGTTTAATAGAGTTATCTGGCTGAGTAAGGTTACTTACTGGGCATAGACAACTTATTGTTAAGACATTGAAGAAAGTGACACCCCCTTCTCTAGCCAACGTTATTTGTCAATAGTCCTTTGGAGAGGGGTGGGATTTCATGAGCCTTTTCCTGTACATGATAAACTGTTGAAGGGCTCAAGTCCATGCAGGTCCTGTGCATGTAACTGCATCTGCTATGGGTCCATGAGCACATCAGCCATGGCGAGTACAGAACACAGTGTTTTGCAGCTATGCTTCTCAACCTCTGTCTCTTACAATCTTTCTCCTCCTTTCACAAACTTTCCTGAGTCTTGTGTAAGGAGTGTGACAGCAAGCACTCTATAAGCACTGACTTGAACTAGCTTTGGATTTATATATTAACTGACATTCATGGAACAAAACTTCTCTGATAAGGGTTGCTATCTGTACTCACCTACATGGATAATGAAAGCATTTAGATGGTGACTTAATACTGTGTACATTTAGAAAACAGTAACTTCTCTCCTAGCATCTGTACACTCCCAAGTCATGAGTTCCTCACCAGGTGGTTTACAACATGAGTTCCCTTCTATGGAGTGGGACTCAAATCTAACTGGAAAACATTGGGTTGTTCCTATAACATCCTTGCCACTATTATATAAATAAGCATTTCCTACCAGGCTGGCCATTATTGTAGCTCACAGAGCTCATGGTTCTGAGCTCATACTGTCATTGACTTTTCTCAAAAAGTCAGCAGCCTACATAGACCCTTCTGGCACTGTGAATGCTAGGGAGAACTTCCAGATCAAATCTATCTTGATTTAGTCATGTCCTATGACCAAAAAGTGTGATGCCTTCACTAATACGATCTTACTATCAATTTCTGGTGGACAACCAAGTAAAATGGTAACAGTCTATATTGTCTGGGGGGGTCCATAGAGAGAAGCCCCCATATACAACAGTTCAAAAGAAAGTAGCTCATACCTCTCCACGGGATTTTATTTAACATCTTTGAATTCTGGAAAGAACACTGTCTATAACACATTATTAGGTGAAGATATGTTACATTTATTTATGCTGTGGAACATTTGTTTAATGATGCAAAGATTGTTGCATTCTTTCATATTGTATTTGTTTAACGCTGTGAAGCTCCGTTTCTCTGCCTGTCTAAAACTGCCGATGGTCTAATAAAGAGCTTAATGGCCAATAGTGAGGCCGGAGAAAGGGTGGGAGGGGCTTGCAGGAAGGGAGAATAAATAGGAGCAGAAATCTGAGCAAAATGGTTGTGAGCAAGAAAAGGAGGAGAGGGGATGCTGGGAGCAAGCCGCCCAGCTACACAGCCAGACACAGAATAAGAAAGAAAGAAAAGATATACAGAAATGGACAAAGGTAAAAGCCCAGAGGCAAAAGGTGGACCGAATATTTCAAGTTAAGCAAAGCTGGCTAGAAACAAGCCACGCTAAGGTCAGGCATTCATGAGAAAGAATAAACCTTTGTGTATTTATTTGAAAACTGGGTGGCTGGCCCCCCAAAAAAGTAAAGGCCAAAGAGTTTAAAAATACACACACACACACACACAGAGAGAGAGAGAGAGAGAGAGAGAGAGAGAGAGAGAGAGAGGGAGAGACAATACAATTATCCTCATGTAAGTTATCTTCATTCAAACTCTTTTTTATTTATACTTTTTTAATAGGTTTATAAAGCAGTAGGTCTCCATATGGCTTTTAAAAAAAAATCTCCTCCATAGTTCCCTTTATCTCTTTTATACCACATGTTTTTCGTAATCCTCCATCCCCAAAGATCTTTCTTCCTACCCCCAATAGTCTCTTACTATTTCCTTGCTACTACAGATACTTAGGGTTAAACATACAAATCTAAGTTTTCAAATCTAGGGTCCATATATGAAAGAGAATATACAGCATTTGTCTTTCTGGGTCCATGTAACTTCAATCGTTATAATCTTTTCAGTTGAATCCATTAAAGTGCAAGTTTCATAAGTTAAGTTTTCTTTGGAGCTAAAAAAACCATTGTGTTTATCTATCACATTTTTATTAGCCACTCATGAGTTGGTAGACAACTGGTCTATCCATATCCTGGTTATTGTGAAACAATAATGACTACTGATGAGCGAGCATCTCTCTAATTGGATATAATATCCTTTAGGTATATGCCTAGGAGTACTATAGCTGGATTGTATGGTCATTCTATCTTAATTATAAAGGATATTTTTGATGAATGTGACCAGAACTATTGGTGCAGGAGAATTGTCTGTATTCTGTCAATCATGTTTTAAATAAATGCTGATTGGCCAGGCAGGTAGTATAGGCGGGAAAACCAGACAGGAAGTAGAGGTGAGAACAGGAGACTCGGGGAAGCAGAAAGCTCCCTTGGCATTCTTGTGCAGACCACCATGGAGGCAACATGTGAGCTGCCCGGATGAGAAAAGGTACCGGCCATGTGGTTAACATAGATAAGAACCATGGGTTAATATAAGTTACAAGAACTAGTAAGAAGCCTGAGATAATGGGCCAATCAGTTTATAATCTTATGGAGACCTCTGTGTAATTTTCTTTGGGGCTTGCTGGCTGTGGGGTACCGGGTGGGACAGAAACCCCAACAAGCAGGCCCCTCATGTTACATACTATAATGAGAGAATAAAAAATTATCTAAATATATAACTTAAATTGAAATAGAACTCTACATAAAATTTCTCAGATTTTTCTATAAAATATCTTAAAATTTTTTGATATCTCATTTTTTGTTCAATTTGGAGATTAAGAAATTAGGATAAAAATAAACAAGAAAAATATGTTGATTATTTCTTTTAGGAGCACTTGTCCTTTATTGTTTAATATATTAACTCAAAGCCCCAGTTTAAAGACCCATCAATCTCTGTCATTTCCATTCTGGGCTCAGTAGGGGTGGAGAAGAGAAGCAGAGAACAATCTGTGTGCACAATTGGCTTGATGATAAGCAGCAGGCAGCAAAGTCAGTGACACACATATGGGTGGAAACCACAAAGACCAGGAAGGAAAACATCTGTGGTTCTCTGAAATAGACAAACAAATTCCAGCCCAGAGAAAGCTACTCATAAATACTGTGGTATGGCAGGTGAGTTAGGAGGCATTATTAGCAAAAGTAGAAATCAGGTGTCTCTCTGGTATTGGAGCTATCAGGAAAGAAAACCTAGAAAGAATATAGAGGCATTAAAGTGGAGCCAGGGTAGTTTGGAAATGTTGGCCCTGTTTTGAAATAAAATCTACCAAATGCATTTTGCTTTTGCCAAAAGCAGGAAAATAGGACATAAAATTCAAAGACTGGAGAGATGTCTCAGTTGTTAAGAACATTGGCTGCTCTTCCAGTGGACCCTGGTACAACTCCCAGCGCCCACATGGCAGCTCAGTAACTCAGGTTTCAGGGTATTAAACACTCTCTTTGGGTCTCCACAGATACCAGGCACACACACAGACAGTGCCCAGAGATATATGAAGATGAAAACCTCATACAATGAAAAAATATTTAAAATAAAAATCTACAAGAATCCCAATGCAGAAGATGCTTTGGATTAAAATACACTTTGAGAGAGGAATGAAACGTTTGCCATTCATGCTCCAGCAGAGTTAAGAGATTTAGATTTTATGAAATAATTGATGAAATATAAGCCAAGGAAATAAAAGTAAAGAAAGAAACTATAGGAAAATAAAAATCACAAAAAGAAATTAAATGTGTTAAAAGGAACACAAAAGAAATTCAACATTATAGAAATGCCAGGCTACAGGACTATGAAAAGCCAGACAAAAATAAAAGGCCAAGAAGAATCTGGAATTTAAAAATACAAAAATTTTTGAGTACAATGAAAAATTAATGCAGTTGCTTTATATGCTAAAAGTGAGAACTGGGGAACAGAATGAATGGTCTCACAAAAATTTACACAATAACCTCAATGAATGAAGACTTGAATATAATTTCTGCTCATTTTAAGAAAATTTTAGAAATAACTTGAATAGACTTGTATCTTTGTATTAAACTGCAAGGGTAAAAAAATAATTTAGAAGGTCAGCGAAGATACCTCAGTTACAGCCTGGGAGTGCCGCCTGTAATTGCAAGGCTGGGGAGGCAAAAACAGGAGGCTCCCTGGGACTTGCTGGGCAGCTACAGTGTCCTCCAAGAGCTCCAGGTTAAGTGTGAAGTTCTATCTCAGAAAACAAGGGGGAGAGTGGTTTAGGAAGACAGTTGATGTCAACTTCACCTCTGTTCAATATAAGCAAATGCACATACCTTCCATGTTCACTCACACACACACACACACACACACACACACACACACACACTGTTCAATATAAGCAAATGCACATACCTTCCATGTTCACTCACACACACACACACACACACACACACATACACACACACGAGAAAGAGACAGAGAGACACAGAGAGAAAGAGACTATAGATAGACATTTAGGGGTTGATATTTTTTCCCACATTATAGTTGTAAAAACAAGTTAGCATTTTCTATAGAATGTTTAAGCTAAAACTATAGAACTACATATAATAGGTGAATTAATGTCTTGAAGAAAAATCAAACTCTGCAAATGTAGATAAATCATTAGCATCTAATTACATAAAATTTAATTCATTCATACGTTATTTTCATTTTCAAAATGAAATATGAGATCTCATGGCTGCCAGATAGCACATTAAAAAAAGGACCCAGTTCAAATAAAATTAAGATAAATAATCAGTAATCTTTTAATAAATATAAATTTAGTTGTTGTTGTTTTAACTCTTTACTCTTTGCAGGGCCCGCCACCCAACTCCCCAGTAATCAGGTGAATGGCTTATTCTTCTTTATGAGTACCAGCCTTAGCTTGGCTTGTTTGGAGCCAGCTTCTCTTAACTAAGATTATCCCATCTATCTTTGGCCTCTGGTCTTTCATCTTTCTCTGTTCTACATACCATTCTTTCCTTCTAATGTCTGACTGTGTGGCTGGAATGCTGACCCCAGGTGTCCTCTCTCCTCTCGCTCCTTGAACTTCCCTCCCCAGATTTCTCCTCCTAATTATTCTCTCTGCCTGCCAGCCCTACCTGCCCTTTCTCCTGCCTAACTATTGATCATTCAGCTCTTTATTCGAACAATCAGGTGTTTTAGGCAGGCAAAATAACACAGCTTCACAGAGTTAAACAAATGAAACATAAAAGAAGTCAACACGTCTTTGCATCATTAAACAAATGTTCCATAGCATAAACAAATGTAACAGTCCTTCAACTAATATTCCACAATATATAAGGCACATAAACTACTTGGAATGAACCCGCATTATAAAAGTATTCATTATCTGAGAAACACAAAACTAGAATCTTGTATTTACTGAAACCGTATAAAATAGGCGAAATATCCTACAACATAAAATTATAAAACACTTTATAAAAGAAATATGTTCCCTTTAAAAGATACCACTGGTCTCAGTGCTGTGACAAAATCCATTTAAGAATGAAAGGGTTTATTTTGGCTCATGGTTTGCCAGTGCAGTCCATCATGCCAGGGAGGCATGGTCAATCAGATCTGCAGACAGTCGTGTATTTGAATGGCACTTAAGTGCAGAAAACAAAGCTGTGCAGTTCACTGTAATAGACAGTAGCAGTGGAGATGTCTCCATAAGCCAACACTCTTGAAGGACTATTCTGTATATGAAAAGATGGGCTAATAAAAGACATTCACCATGTTCACAAAAGGAGAAGAAACTTGTATTCCCTGGTTTAAACCCCAAGTAGAATCAAAAGAAAACATTTTTTCTGAGGTACAGCAATGCACAAGCTTTCCCCCCCAAACAAATTTGGACTTCTGATCCTGGAAAGTGAAAGATGGCAAATTAAAGTCGTTCTGAATTAGTAAATTGATAGTATGAAACAGCCAGAAGAGACAAACATAAATTCCCTCCCAAGAAATGTGCAGAGAACCATGCCAGCCATTAGTTCACTCCCCAAAATGACAGAATGCGTGGGGACGCAGCCATCAGTCATAAAACAGTCAATGAACACATAAGGATATTGCCAAAGTGTAGAGCTGCAAAATTAGAAGCTCAGGAATTTCTTTTTTGAGTTTAAAAATTTTTAAACATTATATGTCTAGGGTGAATAGTGACGAGCTTCATAAACATGTTCTCCTCCAAGTCTATTGTGAACGTTGAACCTGGTCACTGTTTCCAAGCTCCTCGTTCTTTCTCCATTGTTCCTGTCTGTCCATCCCCTTCTCCTGGGCAATTTCCCTTATATTTTCATCTCATGTATGAAAATTATTTTTTTGTTATTTTTTATTACAAGAAAAATTTACATTTACTCCTCTTGTTCCCGGCCCTCCCGCTCCCCCCCTACCCCACCGCCCTCCCCCTGCTCCCCCAAGATGGGGCAGGATACCCTGCCCTATGGGAAGCCCAAGGCCCTCCCCCCTCCATCTCNGTCTAAGAAGATGTGCATCCATATAGAATAAGTTCCCAAATAGCCAATACATGCAGAAGAGATAGGTCCCAGTGCCATTATCATTGGTTTCTCAGTCCATCACCATTGGCAGCCACATTCAGAGATTACGATTTGGTAATATGCTCATTCAGCCCTGGTCCAGCTGGATTTGATGAGCTCCCAATGTATCAGGCACCCTGTCTCAGTTGATGGGCCAGTCCCTCACGGTCCTGACTTCCTTGCTCATCTTCTCCCTCCTTCTGCTCTTCCACTGGACCTTGGTAGCACGTGAAAATTATTTTATATATTTATATAAAATCTAGACTTCACAAATGAGGAATAATGTGGTACTTGCCTCTCTGAGTTTGAATTATTTTGTTTAATAGCAACAATTACAACCATTTTTCTGAAAAAATGCTTTAACTTCTTAAAAGGAAGTTATTTTAGAAATTTTGTAATAAAGTTATCTTAGAGATGCTTTTAGGCATGCAACTAATATTGGAACCAAAGGATAAAGTTAGAAATACAGTAAAAATCTTAAGACTGGCTGGGTAAAGTGGTATATGCCTGTAATCTTTGATACTTGAGGGCTAACCCAGGAGTATTCCAAATTTGAGGTCAATCTTTGAGACTGCGCAGAGAAATAGACATTGTTAAAAGAGGAAATCAGCAAACAGGAATACTGAGTTAAAGAAATTATCCAAAATGAAGTACAATAAGAGAAAGTTGTGGAAAATATAAGAAATGGGGATCTCTGATATATGCCCCACAGTGTGTGGAAGGAAAGACTAAACAACATGAAATCAAAACAGAACTTAAAGAGATCGTTGTGGAACTGAGTACAGTAACTCTCACGAAGGACAAATAAATCCATATTTAGACATATCGTGTTTTAATCAGCCCTGAAAAATAACACAACTTTAAAACAAGACCTCCAGATAAGACCATATTGATCAAGCTTTCCAATTGACAATTTTGCCACATTTATCCTAATTTAGATGTTCAAATCCTTTAACCTTGCGATTCTACTGTTATTCTTAGAAGATAACCTGATAGCAAAGGCTTTGATCTCTGTATAACTTACAACAGTATTTTGAATACAGTCTAACTAGAGATGGTAGGAACACAATAAAAATCATAAATCATAACTTAAGAGTGCCTCAGGATATTATGTAGCAATTAGAGCTGTGATGTGTATAGATCCATGCTTATTGACAAGGGCAGCTCCAGAACTAGTTCATTAATGAAAAATACATTCATTTTTTAGCAGTAAAACATACTTCATATAGTTCTACTTATGTGTTTGTATATAGGTATGTGTGTATTTCTCTCTCTCTCTCATATACATATATATGCATACATGGTTATCTCTGGGTATTGGCACTTCAGAGCATTACTTCCCAACATGTGGAAAAAGCCATTGCTGTAACTGTCCTAGTTTTATTTATGTTTCTGTGATAAAATAGCTTGACCAAAAGCAACATGGGGAGTAGAGTTTAACAGTTTCAGTTTTCAGTCTGTTATTTCAGGAAGTCAAGGAAGGATCTTAAAACATCCTATGTGCTGTCAAGAGCTAAAAGAAGATAAACACTTGGACCCTTACTTTCTTGCCTAATACTCATCCAGCTCTCCTCTCTCTTGTACTGTTCTGGACACCCTGCCAAGAGAATTGTGCTGCCCAAACAAGCTGAGTCTTCCTACATCAATTATTAATCAGGACAATTCCCCATAGACTTACCCACAGACCAACCTGATATAGATAATTTCTCATTAAGATTCTCTTCCCAGGACCTATAGAGATAGCTCGGTGGCTAAGAGTGATGGCTGCTTTTTCAGAGGATCCAACTTTGGTTCCCAGGTCCCACATTGTGATTCACAGCTGCCTGTAACTCCTGTAACAGGACAACAGCTTGATGTCCTCTTTGGGCCTCTCCAGGCTCTCCCATATATGTGGCAAACACAAAAATAAAAATAAATATTAAAATAAATTATCTTTTTCACTGATGGTTTAGATGATGTCAAGTTGACAGTTCAGAATTACCAACACAGTAACAGAAAAGTAGAGCAGAGAAAGGTCCAAGAGCCAATGAAGCTTAATTTTACCTTCACTATGGAGTTCCCACAAGACTCCGTAAAAGACTATGTAAATTGTTGAAGCGCCCTGATTGTTAATCTACATGATGAGATCCAGTTGGTCCTGTCTTCAAGACTCAAAGATCTCGATGCAGTGGCCTGATTGTTCAAGCAAAGCAATGGATAGTAACTGATTTCTCACCAGCAGACTGGGAGCTGTATTGATGACTTTGTAACAATCCTGATGACACACACCAGGAGAAGGGTATCACTAGAACACCTCCAGCTCTGGAATCCATCAGTGTTCTTGCTATGATTCAGAGCTGTTTTATTTACCATTCCCAAACATATTTTTTAATTACTTACTGCAACATGGTGATAATTCCAGTTTTGAATGGTGCATATTTCTCATTATGAGTCTAAATACACAGAATGTTTGCTCTGTTTTCAGTCAGCACACTGTGTGAAAATGGTGCATTAAAAATAGTATGACATATTTGCATATTTATCAGTATTAAAAGCCTCACAAAATAGTTATTGCAGATACACAGCTGTTACTTTTCAAGTATTTTTAAAGGAGCCATGTCTTTTTTCTGATATAAAATACACACATGTTCAGTCTGAGACAGAGGAGTTGTAGGGTTCTCAAAGATGAATAGCTTTGTCCAAATGGCAATTTTTTAAATCTATGGTGATAAATTTGTTTCTTTGCTAAGTCAGATATTATACATTGTAAACAAAAAGTGACTCTGGAAGTGCCTACAAAGTATGGTTGCATTTCTTCATAAAGAGCATTTACCTACACTGTAGAACATATAAAAGAACACTGTTCTGTATCAATCACCATACAGAACAGCCTGCTTTGACTTCACATGGCAGTTCCTCTTGTAACAAACCTTTAGTTTGTGCTTGCATAGGTGTGAATGAAGTGTGTGTGTGTGTGTTTGTATGTACATGCATATGTGCTAATGCACATGTGTGTACGGTGGCCAAAGGGTGAGGTTAGGTGTCTTCCTCCATTGCTCTCTTTATTATAGTTAGGGTTTCTTGCTGATCCCAGAGCTCATGACTGTGCTAGGCAGAATCAGGGGATCCTCTGGAAATTCCCGTTTTCTAGAACTGGGATAATAAGCATCCTGTGGCTCAGATTTGTATAGATGTGGGGATCTGAACTCTTCTTGCCCTAATGAACACTTTATCCACTGAGCCTTCTCCCCAGGCTGAAACATTTCCTCTCTTCATTACTACCAATAGAATCGTCTTTACTTTCATTCCTCAAGGAAACATTGTGTTGCCACAATGTTAGCTGCTTTATCTTTGCAGTTGCCAGAAGAGAGACTAAAAACTTTAAAAACAATTATAATAAATTTTATTTTATCTAGAATTTTAATGTTTCTTTGGTTTTTAGAAAGATATGTTCTTTTGAAATCGGTAATCATAATTGCCTGCAGCTGACTACCTTGCAATTCAAAAGACCCCAATTTCTCATTTTAGTCTTGTGGTCCCTCTGCCTGCTCACCTTTTGCACTTTTATTACATAGAATCATCATGTACAGTATTACACCACATAAGGACATTTTCATGCATGTATACTGTATGTTGCGAATATGCCCCTGTACCCCATACTCCACCTCCTTTCGCCTTTGAACATCTTATAAACACAGCTGAAGTACACTTTTAACATTTATTTTGTAGTTCAATTTCATGATGTTAAATAAATAGGAGAATATTGTCATTCATTAAATCAAAAGTTTGCCACTTTGTAGCATTAATCTATTAGAAAAAGATGATTCCTGCCTAACTCAATCAGCAAGAGGTCTTTATTGCTTGAAGTCCTAATTGATTAGGTTCCCATTAAGGTCAAAAGTACACTTGGCTGACCAGAGGCAGCCAATTAGCAAATTGTCAGCCATGCTTATTTACATTGACTGAACATAGTGGTGGTTATAGGACTGTCAAGTCAGAAGGTCACTGAATCTGTCATGCACTCTGCCCTCCAAAAGGGCAGCAGTCACTCGGGCACCAGAATGCATTTATTACACAGATTTAGCTTCTAACTGACTTAAATCACCCTTGGAAAACAGGTGTTTCATTTTCTTTTGATAAATATATCGTTTCTTTGTGAAACACTGGAGGTTCAGTTGAAACCCTGGAGTTAATTGTGTCCTGGGATGTTTGTTCAAGGAGCAGTTTACACTTGAAACTCTAAGTAGCTGCTTAAAGATGATGTTGATCCAGTAAGAACCTTTGCTAACAACCATGTCTTCCAGCTGTGGCTTTGCGGCCGTTACAGTAAATTGGGCCTCAGTGGACGGTTAGGAGCAGATTTGAGTCAGGTCATTGTGATGCTTTCTGAATTCTTAGTCTGATGTAGAAAATGGCATATTTGCCATAGAACAAAATGGGGTGCAATTCAGTCACTCATAGGGTAGTCATGTAAAATGCCTACCTCTTCCCTGAGTCTTTTGTGATCATGAAGCACCAAATAGAATATAAATGATAGTCATTTAACTAGTGTCTATCAGCATGTGTTTCTTTTTTCTATGAGTTTTCTTCTACAGAAATTTAACATTACTTTCTCTTTAATTTTTCATTATTATTTAGCTGCTACTGGTGATTGCATGAATTAGATTTTTATGGGAAAATACTTTTCTTGAGCACATTATTTTTTAAGTTGTGCCTATAGATCAAACTAGAAAGCAACCTGGGTAGCACAGAGCCTCCATTGGTTATTCTGCCTATCAAAAGACACAGTTCTTTGGTTCTACTGATGAATGTCATGGGGAAACACAGGATCCTCAGTTCAGTCAGTGATTGGCACACATAAGCACTTGGTAAAAAAAAATACTGAATTAATTAGTGAATGACTATAACTAGGTTTATGCTTCATCTAAATACAGTTTTTGATAGAATAGTAATTTGTTATGACTGTAGAACTGGTTGAAGTAACCTTTTCACTATTGTTAAATTATGAATTAATACTTTCTCAGACTTAGAAGAAGTAATGCTTAATCCAGCAGTGTAGCTAAGCCAACTGCACTAAAAATTAAAATAGAACAAGAATTGTAGGAAAAATACTTTTAATTATTGATTTTGAGTAATTAAGCTACCAACTGTGCAAAAAACTAAATCCTTATAGTAATAAAACATTTTCTTTATTTGGGGAATATGTGATATTCAGATGATTCAACATTGCAGTTTAATAGTTAATATCTGTAGATTATCTTTTGAGTATAATGTATTATAGATACATTACCTACAGCCCTCCTGAGAAATAAATAATGCAAGTGTCATAATTATGATTTTATATATTAACAAACTGGTTTTGGATAAGCAAAACACTATATATTTTGTCATGTATGCAGAGTGCACATTTAAGTAAATCTCTCTGTGTGTGTACATGCGTGTGTGTGTGTATGTGTGTGTGTGTGTGTGTGTAAAATGAAATTTAAAAGGAGACTAAAGGGAGTAAAAGGGCTTACTGGAGTTGGAAAAGGGATAAAATAAGAAAGTATGATTGAATACATGTATCATGAAATCAAAAGAGGTAGCAATTTGGGGACAGGAAAGGTATCAATAAGACCAGAAGTGCAGAAATGGAGGAGGATAGTTGGGGGATAAATAAGAATAAAGCGTAGTGACACATCTGTATGAAACTTTTCATAGTGAAACCCATTACTTTGTATGCTAGTTTAAGATTATTAATTTACAAAATCTTTTAGAGACCATATATACATCTATATGTAGGCTGTGTGTGTGCCAGTGGGCTTTTCTATGCATGTACTTGTAGAAGACAAAGATCAACAATGGGTGTCGTCTTCTGTTGTTTTTCTTTTTCCTTTTAAATGCTGTATCTTGTGGAACCTGGACCTTGTTGCTTCAGCTGGACTGGCTGACAATGAGACCCTGGAGTCCTCATGTTTCTACCACTCCCAATGCTGAGGTTACAGGAATGCTCAACCACAAGGTGCTTCTACATGGATGCTGGGCATATAAACAACTCAGCCAGCACTCTGCTCACTACTCCTTCCGCAAAAGCTTTAAAAAGTAGCTTCACAGAAAAATGTGGCCAAAAGTGCAGATCTTGCTAACTTCAAACTGCAAACTCTATCTGCCATCCTAATTTGAATTTGTGTTCTTCTTTAAAGTCTTGTTAAAATTATTTTAAATGATTTTGAAACTTCATTAAATGTTATGCAGGTGTTTTATGACTGACATTAGAATGGGGATGGGAAAAACAAGCAGAACCAACAATGAGAAGACAACAGGGAAATGCAAGGTAATGTAACTTAGTAAAGACTGCATCAGCTGTAACAGCATGTTGCCTTGTGCTCATGTCCCAGGTCTGCTGTGTGCTCCCTGTACTAAGTCAATTGATGACTTTAAGTCCCAAAGTTCTCATGCTTAAGATGTGTACAATAGCAGAGTCTAGTAGTGGAGCATTTACCGTTGAGTTTACACAGGAAACCTAATAGAAGAATGGACACATCACTGAGAACCAGGAAAGGTTAGTGGTTGTACCTAATAAACATTCTCCACCAAGATAAATGGTTTGGGTTGTTTGTACTGACAGTTTCTCCAATCTGGATACTCTGAAATGGCAGGAAAGCATCATAAGAATCCTATGTTACTCTGACACCTAGACAATCATAGGTTGTTTAAAGATATTTAAATACTTAAGTTTATTAGAGACTCATTAGTTTTGCAGAATCTCTACCTAGTCAGCAAATGGCATAGCTTGTCACATATAGAGAACCATTTCTGTCCTTCATGATGCTTCTCAAATACAACACCAATGCCATCAACCCCTTTGATCGATCACCATACATGCTGGTGTTATGATAACTCACAAGTTCAATTTGTAGGTCTTGTCTGATTAATCACCAAGCTCCATGAAGAGTTTTCATTTTGTTTTAACAGAATATGAGAAATTCAGTCCAGTGCTTAAGAAATCCCTTGAAAGAAAACCCTTTGACATGGGTCTGGAGAGATGGCTCAGCAATTAAGAGCACATAATGTTCTTCCAGAGGACCAGAGTTTTGATCCTACCCTTCACATCCAACAGCTCACAACTGCCTGGTGCACGATAATTGTCTGTATTCTGTCAATCATATTTTAAATTAACGCAGATTAGCCAGGCAGGAAGTATAGGTGGGTCAACCAGACAGGAAGTAAAGGTGGGGAAAAAAGAACAGGGGAATTCTGGGAAGAAGAAAGCCCACTCCGCACCCCTGCCCAGATCACCTAAGTAGCAGGATGTAATCTGCCCTGCTGTAAAAGGTACTGAGCCATGTGGCTAACATAGATAAGAATAATGGGTTAATATAAGTTACAAGAGCTAATAAGAAGCCTGAGCTAAAGGGCCAATCAGTTTATAACCTAATATAGACTTCTCTGTGTGATTTTCTTTGGGATCTAATGACTGTGGGGCCTGGTAGGAGGACAGAAATCAACCAGGCCCTCATGTTACAACTGCCTGTAACTCCAGCTTTGGCGGATTCAGTGTCCTCATCTGGCCTACTTTGAGTGTTCATAGCAGTGTCATACTTAAATTTGCACTCTCTGCTTCCTGCTTACAGTTGAAGATGTTTGAATTCAACTTCCTGCTCCAGTTGCCATGCCTGCTGCTTGCTGCTCTGCCTCCATGCCATGATGAGTAGGTACCACTAGAAACGTCAGTTCAAAGTAAATGCTTTCTTTCTTCAGCGATCTTTGCTAATGGTGTTTTATCACAGAAGCATAAGCATCACATGCAAAGTTTGGGCCATGAGAAATACAAAAACATAGGATGAGAAAACTATCCTGTGAAGTTCTAATGATTCTGTCAATTCTGTTAAGAATACCACTTTAATGGACAACACTGTGTATTGTCCCACAGAGCTGCTGAGATCAAACCTGGTCTAACACTTTGCTTGCTCTTGGTAAATTCAGAACACTATGTCATATGTCACAGCAGTTGTCACTTCTGAGAGCAGCACTATCTCTCTGGGCCTCTTGGTCCCTTTCTCTGAATCTCTTCCAGAACTCCCTATACCGTCTACCTCTGATTCTCAGTTTCTTTCTCTCCCTTTCGCCACTCCCTCCCTCTGTCCCTCCTGTCTCTGAATTTGTTTCCCTCCTTCTTTGGGTCTCTGTTGGTACAGTTCTCTGAGATTAAGCAAATTCTTTATCAAAGCAAAACTGAATCAAAGAGAATATTTTTCCATTTCTGAGGACCAAACTCAGAACCTGTATGCTCTAGAAAAACCTCCACCCCAGGACCTCGCTTTTTTAAATCACCTTTCACATGAATTGTGCATCAGAAATCCCTAGTAAATTTAGGCACATAACATCCAATCAAATTAGATTAGTTATAACCATTCAACCTCAGAGAAAAGACATAATTCTAAACAAAAATCGTCAGATTCTGTATCCTCCATATCTTCGAGTTGACCCCTAACATAATCCTGACCACTTCCCTCACCACACGCGCATGAAAATAGCTTTAGTTTAAAACCCTTCTGATTTAACACAGGAAAAGGTTAGAAAGAATGTCAATGTTCTCTAAAGAGAACAAGTAAAAGTGATTGCAACTTCCCAGTGAAATGGAGCCAAAAACTCTGCCTGCTCTGCTCTCATGCCTCTGAGCTGGATCCTGACCCTTTGACTGACCAGCAGATGCTGTTACACAAGATGGATCTGGGCTCTTCTCTAAAACGGCTATTTTGTCCCTATTTCAAAACACTCAGAGATAGTTTATCATTAATTAGTATTCATATTATGTCTCAAACAATCTGTTCAAGAATAGGGAAAGTGAACTAGTGGGATAGCTCCTCTGTTTTGTAATTAACATGGATGATGCACTTGGAACTGCGGGACTCACAAGAGAAAGAGGCGGTCAAGAATTGGGTGGGCAGCACCCACAACATTTAAATGCTTACCTATTTTGACAGGCTAAGCATGTCTAAAAAAATTACACTTGGCAAACAGGATGGGGAGACACAGACCTCTGTAAAAATAGACCCAGGCCTCTTTGATTCGCAGCATCCTGGCTTTGCTTTCCGTCATGTTAACATGCCACTTGGGAGCTGGCTGGACTCCCTTGTTCAGTGACATAGATTTCGTAGTGTTTTTTAAAAACCATTTGTTCTATCAACCACAACATGCTTTGAATTTCTCTTTAAAATTTAGAGTGTATATATAGATTGATCAAAACAATATTTTTAACATTCCAAACAATTTAGGAATATAGTAGATGGGTGTCACTTAATCTATTATGTTTCTTTCTTCCTCCCTCCCCCTTTCAGCTGCTAATCTTAGAACTTGTGTGCCAAATTGTCTAAGATATTCTTCCAATAGCTACATGTGTGATTCTTTTGTGAGCCCCACAGACAGCTATGGGGACAGATTTGGAGTTGCATATGGGACTGTCACATGGTCTCAGTGCCTTGTCTTCCAGGCACTGTGATTTCTTTTCACATTGCTTGAATACTGAGGAATTTTCAGTTGTGATGAAGGCTCAACCAAGTGTCTATTAAAGAATTTGTGTGCCCTGGTAAGGAAAGAAGATTTCAGTGCCTATCACTCTCCAGTTGATATCGGAACAGTTCAAATGTTTACATGTCTGCAGAGGGAAAAAAGTCATGCCACTATCACAGAGTATGAAAATCAAGGTCTGTAAGCATGAATTACTCTTCTTACTCTTTTTTGTGCAATATTTAACAATTGGATCAACAGAAAGAGAAACAAATGCTTTATCAAAAGGTCCCATCACTTCAGTGCAATTATGGAAAGCATTTTCAGGAAAATGTGATCTATATATGTCCTCAGAGGCCCAAACCTCTGCTATGGAAGGTATAAGTCATTTCCAACTTTAAATAACTATCTGAAATAATTATCTTGCTGCATAATGTCATACAGTCCCTCATTCCATAACTATAACCCTTAAGAAATACAAAGCCTATTGATAAAATACAAATAGTCACTGTGTAGTCTTCATTACTACTCTGTAGGCCTGACAGAATAACTTAACAAATAAGAAGTTACCTATACTGTATGTGTGTGTGTGCATGTGTGTGTGTTATTTCTCACCTACAAAAGAGCAATTTACGAAAAGATTTTCCTCAGGAAATACCAAGTTATTTCTAGTACTGTTCACACAGGTTTTAACTAAATCTGGCATAATAAGTTTTGATTGAGCCGTTAGGTTCTGCCTTGTTAAGTGTGGCTGTGTACAATTGCTAATGAAAATTGTGTGCTAGGAACTTATACTCATTAACTTTATCTTGATTCTCCAAAGCAGTTAAGTTCAGAGTTCCTTAGAAACAGAAAATGTTTTAAAACCCTCTTTAAGGAATGGAGAAAGAGTTGCAACTTTTGTTAATTTTCCTTTAATTTGGAAATTTTATTTTATTTCTCCAAAGATATTTCAAAAAGGGTCATGTCCTTGCCTTCTCTAAAATATCCAATAGAAATTGTGGGACTGGGGAGTTCTGTTTGTTTGCATTCTGTTGTTTTGTTAGCATAATTTTTATACAAATTTGAGAAAGAAACTTTTGGCTATTTCATAAACATTCAAACTTGTTGTTAAAATGTATTAAATTTAAATTGTGTTATTTATATTGTTAGATTATAACCATATAAGAAAGAACAAGTATTTTGTAATTAAAAACTAAAGTAAAGTAATAATACTTTAATTATATAATAATGGAAATATATTCCAACAAGAAAAAGAATGTATGTTGCTGATGTTAAGAGTTACATTGATGGAGCTGGGGAAATGGTTTACAGCTCTTACTACTTATGCAGAGGACCTGAGTTCAGTTCCCAGCAGCCACATAGTGGCTCACAACAGTCTGTCACTCCAGTTTAAGGGATCTAGTACCCTCTTCTGCCTCTGCAAGCACTACATACACATGGGGCACTTACACAAAAGCAGAAAAAATACACAAGTAAAGTAAAAATAGATAACTCTTTTAAAAATCATATTGCTAATAAATAATTTAGATATTACTACCTAGTGATCCCATGAGATAAGACAGGAAAAATTACCAAAATTGATTTTACTAAGACTACTAAGTAGAAATATGAAAAAATCTGTTAAATTCCAAGAATAACAGTAAACAAATAACTAAAGAATAATGGGAAGGGGGCTAGAGAGATGGCTCAGCAGTTAAGAAGACTGACTGCTATTTCAGAGAACCAGAGTGTGATTCCCAATGCCCACATCATGGCTCACAATATCTCTTAACTCACAGTGTGGATCACAGACATATATGCAGACAAAAATCCATTACACATAAATAAAGTTTTTAAAGTATTTTTTAAAAAGGATAATCAGTGGGAAAAGCGCTCATAGTAACATCATATCTGTAATAAAATTTTCTTCTGCTAAAAAAACAACCCATACATTATTTTTTCTGCGTAGCTCAGACTGGTAAAAAAAAAAAAGTGTGGCTCTTTTCTTGCCTCCCCTCACCCAAGCTCTGGGCTGACAAGTGAGAGCCACCACATAGAGCAAGAAAAGGCTAGATTAATGTGACAGAGGGAGGAGAAGGAGGGAGGAAGAGAGGAAAGGATGGGGGGCGGTATAGAGGTGATAGAAAAGTGAAGAGAGAGCGAGAGAAAAAAGAGAGAGGAAAGAAGGCAGAGAAGGCAGAAAGGAATAGAGAGAGAAGGGTGGGAAGAGGGAAGGAGACACGGAGAGAAGAGACATGGAGAGAAGGGACATGGAGAGAAGAGACACGGAGAGAAGAGACACAGAGAGAAGGGAAAGACATCACAAATCTTATGACAGAATGGCACAATTATAAAATGCCCAGCACTCGGGAGGCAGAGGCAGGCGGATCTCTGTGAGTTCGAGACCAGCCTGGTCTACAAGAGCTAGTTCCAGGACAGGCTCCAAAGCTACAGAGAAACCCTGTCTTGAAATATATATATATATATATATATATATATAAAGTTAGGCCAGGTATAGTGGTGCAAACCTTTAATCCCAGCACTTGGGAGGCAGAGGCAGGTGGATCTCTGTGAGTTCAAAGCCAGCCTGTTCTATATAGTGAGGTCTAGGACAGCCAGGGTTATATATAGTGAGACCCTGCCTAGAAAAAAAGGAAACTTGACATGTTCCTGATCAGACCTATCATTTTCCTTCAGGCTGCTGAAAAGCCAACCCAGATCCCTTCTGCCACTGATCTGCAGCTCCAGACACACGTTCTTTCTTTCCTTTGAGGGAATGACTCAACTACTTTGCACATGATGACCTATTCTGTATCCCAGCTAGGCTGTGAGCTAGCAATCCACCTGTCTCAGTCTCCCAGGAAGCCAAGGTTATAGGCCTACACCATGAGACTTGGCTTCCTGATTAGAAATGATCTCAAAATAAGCCGTTATCTACAAATTTCTTTAAAAAGTAAATTGCCTTTATTAGAAACAAACTTTCTGAGTTTACTTTACAGAATAATGCCAAAGGTGATATGGAAGGGATAGGGTAGGCAAACACTAACCTAAAAACTCATGAGAAGAGGCAGAACATAAGAAAAGTTGAATGTCTTGTACTCTCAGATCTGAAAATATATTATAATAATATAATTAAAATCAGCATAATGAGGCAAAATCCCTGTAAATAGAAACTGTGCTCTAGTTTCCTGGTTACCCAGAAATGAATAATCACGCAAAACAATATTAATTATAACACTGTTTGGCCAATGGTTCAGGCGTATTCCTAGCTAACTTTTACATCTTAAATTAACAAATTTCTATTATTTAATATTTTACCATGATACTAGCATTTGTTACCTCTTGCTTCTTGGGCAGCTACATGGCGTCTGCATGACTTTACCCTCTTTCTCTCAGGATTCAGTTTAGTTTTCCCACCTAACTATATTCTACCCTGCCATAGGCCAAAGCAGCTTCTTTGTTAACTAATGGTAATTAAACATATTCATAACTTATAGAGGGGAATCCCACATCAAGAACCTATAGGACTCTGCGAGTCAATCAACTTTCTCATGAAATCCACATGTTCTTGTAAGTACAGATGTTAGTGCTTCTTTGGATCGATCAAACAGGACATGAGGCCTCACTGCCTGGTGCTGAGCTGGCAGGACACTTGGAGATCCCTGTGTCTCTGAGCTCTGCTGGTGTTGCACCTGCTAGTTGGGGCAGAATTACTCTCTTATCCTCCTAAGAACCTTGTCATTTTTATGGCTACCAGGATATCTGACTCTTTTTTCTCTCCACATGATTCCTGATGTTACTTTCTTTAGGCAGTGGGGGAAAAGAGCTCCTGGATTTTTCCATACCTTAAATTTACTTCTGCTGTGGCTAAAGCATTTAAGTCTGAGCTTATTTGCAGTTCTACAGCTGCTGATAGCTTTATTTAGTATTCACTAGAAGCTATAAGTAAAAGTAAAATGACATAAAAAGTAAAATTATTTAAGCTATATTTAATAAGTTTTAATATAGAGTATTTCTTTCTTCTTATCCCAAAATATTTATTCCAATTTAGTGGCACAGACAATAAGAACAACAATAAATAAATGGGACCTCCTGAAACTGAGAAGCTTCTGTAAAGCAAAGGACACAGTCATTAAGACAAAAAGGCATCCTACTGAATGGGAGAAGATCTTCACTAACCCCACATCAGACAAA
>JAQHUG010000101.1:2234854-2256159 GCA_028555095.1 Dicrostonyx torquatus | reverse complement strand
CCGAAGTTTGATAAAAAATGCTTGCATTTCTTCTGCATGTATTGGCCATTTGGGAACTTATTCTATATGGATGCACATCTTCTTAGAACGAGATGGAGGGGGGAGGGCCTAGGGCTTCCCATAGGGCAGGGTATCCTGCCCCATCTTAAGGAAGCAGGGGGAGGGCGGTGGAGTAGGAGGGGAGCGGGAGGGCCGGGAACAAGGGGAGTAAATGTAAATTTTTCTTGTAATAAAAAAAAAAAGAAAAAAGAAAAAAAATTTTCAAGGAATCCATTCATAGAACATTCCCAGTAAAGGTCGTAAGCAAAGTAAGTGCCAGTCATCTTAACAGAGCTAGGAAAGCAGAGGTAAAATTTAGGCACGCCAGCCACACCCACCTCAGATCTGAATGTATGCAAATGCCCACATCAAACAACAAATTTGGGAATTTCAGTTAGTGGTATTTAGTTTCCTGCTTGTTAATGTCAATGTGGATGATTTTAAATGTAATTTTCTGTAGAAATACTACGTCATTATTTTGTTTTAAGAAAACACACTTATACTGAAGAAGAAAATTGATTTAAAAACATCATTTTCCTAAGTTTCCCTATATAACTTGCATCTTTGTACAAAGAGTTTGTTTTCTTTTAAAATGATTTAATATCAAAAATTAAGTGATCATTTTATTAATTTTATTTAAAACAAAGAAATGTACTTTTAATTTAATTACTCCATCTGAAATGATAGTTGAGTGTATTCTTACTGGGATTAGTAGTAGCCAGAGCACACTAGCTCTTGTTCTATTTCCACGAATTTCTCCCTTCCGCATTTTTCTCTGAAAGTGTTAATGGAGTCCAGGGCTGACACAATATTATTCAACAGGTTGATGCATTTTAGCATCACAATGCTGGTTGTTAAAACTTTTCTAAATTGAGTTGACAATTTCAAATTAAGTATCATCTTGTGTTTTCCTTTCTCCATATCTTTCTAATGACACTGTCATATAATATGATGACTTTATGAGTGGTTTTGCTAACCCATTCATCAGAGTAATCAATGGGGAAGGGAGCCATATGGGTTGTAGTCCATTTGTATTGGAGAGGACAGATGGCATTATTGATAAATGGATATATTCCAAATATTTATTGTATAATTATATCACAGGAACTCTGACTTCTGAATTTTAATTTTAATATGAATTTCCAGGAACTGGCAAATTAGGCAGTGTATTTAATTGCCATGTATTTATTTAATCATGTTAATTTGTGAGATGCAGCGCTAATCACTTTCAGTTGATGCCCTATTTTACATGATGGGCACTCCCTTTTCAAACGCATTGCATTTACTTCTCTGACTTCTTGCCAAGCTATTCTTCTAGTCTTCAGGGCTTGAGCTAAAACAGTATTTGGAGTAGGCAGCATGTTGAGGATAGAATCCCAGAAGAGAAAGAAGGAAGATTTCCTGACACTTCTCCCCATTATCACTTCCTGTGGGAGACAGAAGGGGGAGGGGGAGCCGAACAGACTCTTGACATTTTCCTGTTGCTTCGCTTTCTATACTCAGTAGATTTCCCAAAATTATGTTCCAATATAATTGTGGACTTAAGGACATAATGATATGGTTCAGGTTCTAATTGCATTTCATTTTCTCAAGTTGAAATGAGTCTTCTGAGGAAGGGTTACTGCTGGCATAGTATTCTCAATGTGATGGCCTCCCAAATGTCTGGCAACATTCCAAAACTATGTTCACACTACAAGAAATCAGAAGCATCCATAGAAGACTTAAATAAATATATTTTATGGTGTTTAATTGCTTATCTAGAGGAGTTTCATTTAATTGAGGCCCAAATCTTTTGGGATAAAATGTTAAAATGTACTGAATATCTTCATGTCTCCCATGGACACCCAGCACCTATGACATGCTCTTAAAATATCAAAGAAGAAAATTTGATGTTACTCAAATCTTATCAAATTCCTAAGAGATGCTTTTAATACCTTTCTTTAGTTTATCTTCAAAATGTTGGGATGGTATGAAATTCCTGAGGCACAAGTTAACTGTTAAGTGAAGTAACATATTTGAAAGCTTGTGTTGTCTTATTTTTAGGAATTTATGGTTCTTTGGGATGAGCAAGAGGTAAGCCATATACAAAACTAGAAATAAAATGAAACAAAACCCCCAATAGGGACAAAAACGCAAAGCAGGAAATAATGACAAGAGCTGAACGTTCTCTGTGAATGTAACCAAGCTGCTCAACCTCAGAGACCTCTTTCTGCCACATAAATGGAATGATATCGCAAAATTCAATTCCCAAACCTTTCTTAATTTTTGAAGATCAGATGCAAATCATTACAAACCAGTGAACAAAGAAATCAACTTTGACATCCTAAAGCAACACATACGCCCGAGTCGGAGAAGCAGAGGTGCCTGTCAGAGGCCGAGCATCCGGTACAGGAAAGATTGAGATTTTCCAAGTGTGCAGCTATGTTTTCAAGCTTTGGAGATTACCAAATAATGAAAGAGAAAATAAATAAAAACTTCAGTGCACAATATTGCTATACCTTGTCAAAGAAATGTTAATTAAAATCAAGCTTCCTTTTTTAAAACAGTGTTAGATTTCCAGGCAAAAAGACTGCTCATGAAGATGGCAATTAATACAAATGTAGGATTTTCAAGGTACAAAGTGGAGGCTGGCATGAAAACAGAGGGCTGTCATGTTACCAAAATGCTATTCCCCAGATCTCACAGGCTGTGATCTCCTACTGATTACTTAATATAATCAATTACATTTCGAAAGGAAAGCTAAGTTTTGAAAAAATATTGACACAAGCCATGTAGAGCTCACTCATAAATGCAAGAGCTGAAGCACACAGGTTTCTGTTTACTTCCTATGCATTATCAGGTTTACGACATTTATTTGATAGCCATATATTGTTTTGAATCTGCAGTGACTTATTAAAATATAGTTCACTTATGATCCACACGAAGTACAAGCATTGCATTCGAATGAGGGAGTAACACAGCCTTTTATTCTAAAACAGTAGATTTCATTCCCCCAGGGTCAGGATTAAATTGAGGTTTTGTATTCATCTCAAGGAATTGTAATGAGAATATTTAACAAGGGTCAAATGGAGAATAGTGGCACCCTGGAAAGGCTTAGAAATGATTTGCTTTTTTATACATTGCTCCACGTTGGGATTAGAAAAGATCAACTTGCCTGATTTAAGGATGCTCTATTGTTCTATTTGTGAATCTAATGAAATCTTTGGCAAAAGAGAACATCAAGTGAAAAAATGAGCTTTAGAAAATAAGACATTTGAGTCAAATTAATTATACATCTGAAATGCACAAGAATGTCTTAACAGACTTTATCTAGAGAAAATTAGAGATATGTATATTTTAAAGAGGAAAAACTCTTAATGTTTCCTTTTTATCACCATCGTGGAAAGAGGAGGTATTATATATATTTTTCCATTAGATGCAGGAAAGAATTGTTTAGCAGGGCTGTGTCTGTACAAGAGATTTTTCTAGATTCCTTTTTCCCCTGAAGCACTCTTTTTTATTTGAGAACCATAAGTGATTTTTTTCCCATTTTCTCACCAAAGTGCTCCGGTATATTGTCTCCAGTCTCCCTCTCAGGACACTGACTCTGTTACAACCAAGAGAAGATAAATCATTTCTTTGTGTTGGTTGTTAGTATGTCTCTCTCTTGTGTTTATAATAACAATCACAACAGCCCCAACAACAACAATAATATAATAATAATTTGTAGGAGCTTGTGTATTAAATCTGACCTGCTGCTGAGTGACCAGAAACTCACAACCGACTTAAATTTGCTTCAAACTGTATGACATCACCTATCCGAGAGATTCTACTAAAAATAAAAAAAAAGAGTCAATAAATGTCTTTGTGTTCTAAATGATATTCAGACGGTATTTTATAGCTAAAACTTACTCAGTGACTGCTTGGGGCTAGGTTACAGTGCCTCAATAGAATATAAGTTGGCTCAATATAACAGGCTAAAATAATACATTTTCTAATAGGTTTCTGCCCTAAGTGGAAATATATTTATTTTGAACATATTCTAGCAAGAAAGGCTGGTTAGAATGTTCCAATAAATTCTGCAATTGCTTTTTAAAAGATGGAAGAGTTTCTTGCCCTGAGAACCACAAAGGAAGGAAAACCTTCTCTTGAGTAGATTCCCAGTAGCTATAAGGGACTTCGATTGGGCCACTTCATTCCTTGTTCTTCCCAGCAAGAACTGTGGGGGAACATAGCAGCTACTATTTCTTGTTTATATTCGATGAGGACTTTTCTCCTGTACTTCAAAACAGGCACTTCATGTAAATAGCATAGGCAGTCCCCATCAGTACATGGAACAAGATGCCTCCCGATTGCGCTGAATTTAAGTTTTTCTGAGAGTCTTCAACAATTCAGTAAGTCAATGAACTCATAAAAGGTGCATCATCAACAAAAAGAGGAAGTTCTCATTTGCATGAGATATAGACTGTCATGTGACACAATCTAAGTCAAACATACCTAAAAATTCCTAGGGATTTTAGAAGAATATAGTAAAATAAAGTCATGAAAATGAGACATATATCCTAGACTTCTTAAACTATTTCAGAATTATGCATTAGTAAATGTGTATCCCTGTCTCAAAAAACATAAATAAATCAATAAATGTGTATCTGTGATGAGTACCTTCTAATATGAGAAAAATTAACAACGACAAAAAAAAAAAAACCACACTGCAACTAAAGAAAAGTTAACATGGCAGGATGTGACATATATATTTTAAATTTAACCCTCCTGAACAGCATCGTGATTTGGGGATAGGAAGTTAAATTCATAGTAAGAGTCCCAATTTTGAAATCATTGTTAATGTGCCAAGTGAGAATTGTACAAAATCTGTATCTAGAAGATTTAAACACTTTTCTTATAATATATAAGAACATAAATACATGTCATGAACAGCTCTTTTGAAAGACAAATTATAAGATGACAATTAATGTATAACTTAACAATTCAGTATAATTTTAAGATATCAGTCAAAATTCTACTGAGTTTATTTTAGGAACATGAATTTATTTTTAAAAATGTGTTCAAGACCAGCAATGTAGCTTAGTTGTAGAGTGCTGGCTTAGCATGTGCAAAGCTTTGAACTGAATCCTAGGACCACTACAAACAACCAAAAGCAAAAGTTAATAAATGGTACAATAGTTCAGAAAGGCAAAACATAGTTTTTAAATACTGAAGGAAGAAATAGGTCATATTCAACATGGAGTATATTCTACACTCAAATACTAAAATTGTCACGGAACTATTACAGCCAGAATCCTGTAAATATTAAATTACAGGTAAATATTAAAATCACATCTTGCATTTCTATGAACCAAACATGACAAAGAGAAGATGCCAATAACATAGACAGAGTGGATTACTCACTGAAATATATATGAAATTTAGATAGCACCTAAGAAATAGTGGTATAAGGGAAGGGGACTAGTGGGCTAAATTTTGAATAATTTGTTACAAACAAGCAGCCAAACAATAATACAATAAAACCATGACTGGACAATAGATAAGAACTAGTCAAAATGATAGATGTCTAAAAGGAGAAAATTCCTCAACCACTTGAAGATAATGTTAGTTTTCTTTTTCCGATGAAAGGAGAAAGGAAGGAAAAAGGAGGAAAGAGAGAGGAGGAAGGGAGGGAGAGAGAGAAAAAGAGAGTGAGGGAGGGAGGGTTGGAAAGAACAGGAGGAATGGATGGATGGAAAGTCCCAGCAATTTTCTTTTATCTCTGGGCATAGGTTCTTCATTTGGGGGTGCAAATTATCTCTTTTTTTTAGAGACCATGACTTCTGAGAGAAACCCAGCTTTTCTACTTTCCAGTTTTTCATGAGGAGCTACACTTTTATTTTGTAGTAAACATTTTGAATTGTGTAACTGTGCTGGAGTCTATAACAGCAGCGCTGATGTCACAATGATGGGGTGGCCACATCAACTTTCCAGAGTTCTACACCTGCCTTGAGAGGAATATGTGTTCTCCTCTTCTCCATTCTTGTTTTCCTGATCATTTCTCTTTCTTCACCCCATGTTGTAGAAGAGGGGGAGAGGTGCAGGTTGTGTTCCCAGCACCTGGCTCCCATCCCCCAGCCACCAGCCCGCTCAGCCACTGGTTGCTTGTACCCAAAATAACCACACGACAATTATATTTAGTTAAATACTGCCTGGCCCATTATCATTAGCCTTTTCTTGTCTAGCCCTCACATCATAAACCAACCCATTCCTAATAATCTGTGTGTCACCACGAGGTGGTGACTTACCGGAAAAGTCTAACCTGCATCCATCTGCGGCAGGAGCATCATGGTGACTGCTCACTTCCTTTCTTCCCCAGCCTTCTGTTCTCTTTTCCCCGCCTATCTAAGTCCTGCCCTATCAAAAGGTCAAGGCAGCTTCTTTATTAACCAATGAAAGTAATACAAAATACAGGAGAACACTCCCACATCAACCCCAACCAATTTGATTATGTACTCAGCACCCTATTCTTTTCTATCATATGAGTCTGGTATCTTGCCATCTATAACTTACACAGAAAATAGAACAATGAAGTGTAAAGAATTAGTGTAGAAGTGGAGAAATTTGGCTTGTACTCCTTACTGTTTTTCTCTCACTAAGAAAGGAAAATGAATGACAGTCAAATCAACTGCATCTTCAAAACTTTCTTAAGAATTAACCAAGTATCTTTTATTCCTGACAGCCTTTGATTATTTATTTAGTTTCTCAACCAAGTGCTATTCATTAAATTCTCATTTATTTTGTGAAGCTGTTCAATGTACTTATTTAATATAAGAAATCATTATGAGGTCCTTTGTCTCCATGATACAGGATTACCAATTTCTTATGAAACGGAAGAAAGTGGTTATTCTAAAAATGAGACATTTAATCTTGATATTCAGTTGAGCTTCCTAGGCAGAAACCTTTAAAGGCAAAGAATTCAAAAATGCTGACACATCATTTAGTTAGGAAAGAGACAAAGTATGCTTAAAATTATTTCTGTACTTAAGAATACTCTCGGGGCCTAGAGAAATGGGACCGTGTGTGAGAACGCTTGCTACACACAAATGCATACCTGAGTTTAGATCCTGGGAATGCTAGGTCACATGTACACCTGTAGCATCAGTCCTACGGGGACAGAGACAGAATTGTTGGAGGTTTTGTTGGGCATCAGCCTCATGCCAAGTTCCGTGACAAACTCTGACTCAAAGAAATAAGGCAAAGAGTGAAGAGCTGGGCACATCTTCCTCTGGCCTTCATGAATGCACACAGACATATAGGCACACAGGTATGTACACACAGATGTACCCACCTACATATGTGTTTACATCACACATACAAGCATGCATAATCAGTACACACATAATCATACATACATAAATAGTAGAGTGTTCCTCTTCTATTTTTATAGTCGCATCCTAGTTGTCTTGATTTACTGTAAGGTGTCACCTACAAAGTTTCCTGGTGTTGTTGTCAACTTGGCACAGGCTAGGATTATTTGGGACGAGGATGCTCGACTGAGAAATATGATTATTTAATTTATTTAGTTTCTCAACCAAGTGCCCCCATCATATTGCCTGCTGGCAACTGTAAAGCATTTTCCTGCCTAACGATTGATGTGAGAGGCCCTGGCCTATTGAGCCAGGAGCCACCACTGGTCAGGTGGTTGCATAAGAAAGCAAACTGAGTAGCCAAAATAGCAAGTCTGTAAGCAGCATTCCTTTCAGGCCCCTGTGTCAAGTTCCCGCATTGCATTTCTGTCCTGAATTCCCTGGACAATGGACTGTTAGCTATAAAATGAGAAAAAGTAAAAGAAACCTTTAAGATCCAGCCTCTAAGATTTCCTTTCTCAGGGTTCAAAACAGTGAACAAAATGAACCAGTTGCTTTTGCTCATAGTGTTTATTACAGCAGTAGAAACCCAATTAGGACACAACTCATGGCTTCCCATCAGGGCAGCTTTCTCCAATGATGATTTCTCAGGTAAAGCTGTCTGAGCCTATTATACACCTTTGTTTCTTTTAGAAAGAGCTCAACACACTTCTATCGGGTCATGCAATGAAGTTGGTTTCCAGAGAGAATAGCCACTTAGCTTTCACAGATGAATAGTGCTATCATGCTCTTCATGCAAAGGGTAGAATAAATGAGTAATTTCATATGCAAGTTTCTTAATTTACTTACAACTTTCTGCTAAGACTTTGAAGCAAAGGATTTTACCAATTACATTTGTTGTGTGTGTGTGTGTGTACATTTTTCAGAAAACATATGTTAGTAGGGCTATTAAGCAATTAGTTTCATGCATATAGATAGTTCATTTTGCACCAAACCATATGATGTGATTGGAATTTATAGAAAACCATCTTTCTTGCCAGAAATGAAGCAAGTTAATTCTCTAGTTTGGAGAAATATGGCTGCAATCTGTAGCCTTAAAAATTAGGAGCCTAGAATTCATGTTCAATAGCTTAGAAAAGTGCAAAATATAAAAAGTTCTGTGTTGTGAAATTAAAAGCATAAGCATATTACCTGGTTCAGATTGCATGATTACTAAATATTTGTTAGCTTGCAATAAATGATGCCAACCGATACTGTATGTAAGCCATACATGTATGAAGTCTCTGTCCTCGTCAGCTCTGGCCAGAAGATTGTTTAGTCGTCTCTGCAAAAGGGAAACATTCCGAGACAGAGTTGGCAATGTCCATGGGATCAAAGCAAGCTAGCTGCTCAGGAGAAGTCCAGCTATTTCTAGAAACTTAATAATGGAGGCAGCAAAGCAGAAATGAGAGGAAAACCGGAAGCCACCTCATATCTTCACCTTCTTCCTACACAGAATAGCATGCGGATGTCTCCCACAGGAACACCCACAAGTAGTTCAGAAGAAACAACTTCTAGACGGTAAAGGACCAAAACTACAGGATGGCCTCCCTATTTGAAACATTGGGAGAAGTATCGTAAAATAGCTAGAAATCCTAAAGCAAGATTTCCATATCTTCAGATGTGAAAACATGACTTGGTGGCATCTTCTTAAGCACTCTACAAACGGACTGACAATCTTTATTCAGTTTTGGAGCTGTCATACCCCTGCCATAGTCTAATATCTTTACTTTGAGGAAAGAAAGGGAACACTGAAAGTCCATGTAACATACACTACAAGATGTAAAATTCTACATAAGTGACCTTTTGTAAATATTAACTAAAACCAATAAATCAAATGGCCAGATTAACGTATTCTAGCACAGCCCACATGAAAACAAATATTGGTATTATTTATGAAAGTCCCCTCCATCCCATCCCATATTACTGCTGCCATTTTCACTCTGGATTTCTCTGTTCAGCACTTAGCTCCAATTTTAAAATGATCCATTGAACACTAGACAGAAATGTCCTACTATAATCATAATCTGTGCTTGCATTTTATTGCATTTAAGATGGCAGACTCTGTTGTGAATTACAGCCAGGTCATTTCTTAGATTTTAGAAACCTCTGATCACAGAAATAAGAAGACAGTGGTGGTGTGGGCTTTTGAAGGGAAAATTCTACCCAGGTCAACCTGTCTCACTTACAAGGCTCTAGGTGATGGTATAATTAGGGTGCTGGTATAGGGGGGCATCCAAATTTGAGTACAGAGACAATGGAGAAGTCATTCAAGAATTCCAGAGAGATGTTTCATTTAAAGAGGGGGCATCTGCTTAAATGTATACATTCAAGCAAATCCCAATTTGCCTGAATGTTGCTTCCTGGAACTACTTTGCTTGTTATGTAGTTGGACTGAACTCAAAAGTCAATTGGTGGATGGTGGAAGGGAGGGGCAATTTTTTTCAGGGAGGCTTCCCCTGATAGGCTGCCCATGTTCCAGCAGATGGCCTAACAGCCATGCACACTCTGGTAGCACTAAGTGAGTTTCAGAAAGAACACATGAAGGTGGGAAGGAAAAGTGGTGGGAATATGGAAAGAATTGGAAGGGAGGGGAAGAGGGCAGATTTGATCCAAACCCCTTTGTGAAACTACCAATGGTTAAAAAAAAAAAAAGGATAAAATTGGAGCTTTTTTCCTTTTATTAGTTGAAAGTTCTGTGCAATATGTTTTGATCCAAATTATTTGTTTAGGTTTTAAAAATCTTTTTAATAATTTGTATATGTGCATGCATGCGTGCTCATGTGCACACACACACACACACACACACACACACACATACACACACTCAGGAAGGAACATAGGTGCATTTTGGGAAGTCAGAGGCATTGGGATCTCCTGTGACTGTAGTTGTAGGTGGTTGTGAGCTATTGTCCAATGAGACTACTGGGAACTGAATTCAGACACAATAGAAGAACAGCCAGTGCTTTTCACCACTGAGGTATCTTTTCAGCTCCTTATCTCAAATAATTTAAACATGATACAAATTCAAATGCCTCCATGTCAATGCTATCTTTATCATAAGTATCTTAATTGGTGATATGAAAAAAATATATAACAATATCAAGACTTCAGCAAACTTCCTTTTAGTCTATGGTCAAGTATGTTGAGAGTAAGGCATCACTGAATTTCAGAATCTATCTCTCCATCAAGGTTCAGCTATTCAAAATTTGGGAGGCTTATGCTAATATTGCTCTCTCAAACCCTTGTCTTCATATTTCTTCCAGAATCTCTCAGCTGCTCTACCCACTTCCTCTCATAGCACCAGGAAGTGGGCAGAAGGCAGAGAGAGTTTTAGCAAATAGTTTGCTGGGTTTAATCTTTGACAAGGAAGAGCTTTTCTCTTGCTTTTGCTTGTTCTCACTTTAGAAAAATGGATAGATTTTCTGTCAGTCTCAGGGTTCCCTGTGCCTTTATATCCCTTTATTATTAATCTCACAATCTCTAGCAAGGGTTCTCTTATCATTGAAATAAATAATTAATAGTGACTCAAAAATAGCAAACTGCCAACACTTAAGATATTTAAAAGAAGATAAGTTGATTAGGTGTGGCAACGTCTGTCACTTGTGATCATTTTTATTTTATGATCTATTTAACAAGGTGAAATATTCTAGTGAGTATTTGGAGAACCATGTATACTTCTTTGCCTTAAATAGCAAGCTTGCACTTAGACACCAGCTTTTCTTCTGCCAGCGACTCTCATTACATGATTGAACAACCTGCTCTACTAACTGAGGAATACTCGTTTTTATCAAGACTCATAATTCTTTCCTGACCTCATCATCCTAAATGTTACTATTACCTGTCAGTCAACCCACACTTGGAGATGGGTCTTCTGCCTCCCCCTGAGCCTCAAAATTACCAAATTACCTAAGAAGCTGAAGTTCCTGAAGGACAAGACTAGCTGCTCCAAGAAGATTCCTGTGAGGACCACATGCAATACTGAGAAACATGGCTCTGAGAAGTTGACCTGCTCAATGTTAACCAATCAATCAGAGCAAGTTCTACAAAGCTAGCTATTAACCCTTAAGTGCCTGTGCCATGGGAATTCTGGATCAGAAAACAACACGCCCCAGGCATTTTTACCAACTGGTAGGATACTTATAAAATGTCTTAAGCAATATGTGGAAGCTACTCCTAAATCCCAGCTGGCTGCCAGATCTGCTTATAAGCCACTTTAAGAATCCAGAGCCACACATCCCAAGCAGCTTTATGGTTAGGTTACAAACAAGCACCCTACCCTGTTCCTTGCCCTCGTTCTTGAATATGACCTCCACTGGATATGTGCTGCATGCCTTCAACTTTGTTATTAGCAGTTTACCTAAACATTTGATTTTATCCTTCAAAACATCATTTTCCTCCTATGTGAAATGATTATATTGTAGTGGTTCAAGACAGCTGTGTGGTTGGTTGAAGTGCAGTAGAGGAAGTGGATACCAGGACACAATGTGTGGGACACAGTTAGTTACTTCTGGATTTAGATCATTTCAACAGAATATGAAAAAATGGATTTTGTAATCCTGTAAGTAATAATGCAGCCAACTGGTCATATCTAATTCTACAAAATGCACACTATGCACTATATCTAAAGAAAAAAATCACAACCAAAAAATAGTTCATTGTTAGGTATGGTGTTTTTGTTGTTATCTATTTTCTTTTTCTTTATACACAACAGGGCTATTGGTGCTCTGATGAGTTGAAGAAACCTGGGTTTCCAGGGGCCAATGTCAGCTAGTGGCTTCTGGGCTTTTATTTTTAATGAGAAATGGGTATTCCCTCTTCCTCTGGAAAAGGGGAGCTGCTCTATCAAGCTTCGGTTCTCCTTATGCTCATCTATTATCTTTTCCTTTGACTTTGGCACAAAACCAGAGAAGAGAGCACATCTTAAAAAGAGGCAGCGTTAGAAAACCGTGGGCTCTTTTGTTTCTGGGCAACATGAATAAGAGGACTTCATAACGTTACGGAGCTTCGGGAGGAAATAAAAATGAATCCTAGAGGGCAGCATTAAAAGTATATAGGGAAGCACTGTTGAGAAGGAAATAAGTCTTTTTTAACAAGGTTTTCTTGTCCTTTTCTTTGATTGGCATCAGAGTCTTCATCCGAACCTTGTCATATTAGATGCTCTGAGCAAAAGTCAATTATAATAGACTCGATGAAGACTCCACATCAAAACAGGAGCGTGACAGAAGCACTGCAGCACAGCATTTTCTGAGAGCTTCGACAAACCATTTCTATGTGCTTCTGTCTCCCCTTGGGTAGCTCATCGTGTTCCCAACTTGTTTCCCTGTGATCTCTCATCCACCTTTGATGGTCCCAGGCAAGTGGGTGACACAGCCTGTATGTTGGCTTAGTGTTGACTAATTAGTCAACTCTCCCAGACATCTTCTCCATCATTTATGGGGTGACATAAATTCTGTAGGTGGATTTAATAATTCTTTAGCTAATCTCTCTCTCTGTGATTTCTAAAGTCAGACTGTTAACGTAGTATTTTAACCCTGATATTTCTTCACCTATTAAAGACAGAACAAATGCGATGCCAGGATCCTGCTGAATATACATTCTATTCTTTTCCCCTACAATTAAATTTCTTTATGGGAAAGGAGAATTTCCATGGCTATTTAGATGAATATGTGAAAGGAAAAATGAAATGATAAAAAATACAGGGAGAGATGGAGAGGACCAATAGAGTATATGTAATATGAAAGTAGATGGGGCAGGATGCTGTAAGTGGAAAGGAATGGTACAAACAGGGACTGAGGGCAGAGAGAAAAGGGAGAAGAGTACTGGGGGATCAACTTAAAGTATGTATGAAAATCCCATAATGGAACATCACTTTGTATGACAATTTTGGAAAACAAGAAGCATAAAGTTGAATTAATATACAAGAACTTGTTAAATGAGTATTAGTTAAACACATAAAATATTATCATTTCATCTTTGATTTGTATGAATGAATGTTATTTTCTTCATTAAGTAAAAAACTGTTTTTTTTTCCAAAAAGTTGGCATAATTCAGAAAAGGCACCTGAAGAGAAGGTCCAATGTTTTTTATCTTGTTTTATTTTATTTTATCTATGTCAAATTAGAGGCTCTGGTGAAAGTGAAATATAATGGACTATGTAGCCCAGGCTAGCCTTAGCCTTTTGATGCTCCTCCTGCCTTCACCTCCTGAGTACTAAGATAACAGATGTCCACCACCCTAAATATCTTGCTCAGTCTTTATTATGTTTTATTTAGTTATATCACTTGTGTATGTGTGTATATGACTGTCTTGCATTGCATGAGTGGAGGTCAAAGGACAATCTGGAGTAGTCAATCCTCTCCCTTTATCGTGTGGGTCCTGGGGTTTGAATTCCAATCATCAGCCTCAGCAGCAAGCATCTTAAATCACTAAACCATAGAATGGACATGTCCAAAGACGTAAAAGCCAACAGTACAATGGCCTACTAATTTGGATCACTCTAAGTTAGGCAATTTATCTCCCAGAAGCAAATAGATATGAGAAAGATGAGGGGCATAGAAGCATAAAAATAATCTGTGGCTCCAGGCTCAGAATAGAAATTCTGAAAATCAACACAACTGACAAGGATGAGAATGCTGAAATATTGACGATGCCGAAATATTGAATGATGAAATACAGATGATGCTTATGTTTTTGTCCAGTCCTTCATCTTTATGATCCCATGGTTCTTTGGTACCTCGTACTTTGAGTGTTCAGATTTTCATGTGAAGATTGTGATTGGTTTGATAGCAGCCACGACATGAAACTTTCACCCCAGCCTTCAGCTCTACCTTCTAGGAACGGATATCGCTGCTTTGTTGTTCTATTTACTGAAGAACAACAATCCTGTGTCTTATGTCTGCAGGTTAGGCTGCTGCATGACTCACCTGAAGCCATCATGCACAGTTAATTACACATTGATCTAGGCGATGGCTCAGGAGGAATTTAAACCATTTCTCTGCTCTTCCTCTTTGGAAACATCACACTCAGAACACTGTCCTTCAATTCTGTCGGCACCCAGATGTTGCCTCTGCCTTGGACCTGCTCTGTCAATAAAACTGAGTTTTCATGAGCATATCTTCAACCCTGGTGGCCAGGCTACTTTCATTGACTTTGCAGTTATTCTTCTCTTCTCGTCATTTTCTTGATTTTCAGGAAAGAAGACAGAAGCCCAGGAGCAATTATTCACAAAGGTGGGCATAATGTCAGAAGTTTTACATACTTGTAGAGTCATGTGACTTTCTCCACCACATTGGAGTTGTGTTTCCAGTCAGCTTACCTGTACACGTTTCTTCATTTTAATTCAATTATCTTCTTCCTATTCAAGCGCTAGTTTTACTGAAAGGTGGGATTCACTCGAAGCTTTATATTGAATATTTGCAGGAGAAAATCATTAGGAAAATCCTTACACAAACAGGATCGCTGCAGGAAACAGCTTTGGGAGACCAAAGGTTCAGACATGTGACTGAACAAGTCCTGCCACCCTGTGAGCACTCAAGGGCATATCAGTCCCATTGACTCCCACTGGTACCTGCCAGTGACTACACTGGAAGACTTGATACTGCTTTTCAAAGACATGATCTAAATGATATACATTATGGTACCCAGTTACAGCTCAGTGTACACACAGTGCCTGTTTTAGAGATACTGTAAAGCTTTTTATCCTGGTGCGGGAGAATTGTCTGTATTCTGTCAATCACATTTTAAATAAACGCTGATTGGCCAGACAGGAAGTATAGGAGGCAAAACCAGACAAGAAGTAGAGGTGGCGCAAGGAGAATAGGGAAGAAGGAAGCTTTTCCCGCACTCCTGCCAGTCCACCAGGATGTGAGCTGCCCGACTGAGAAAAGGTACCAACCAATATAGATAAGAAAAATGAGTTAATATAAGTTACAAGAGCTAGTAAGAAGATTGAGGCCAATCAATTTATAACCTAATGTAGACTCTCTGTGTGATTTTCTTTGTGGTTTGCCGACTGTGGGGTACCAGGCGGGACAGAAACCCTATCGAGCAGGCCCTCAGTTACATTTTCCTCTCGTTACATTGAACTATAGGTCAAACAATTCAGAGCAGTCAAATGACCTTATATATGGGTGAGCATTTTGTAGGTCAGTTTCTTAATGGCACTTTTGAATTTGGCATTTGAATTTTAATGAAGAATTTATCCTCTACTTGAGGTTTATCTCAACATTTATTTCTGCTTTAGGAATTAAGGCTCCTATTACTTTTCTGAGGATTTTGAAGTTTGGTTAGGAACCGAGAACATTCAGAATAGACCTCCCATCTCTCCCTGTAACTGTACTTCTAAGAGTCTTCTTTTCCTTTTTCTGAGCCCTTTAGAGTAGTTTGCCTGGAGTGCTGCTAATGTCGCTCTTCCAAATGTGTCCTGTCCATCAGACATGGCTGAAGGAATCTATTGCAAAATTTAAACTCAACAAATATTGAGCATCAGTTTGAAGAGTAATGTGCTGAGTTTTAAGAATAAGCAGATAAATTTACCAATTGTTCTGTTTATATTCATTCCAGTCTGATTTGTAGGCAACCCCATAAATTGGTTCTGTAGTATGTATTCACTTCTGCAAATATATTAGTGCCTCTCATTGTATCCTGGACCTAGGAGAATACATGCAGAGGATAATCTCTCCAACAATATTTTGATACATGCAAAGAGTACTTCTAGTTTCAAGAAAGTATTATAACAGCTAGGGAAAATTCAATAAGATGTTGCTAATACGCACCTCTTTACGTACCTGAGTTTGGTTGAAATATCTACATTTCTTCAAATAAACCGCAATGTTAAAACTACACAAAACATGTAGTTCTAGCCTGATAATTTAAAATTGGATTCTTCAATAACAGACCCCATTGGCCTTTAGTTATATCATAATCAGTGTGTTACTATGATCCTCACACAGTAATCTTTTATCTGTTATGTAACACTCATCCTACTGAACATTAACTATTGTATGGCATACCAAGTAAGTCTGAGTGGAGAAATTTCTGGCTTTATCCAGGGTCTGGGGTCTCTATTTGTCAAAAGTTAGTATTTTTAAAGATAAAATGACTTTACGATCTATAATTACTTTCTTATCAGTTTATACATACATACGTGCACGTGGGAGTGTGTGTGCGTGCGTGCGTGCGTGCGTGCGTGCGTGTGTGTGTGTGTGTGTGTGTGTGTGTGTGTGTGTAAATAGTCTCCTGATTAGCTGGCAGTCAGTGCTCAACTTTTGATTTTAGCTCTGCAGGGTCTTTGTAGATGTTATTGCAGAGAAAAATCAAAAATCAAAGTGAATTCTTAGTGTCACTCTTGAAGCAATAGAGGTGCAATTGCTGAAATAGCAGCCAAGCATTGTGCTATACAACTAACTCACAGCTTGGTGCAATGTCCCCACTGAGAGGGAAATGTAGGGGAACTGCCAGAGTTTTACGACATCTGCTCCCTGCTGCTAATGAGCTTTAACCTGTTTCACTCTTAGGATGCTTACTGTTTAGATATTTTGCTTGCAAAATGAATTCTATAGCTGGGAGAACACATGAAAGAGGCTATGATTTGTAAAATAGGTCTGTTTAAAAATTAAAAGGTATCAGCAAGGGAGATGAAAGGCTATAATGAGTGAAGTGTTACTTAATATCAATTCAAGGGCATAAGCTCAGGTGGCACAGCTGATGCCGCTTCTCAGTTTTCTGTCCTCCTGAGACATGGGCTGTTGCTGTAGACGATATTGTCTTTGTTCTGCATTCCACATCTTACTGGTGTGTGTGTCTGTCTGTGTGTCTGTGTATCTGTCTGCCTGCCTGTCTGTCTGACTCTGTGTGTGTCTCTGTGTGCGTGTCTGTGTTTAAAAGTACTTTCTGCTCTGAAGTTTTCAGTGAGCCCCTAAATAGAGTCAAAGTCTTGGAGGTATGCAAATCCAAAATTCTGTTCTTCCAGCAGTAGAATTTTATTATAAGCAAGGATTAATGGATTTCTTTTATATGGATGTAAAACTTTTAATAATCTTTGTTCTTTAATAATTTCATACATGTGTATAATGCATTCTTGTTTCTTTTAACCCTGTCCTCTTGTGTCTTTCTTCCATCCATGTCAATCCCCTATCTCCTTGTCAAGTCCTTTGCTCACATTCATGTCTTTGTGTTTTGTCTTTCAGTTCTCTGAATATAACCAAATCTACCTGAATGAACATGAGTTTTGACTCTTCCATGGATGCACAAGTGTCAATGATTGTCTTGTCTCAGAATCCACCAGTAGTTAACAGTTTGGTGGATGGTTTATAATCCAGTGGGTCCCTTCCTATCTACAGTTCACTGATTACCATTCCAATTTTGAGCAAAACCTGTGTAACTTCTGTTACACTATTGGTAGTTACTAACTGTAACTATCAGATCACAATTGCAATGGCAGTATCATGCCCAGAACAGAGAATTTTGTAATCCTTCTCCTAACCATCTAGCTCTTAACACGATTTCCAATCCCTCTGCATGATGTTTTCTGTGCCTTAGAGAGAGTGGGAGAAGTATTCTGTGTGGGGCTGAGCACTCAACTGTCACTTATTCTCAGTAGCTTAGTAGCAGATTATTGCGAAGGGATAGGTAATGCAGCTGTCTCATTTGCCTATGGGTATAACATAAATGATTTGACTCCCAAGGTCCAGTTGAAGAACAGAACGATGGAGAGTATAAGCAAAAAAGTCAAGACCATGAGGGGTTCACCCACTGAGAAAATGTGACTGAGCTAATGGGGGAGCTCACCAACTCCAATTGGACTGGAAATGTACGAGCATGGGATCAAACTAGTCCCTCTGAATGTGGTTGACAGTTGGGGCAGACTGAGGGGCCAATGACAATGGCACTGGTATTTGTCTCTACTGCATGGACTGGCTTTTGGGGATCCTGTTCTCTTTGGATGTATTCTTTGCTCAACCTGGTTGTAGTGGGGAGGGTCTTGGACTTTTCACAGGGCAGGGTGCCTTACACTCTCATAAGATTGAAGGGGGTGGGAGGGAGGGTGTGTGGAGGGAGTGGAAGGGGTTTGGGAGAAGGGGAGGAAGTAAATTTGGATTGGTATTTTTTAAAGTAATGAAATGAAATAAAAAGATTTAGATGATGGTTTGTTTTTACACCTCCTTAGCTAACTAAACAACAGTCGTGGCTTCATTCGCAGGCCCCTTGGGCGTTTGAGTGGGTTTATAGTACCAGGCATGAATTTCCTCCTGGGGAGTGGTCCTCAAATCCAGTTAGGAAGGAGGTGGCTATCAACCACAACTGTTGTGCTGTTGTTGTGCAGCCAGAGGTCGCTTCTTGCCTAAAGGTTTAGTATTTTAATTCACAGTGTTCATCAGTGAGATCACTGATATCTTTGCTTCCCAGTAATCTAGATAACAACTTTCAGAGCTGTAACATCATCTAGCTGAGAGAAAGCTTCCAGTTCTATTCCGGCTTGGTTTGCCTATATCTTGTATCAAATCTGTGTAATAACAACTCCTACACCTAGAGCTCTGGAAACATTGTGGTATAAGGGGTGGGAAGACTGTAAGAGTCAGAGGAACAGGAAGTTTGCTGTGAGATTGTGTCTCCAAGAAATGTCATAATGAAGTCTCAAAAACATAGCTGTTGAAACAACCAAAACAATGATGAAAAAAATAATCACTCAAGGGAGGAAACTCACAGTCCTAAACAAAGGAATGTATAGTGCAATGAAAACAATAAAAGCGGGGGGGAGAAGACACTGCAAGGTTTTCAAGGCTGTGTGATTTAATACTCCCAGTATCCAGGGGCAAGGATAAATGATCTACATCTCCATTAATGGTGAACACTGTCAGGTATGAGGAATTCTGTGGTGGTCTCAGACAGTAGCTCTTAAGAAACTGTCCCTGAAGACTAGCCATGATGAATGAGCATGTTGATTGGTGGTTGAGTCCATTTATGGATTCTTTTATAATGAGTTGACATTTTAAATGCAATTTTTCTTGGGTGTTTATCTTGATAGTTCTATAAGATTTCTAATTATAAATTGAACATAACACTTAACTTTCCTTAAATAAATTATTTTTACTACTTAAAAAAAAAGAACTACAGGCAACTAAAGAATGCCAAAAGCAGAAGAAATAGTCTTCCCCAGGACATAGGCCCCCAAATGGCAATCCCATTCCAAGTGATCAGCTCTGAAATAATTTCCATACAAGTAATAGTATTGGACTGGGCACATTGAAGATATATATTTAAGACTCTGTGTGTGTGTGTGTGTGTGTGTGTGTGTGTGTAAACAATTAAAGAAAGAGAGACCATGAAGTTGAGAGAAAGAATTTGAGAAAGAGAGAAAGAGAGAGAGAGAGAGAGAGAGAGAGAGAGAGAGAGAGAGAGAGAGCACATGTAAAATAAGAAAAAGGAAATGGCATCCTATAATTTCAAAAATAAAAAGCTATTATAAAAACTGTGTGGTATCCTTAGTAATACTGTCTTGGTGAGATATTCCAAAGAGCAGCCAAGAAGAATGGCAAGGACCTTTATTGTTCTGGGGGCTTCTGGGGCTACTCTGACTAACAAATCATCACGATTTGTTTGTCTTACACCTAGAAATGACTTCTAAAGAATTTCTTATTTCTGAGTTCTCATACCATAGGCCTCATCAACTAATCAAAACAAATGATTTAAACTATATAGACTTTGGGATTATTGTAAAGAAAGACCATAATTTATAAAACCAAATATGTAAATATATTACCCAAATATATAATAATCATCTAGACAAAAAATTCTACTTAAATTTTATTTCCTACATGTTCAGTCATTCCTCATTCAGATTCTCTAGCCTAATTTAATACATGTTTCCTGTTTTGTGGAGTAGAAATGACAAACTGCAAAGTTGTATTATTTATCACAATTGGACAGAAATAATCAACAGGTAATTAGAAATTCAGGCAGGTCCCATTGATGGGAGTGAGAACATCATTTCGAGTTTTGCAGAATCATCTTCACCATTATCATCATCACATCGGTCAATACCAACTAAGCCTACAACATGTATTCTTAAATAGAAACTAAATGTATTAAAATTTCAGCTGAGCTTTCACATTACCTTTGGAAAGAACATATTTTGACACTCAGGAAAGTAAAACAGCTTACACCAATGCACTATTTCTCAATGTTTCATACTCTCAAGACAAGAAAGAAATTAGTACAGCTGTTCAATTTTGGTCTGCAATATTCTTACTGAAATTTCACATCTACATGAGAGACCATAGACCATCAATATCTTTACCTATAACTCACAACTTATGGCAAATCAATCCAAATATATGGCAGGTTAAATTTTAAAAACACAGTCAGCAATCTGGGCCTGAGTGGGCCTGGGACAGCAAAGTCCACAGGAGCAGGACTGAGCCAGCAACCTAGGCTGGAGCAGGCCTGGAATGATGAACTCCATGGGAACAGGAGCAGATCCAGACCAGGGACATTTTCAGAGTCAGAACTGAGCCAGCAATCTGGGCAGGGGCAGGCATAGGATGGTGAATGCCACGGTAAAAAAGACTCAATCAGTGACATAGGCCAGAACAGGCCTGAGACAGAGAACTCCACCTGAGTGGGAGCATATCCAGACCAGGGACATTTACAGAAACAGGACTGTGAACTAAGCCAGAGCAGATCTGAGACAGAAAACTCCACAAGGGCAGGTACAGGGGAGCAACCACTGAGGGAGTGGGCCAAAGCCAAAGACCTCTGCAGGTCCAGGCATGAGTCTGGGACCTATGAGTGTGTAGGCAGAAAGAGGGAATCTCAAGTGCTAAAGATACAATAGAGGACTCAAAACATAAATCTAACAAAATAGACTTCAAACTAAAATCAATCAAAAAAAAA
>JAQHUG010000101.1:2212341-2232379 GCA_028555095.1 Dicrostonyx torquatus | reverse complement strand
TATGAACATGTAGAAGAATGAAAATAGATCCATATCTATCACCATGCACAAAACTCAAGTACAAATGGATCAAAGACCTCAACATAAAGCCAGCCACACTGAACCTTATAGAAGAGAAAGTGGGATGTAGACTTGAAAAATTAAAAAAAATTAAACCCTACAAAATCAACACAGCATAATAAACAGCATGATTGTTTTGTGATTATATAATTATTTTGGATATAGTCACAAATGTATTTCTCTTTACTTAGAATAGTAATGATTTAATAATAATATTTATGTTCACTAATAAATAGCATTAGGCAAAATAGCTTACATTTGCTACTTTAGATTGCAATTGATAGATTGCAAATTACTACCTTGCAAATTAATAATTTAATTGAAAATTAAAAATACAACCTAGATGACACATCTCCTTACCAAATAAATGATGACTCTGTTGATCCAACTTATTTTCGGGTTGCTAGAGTTATATCATAGTATAAAATGACGCGTTTCTGCATAGTTTTATTGAATATTTAAAATCTTTTGCACAGTGTGTGATGTTTGGCCTCTGCTTGACATGGAGAATAATTTATCTTTTAAGAATGTGTAAGTTTTTTTCCCACCTGTGTGAGAGGATTAAAGTGGTGTGTCATCCCACTGCAAAATTATTTCTCCATGTCAAGTCATTATTTCAATTTATTAAATTTGTTAGTAAATCTGAATGTAATTTTATTAAAATTACTTATAGTGAGAAGTTAATCTTTAAAACAGAAATATCTTTTGAATGACAGATGACTATAAGGATACTAATATCAACTACAGTAAGTATTAATATTTATTGCCCACATTTTCCTGTGCTTGTGCCAGATTAGCACCATAACCAAGAAAGATGATATTTTTGCTGAGGTTCTCAGAGATCAGTCAAGTAGATGCCATTTAATAATGTTTAAGAACCATAGGAATATAAGTACATGTACCTAAACAATCGCTGATCATCCAGACAGCTCAGAAAACTAATGTTGCCATCTAACAATGTTGAAAAAGGAATTATGCCATCCTTAGGTTACAGACAAACAAATCAAATTCAGTGACTATCCTGAGATCATACAGCCAGGGTTTAGTGAAGCCAATATTCAACTCTAAGTCATCAGGTTGGGGCTTTAATAGTTAAGGAGAAAACAGAACCAGGTAGATCAGCAAGTACACTCACTCATGTGTGTGTGTGTGTGTGTGTGTGTCTTATTTTTGAGAATTTCATACACAAATTGTAGTTATATAATTTTCATTCCATTCTCTTCTGCATAGATAGATAGATAGACATAGATGAGAGAGAGAGAAAGATGAGAGAGAGAGAGAGAGAGAGAGAGAGAGAGAGTCTGTCTATGCTCACATCAATCTAATGAGCTCATTTAGTGTTGTTCATATATACCTTGTGTTTAGACTGACCCCCTGGGATTGGATAAACCAAAACAAGTCTTGTTCTGAAAGAAAACTGATTCTCTTTCTCTTAGCAGTGCCAGATTGTCTATAGCACTTCACCTAGGCATGAGGCTTTGTGAAATTTTCCACTTCTGTGTTGGCATGGCAACTGATGTTGTCATTATTCATGTTTAAGCATATTGTTGACCTGAAACTGCTAAGCAAGGATGGGTGATAATGTCGAGAGAGAGGGAAGTAGAGTGAGAAATAACACAGGCATTTAAAAACCCGTAGAGAAATATAATTTTTTAAGTTTGCTTAAAAATACACAGTGTCTATGTATGTGTGTGTGAAGGGGTGGTTAAATGGATTTATGCTACATGGAAATACTATTTCCAATCTCTAAACACATATAATTACCCAATAGACTAGCAAAATCTCCAGTGCTAGGTATCAGCAGTCTCCCTTCAAGTTTTTGGTAAGAAGGGTCTAGAGACACCTAAAACAACAAAGGCCTTTGCTGTTGTCCTTAGCGGCCACCTAGTACTTGAATGTAAGATTCTATTTCTGAAGACATTCCACGCTTTGAACATAGGACTTGAGGAACTGAGCTAGACCTCATCAGAAAGCTTCCCCCGAGGACTAGCTCTTGTAGTATCTGAAGACACTGTGCAAGCTGCCAACTGAATAAATAAATCAGTAGTCCTAGCCATCTGTAAGGCCTACAAATGATAGCGACCAACCAGCAAGGTAGCCCCATTGGTGCTATAGTGACACTTTTGTCATAGGGGTACCCAACAATTGTCTATTTGGACTGAAACCTACTGAGCAGAAGGAAACTCATGCCTGGCAACTAGCCCCCTATGGCTGGAGAGATCCTATGGCATCATAGACCCTAGAGGAAAACCTTCTATTTCCATTTTTCTAAACACATATAATTTCTAGCTATATTCCAAATACTAATAATCACAGATAACTGTATCTCTCACTCCTCCTCAAAGAAATGTCTTTCTGTGGCAGCTGAGACTATTACAGAGATACATAACTGATCTAAATGAAGAAAACAAGTAACTGTAGGAGTCTCAGTTTTAATTAAAACATCTAAAATGCAACCGCGATATATAAGTTTCAAGAGAAATGACAAAAGGAGGCATGGGAAGATTGTGAAAGCCAGAGGACCAGGTTGCCTCCTCCAAGAGAGTCTCTTCTAGACATGACAAGGGGACTTCACTCAAGTGTGCATTTTCATTTCATAGCGCTTTCTCAAAGGGAATATCTATAGAAGAACAGAACTTTCAATATTACATGCAATGCCTATTTCACTGCAGGCATGAGTAATATACATTAAAATTTTATTAAATTGATATCTCTAATTGATTTAAAAGGATAAGATACATCTCTTTCAGGGTAGTAGGCAAATTTGTCATCTGACCAAGGAAGTACTGTAGAGGTCATTAGAGGCACAGGCATAGATGTTCCCATCCATGCTTGTGTATTCTAAGTCATGCTTTTATAAAAAAGGCAACCAAAGATGGAAGAAGGCCTTGAGATAATATTTTTAGACTCAATATAAATTAAGGACTTTCCATTTAACAATTTATTTAACTTTTACTCAGTTTTACCATTTTAATTCATTACTTTATTAAATTGTTAATACATTTGGCAGTAACATTTTTCTAATTATTATATTACTCATAACACAAATTTGGGAAATCCATTATGATATAGAGAAACGAAAACTATCTCTCTCTTCCCAAAGTCAATGACAATAAAACATGTTGATACATATTCTTACCCACATTTCATTATGCAATATAATAATACATTTTAATATTTCTGTTATCTGAGATAAATATTTTCTATATTTCTAGTTATTTTCTGTGTGAATAAACTGAATGAATATTTAAAAATTTGAGAGCTAGTTCCAGGACAGGCTCCAAAGCTACAGGGAAACCCTGTCTCGAAAAACCAAAAAAAAAAAAAAATTGAGATAAATTATTCTGGAGAAAAATATTAGCTTAAAACTTGTACTGAATAACTATCAGAAAGCAAGCCTGTGCTAAATTATCAAGGATTCAAACTATATCAGATATATTATTTGTTAGGGCAGAGCTTATGCTTGAGTAATTGTGTTATTTAAATGATAGACTCTAACTATAGACTGATTTTTAATCACTTGCTTGGGATTTTGTTTGCTCTGAGATAAGCTTTCACTGACTGACATGGAACTCACTATGTAGCCCAGGCTGGCCTCATAGTCACAGAGATTCACTTTCCTCTGCTTCCTGAGTATTTGGATTAAAAATGTGTGTTACCGTACCAGGCACCCAGTCACTGATATTATAAAAAAAAAATCTTCCTAGTTTTTGGAACTAATCAAAATTTTCTTATATATTAAAAAATTATGTTATCATCAAAGTTGCTTTTTGTAAAGAATTAGTTATACATTGGAATTTAGTTTAATTTGGTTTTCAAATGTAAATGACTTTTTATTCAATTACACGTTGTGTATAAAAGCAATTATTTTCAAAATGGTTTACCCTGACCCATTGCTAACACTGAACCATTGCTAATCTATGTTTCTAAAGTCCTGGCTTAACTGTGTTTTATATCTCCTTTTTCTCTAAGTCTGGCCACTGTCAGCAAGTTCATGCCACTCTGAGAATTATCAAACTGCAAGAGACATAAGGAAGGGTGGATAGAAATGAACAATCTTTCTGGGCAAAGATGAATGACAGAAAGTTTCCACTGACATTTGATAACAACCATAACTGACAAAATATATATGCATGCAATTGTGTGAATGAAATTATAATCTAGGAAATCCTTCATCAATACCTTTAGCTAGAATTAGGCACCGTTCTCTGTTGTTTCTAATCGTGCATTAGAAACACAGAAGAACATTATTTATGTGAATATTCCACTTGCTTCCTGAAGATATTGCAGTCTGAAATCAGGGTTTAAAACAAACTATTTTGTGCAGTTAAGCATGCTAAGATACAGAAAGAAAAATAGAATTATCGGATAAGGAGCCAGAAAAAAGACATCAGATGACAAAGTCAGGGCAAGCCATGGCCAACGCTTATCTTCTCCGTTCCTTTTCCACACTTTTGACTAAACGTTTCATCTTCCAAAGCATGATAATGGTTTTTGTAGCCCAATAGTGGAAGATATTAAGTTTTCAGACTGAAGAATAAAGGGAAGAGAGTAAGGATAACCACATATCTATTTTGAACATCTCCTCCGTGAACCTATAAAATGTCTTACATTTTTAGAGGACCATTATCAGACTACAAGCTAAATTTTGTGGGTATCTGTAGGCACAGCGATTCACACAGAATAATTATCATCTGCTCTATGAATGTGAACTCTATCTTAGACCTAGCATTTCTTCTGCATAGTTTCTGGGGATGTACAAAAATGTAAACTTTACTGCTAAGCGATCTGAGACAACAGGAAAGTAAGTCTCAATGTCTGACTTGAACTAACAGAGTTTCTCTTGGGTTGATAGCCTCAACAGAACCCTAGAACCTTGGGTAACAAGATGCCCTTTAGGCTTGAATGAACAGGCATTTCTTTTCTTCTACTTCAAAGCTTCACTATTTCATCTTTTCAAACTCTTTTACTGCATGCAGTGTAGAATTATATTGACAAGGGTGGAATTTATCTCCAAGAGGAGACAGCTATGCTTCTGTTAAGTGCTAATATAACATTTATGTGTTGGTGCCTTAATAACAGCCCAGCTTACCTAATGAAAGTTGAAAGCAAACAGTACTCTCTAAGATTTTATTATGACTGAAGTGACTGCAATTTGAGGCAAATTATCCCTATTTTTGTTTCCATATCAAAAACAGAGCCACTAAAGCAATTGCCACATGTTTGGTATGGAATTAGGCTCCACTCTCATTAATCTACAAGGAAGAGCATTTTTCATGTAAACAGCTCACAAGGGTCAGAGAGAAGAGCTGTTTCTGTGAAAAATGCTTGTCAATAACTTTGTGAGTGAATTTTGAAATAAAGTGCCTGTAGCCTGTCATTATTCCTTCCTCTCGGAGTCGAGCGTGAGTGGATGAAAATTGAGCCTGTGAATTGAAAACGGGGTGAGTGTTATGGCCTTATCGACTCCAGGTAGAACGACTGTTTTAACTTGTTATTATTTTTCCATTCAGAGGTCAGGCAATGTAGAGTATTACCAGCATGGACTGCAGTGTAAGCAAATTGGTATACAAAAAGGCTATTACCCACACTCACGGGGTAGAGGAAAGCATAAGTCACCAGGATCCACGAGACGTGTGATCTCTCCAGAAATGAAGTAATCAACAGGGCTTTGCAAAAGAATGGTGTGGGTGTGTAAGAATGGAGCTCCAAGGAGACTGAAAATTATAAACCTGGGTAAACACACAATCACATGTGTAGAAGGCAGGTAGAAATTATGCATCCTAAGGCCCATTTTAAAGTGCACTCTAATTATTCTTGTTTGTAGAGAAATTGTGGGGCCACACTGAATATTAGAAATCCCTACCATACATATTACCTTCATGCTTCCCCCACTGAACTTACCTTAAAAGTTTTCAGTTGCTAGATTTTCAAGTCCACTTGAGTTATCTCCTTTATCAAGCTGAAAGTTTTCTGAGTTCTTCCTTAGAGGAAAGAGGGGTTTTGGAATATTAAAAATCCTTCTTTTGGCTTGAAAATTATTTTTTTTCCATGTTGAAGGACACCTTGGAAATTTTAGTATGGTCGTGTTAAATTGGACAGCTCTCCCTTGTTTCTCTCTCTCTCTCTCTCTCTCTCTCTCTCTCTCTCTCTCTCTCTCTCTCTCTCATCAGTTAGGTCCATAGGAGTATGTGTCTATTCCTGGCATTCAAATTCTTATTTTTTCTATTTCAGAAAGCCATGTGTTTTTTCTATCCTTTGATATTGACTGGTTTCCTCTATAGACTCTGGTGGTCAGAAAATAGTCAGATACACCTGAAAACTAAAGAGCTCACTATGATTAAAAAGCATGTTTAGGTGAAGAACAGTTATGTATAATTATGATTCCTAAATAATATAAATTCAAATTCCAGCATAATACAAAAATATTTATTATTTTGTTTTTACAAAGACTTATTTTGCTTTTAATTATATGTATATGAGAAGGGATATGGACAAGCTTGTGTACAGGTGTCCATAGCATCCTGAAAAGGGTAGCAGATCCCCTGGAGCTGGATTTAGAGGTCTTTGTGAGATGCCTGTGTGGATGCAGTGAACCAAATTTGGGTCTTCTGCAAGAGCAGGACACATTATTAATAACTGGCCCATCCCTCCAGCCATCATGTTTCCTTATTCTAAAAAGTATTTCTATAACCTCAAAAGAATTATAATAATCTCCAATAAAAAATACATCATCCTATTCCCTCACTTTTCATTGGCTCAAGACACTCATTCTTTCAATGACTGAGTACTACCTGAACATCATGTCAAAAAAACCCACAATGACACCAGGAGAACTTCTGCTTTCATTAAGGAAGGACGAGACCTGGCATAACAGAAAGATAAATATAAAAAATGCAATATTCATGAGGATAAGGGCTTTTGATTTTGTCCAATTACATATCCTAACTATTTAAATTAGTATCAGGCATACAGAAGCAGACATGACGTCTCTCCAAAATCTGGTGAATGCTAAATGAATATGATAGGTACATTTAAGAGACTCTGGGATACCATCAAAAGACCAATAAATATAGTAAATACACTTTTGACTTATTAAGTTGGCATGGCTAGAAAAACTGGTGCAGAACCATCAATTTTTAAGTTAACAAAAACTCAAAAGCCGGGGTTTGAAAGAACAGAGAATTGGGTGGCAGCAATTAAGTAAAAGGTGAGTATGTAGTTGTTTGAAGTAACCAGTAGCCACGTATTAAAAATCTTTGGCAGTCATGTTAAGTTTGAAATTTAGATGAAATCTATTGAGAGATTTTAAGGCCATAAGAACTTACGTAATGAACAATTAGATGTGTTTCAGGAAAGGATGGCTGAGGATGTGATGTGACAAGTGATGGGGAATGGGTGGGGCTGAGCAGACCAAGTCAGGAAGCTTCACAGAAACCCAAGCAGTACATCAGTAGCTCTGGTCTAAACCAGGGCAAATGTAAAGGGTGTAGGGAATTGGGCATATTCTTGCAAGATTTCCTTGTCTGTTTAAATAGGGGAAGCAGGAAAGGAGTTAAAGAAGACAGAAGAGAGAAAGACCAGATTCATATTTCCAGTCCTGGCCAATGAAGCATAGAGAGGATACCTCCAAAAGCAAGGAGGAATATTTGGAGAGAAATTCACAACAAAGTTGAGTTATGAACCATTTCAGCTGTTGTAGATTAAATTTCTATAGCAATCTCAATATTCCTACAAGCCTAGACTAGATTTTGAGGAATCCATCACAATTGGGTAAAACACACTTGGGCACCTATTATCTAGCACTTATAAGCTGAGTTTGCTTCCTAAGCAAGAGATGAAGACCAAAGACCAAAGAGGCTTAAGAACTGAACATTTTAGCTGACTCACGAATCAATTTCCAATACGAATGGTAGAGGAGAGTTCCTTTGCCTCACCAAACATTTTGATTATCATTGGAAATTCTCATGTAGATTGTGCTCATGGTTCATTTCAGTTTATCATATTATCCTAACTTACATGAGAAGACGACTCTCAGTGATTTCAGAGTTGCAGCTCAGGCCTTGCTGTAGGTGTATCAAAAGCCAGTATTTTCAAATTGACTTGCACTTTTGTAGAAGTTAGCTTTGAAAATGCATTATTTCTTTGACTTGGCATTTCTACAGTGAATAACTGCTCACTCACTTTTCTCTAAATATAAGTTTCAACATGCCAAATCTTCCTAATGCAAGACAGGTTTTGTAATCTTTGCGTCCCTTGGCAACTGCTCCTCTGAAGACTAAGTGACACAGCAACAAGTGTGTTGTGCAGATGCAGGGGGGCTATTTCCTTTGTGTTTGGGAAAGAGAACAAATCACAGGGGTCTCGTCACCTGGCTCCTTCACAGACAGTTAAGTACAGAATTCTTTCTGTGTGCGTTCTGACTCAATCGCCCTTTCAATACCCCCTGTCTGCAAGCAGCAAAGAAAGAAAAGTGTAGGGGAAAAAGATGGAATGACTGTTTAACATGCACATCCTTACCAACCCCTTGTTCTGAAATCATCTCATATTGGGAAAAACAGACACTATTTTCACAACCACAGTCAAATCCTTTGAGAAACTGAATGCATCATCTTGCATCAACTTCCGTTTCAGGGGAACACTGTATGCCTTTTATGAAAATAATCATGGTCATATTTCTCTATACCTGTATGCCAGTAGTCAAGAGCAAAGTTTATACATTCACATTTTATGAGCATGAAAATTAAGTATATATTGATCTATATTAATTTAACTAATGTAGTACTCTGAAATTCAGCGTGCTTTTTTCACCTATTTAAAAGGAAATCCAACTGGACGTTCTTTAGGAGATTTCCAACATAAAACAAAGAAATCAATGAAAATGTGGCAACGAACATGTCCTGCTTGCTTCAGAAGGAGGAGTGCGCATGGAGCCTGCCAGAAACCGGTTGTCACTCCACTAGACTAATTTTAGAGAGAAAAGAAGTCAGTGTGGTAAAATGAATTTCCTTTCTGTAGCTTGCCTGATTGCTGACATTCTGAAATCTCATAATATTCTCTGAATAAATTATCCTCATTTTGTTTAAAAAGAAATTTAACATATGTTTAAATAGCGCCGTTGTGCTGAAGAGGAGCAGTGCTGAGCTGTGCATTCCACTAATGGCATCGGGTGCAGAGTGAGTCATCATAGTTTTTATTTATTCATTCATCCTTGGATCCTTTTAAAAGTCTCCAAGGCCCTAATGACCATCATCATTATCATCAGTAAGAACCACTTTCTGGTGCAAAGGCAATAGGCATTAAATTTAGAGGCAGCATTAAATTATCAGTAAAGAGGGCTTAGAACCGTGCTATACGCATATTCCTGAATACGATACATGGGAAGTTCATAGAGCAGCAGGCGGGCAGATTTCTGTCTAAAGTCTATGGTTAAGGTCCTCTCTTTACAAGGTAATGTCTTTAGCTCAAGAGAGGATGCAGGTCAGGTCTTTACTGTATTTTGAGTTACTGGGAGAATAAGTAACCCAAAATAGGTGATTCTTAATTATTTGTTTATATATTTATACATATAATTTAAAAAATTATCTGCATGAGAAATTGTATTTCAAGGTCTTCTCCCATCCAGCAATCTTCCTTGACTATCTGAAAAATAAGATTTTATTTAAATGTGGAAGGTTTTTGAACTAATTGCTAAGTCCTTTCCATCTCACAATTGTTTTAAACATCCCAGTGTCATCTGGTGAGCAGGTCAGAAGCCTGGATTTTCTGTAGTCATAGGTCCAAACTTCACCCATGTGGGAATAAGCTTATTGTCACTTCTAAAAGTATGGGCAAGTTTTTACATAGAGATAAGTGTTAATACACATGGCAGTTCCAAGTGCCTTCCCTCACTCACACTTCCTCCACAGTCTGGGCAGCTCAGAGAGTTCAGAAGTTATCAGAAGGGAGGCAATGCAAAAATGGTCTTACAAACCCCTGGAAATGCTGGTGTTTACACAAAGGTCTCAGAACTTAAAGCAAGGCAAATGGGAAACCATTGTTAATGGGCCCATTCCCATATACTAGCTAAACCTAGAACTGCTAGTTGCTTGGTTTTGAAGTAAGTGATTAGGAATTTGAAATAATTAATCTTTTAAAAATTGCTGAGTCTTATCTAAGAAACAACCCACACATCTCTACACAGAACAGGAAAAAGGGAATACAATGGAATGCACAACAAAATGTTTAGTACAGAAGACTGCTGGCAAACTTCAAATTTGATCAGAATTTATTGTTTTTAACATAGAGTGACAAAAGCTTTTGTAGGGACAGCTGGCCATTTTCCCAATGCTTTTGTGTTTTTTTCTGTAAAATATAAGAGCTGACTAGCCTAGCCCCAGTTTAAGGTAGCCACAGCTACCAGTTGAGACAATGTGTATGAAGCTCTTTTTGTTCATTGATAAATGTTGTTCCTGTGGGAATTGCTGCTGTTTTTCTGGAACATACGCTGATTTGTAAAAGAGTGTGCATGTGGTTTCATGCCTCACCCCTTTCCTTAATAAAGAGACTCATGTTTGCCCCTAAACGTTAACATTTAATAGATACTGCTTTTACTCCGTGTGGTTAGATTAGATTTTCCTAATCTAGGCAGATTCCAAGTAGAGGCTGTGGAAGATTCATTTCCATGGAACACTCAACTCCTGGGGTTATTTGCTAAATCAGAAACAGTGGAGCATTCTTTCTCACTCCGAGCCTTCCCTTTGAAGATAATACCCATTAAACTACTTTCCCTAGAATCTTCTCAGCTTCTGAACCCCCTTGCCACAACAGGCAGACCTGGGTTCTCATATTGCTTATAAGTTTATGATGCTCCACAATTGGGAAATGGTGCTCCAGTTTTGCATCTTTCAGAATTCTTTCCACTATAATTCTCAACATCATAACTGCTCATATTTTAAGGACTTTTGAAGAAAAATAGTCTTCTTTTTACATTTCCCCTTGTTCCAATAGTTGCATTATTGCTGTCTTCTATGTGTCTCTACAATGTTCACGGAGACCAATGATTATTTGTGTATTTGTTCCAGTGTGAATAGGTACATATGAGGACGTATGCACATGTGTGTGGAAGGCAGAGAAAAACTGGTTGTCATCTTCAGGTACAGCAAACAATTCTGTTGAGACAGGATTACTCGTTGGCCAGAGTGCACCAAATTGGCTAGGATGGCTGACCAGGACCCCCAGGAATTCCCCTTTCTCTCCATGTCCAGTGCTGGAATTGCAAGCACACGCCACCTAACCGGGCATGTTTCTGTGTGCTCAGGTCCTCCCAAATGGGAGGGAAGGACTTTACTGACTGAACTATCTCCCTAGAACTAAAGAGTCTCACTGTTGTTATTGAGAGCAATTTGATTTTTTTGTCTTGTAAGAAAAGTGAGCCAAAATTGTTTGAAAAAGGTGAATCTCACAGCTATGAACATTTATGGATATACAAATTGTTCTACAGATAAACTAATTTTACTAGTTCCTTGAAATTTTTAGATAAATTCAAAGCTTTAGAAATCTTTCTTAGTGTATTGTGCTATACATAGTTATGGTATAATATATTTCATACAAGCATATCATGTACTTTGAACATATTCACCAATCCCTCTCCTGATATCCCCATTCTCCTGCCACACAACCTTGCTTCTATTTCAGTGTCATGTGTGTATGAATAAATTTCTGAATCTATATAAAATCTAAGATGTGCAAATGAGAGAGAACTTGTATTTGTTTTTCTTAATATGACTCATGTCATTTACTATGATGCTCTCTAGTTCTGTCCATTTCTCTGCAAGGACATAACTTTATCCTTCTTACAGGTGAATTAAACTCTGTTATACACAATGTATAATATTTTATTTTTAAATGATATTTATCATTTTTGAGAATTTCATACAATGAATTTTGATTAACCATATTCACTCCCTCTCCCAATTCCTTGCAGATCCACCGTGTCTACCTAGCATGCAGTTTTGTTTCTTTAAAACCCAATGAGTTCAATTTATGTTTCCTGTCTACTCTTGAGAGTGGGGTCTGTCCTGGAGTATGATCAACCTACCAGAGGCCACACCATTAAAACAAAACAAAATAAAGCTTGACACTGCCTTCTCTGGAACCTATCAAATGTCAGTATTTTCTTATCTAGGGGTAGAAACTACATGCTCACCTCCCTGTCTCTGCGTCTGCTAGAGTTTGAACAAGTTTCATGCATCTGTCATAATTGCTCAGGGTTCATTTGTTAACCGCCTTATTTGAGCGGGAAAACCATGACTTCCTGGGAGTTATCCACCCCTTCTGGCCTTTTGTCCGTTCTTCCATGAACATTCAGGTCTTAGGAGAAGGGATATGATATGTATTTGTGGTGGTATGGTGGGGGTGGTTGAGAACCCCACCGTTTCTTTTTCTCTGCACATTGAACAGTTGATGGTCTTTTGACTACTGCAGCAAGTTTCTCTGAAGACAGTTGATCACTGCACTGATCTATGAATAGTGTAGCAATAGGAGATTTGATGTGGGAGTGTTCTCCTGTATTTTGTATTACTCTTATTGGTTGAATAAAGAAGCTGCCTGGCTTATAAGATAGGTCAGCCCTTAGGTGGGCGGAGTAGACAGAATGGAAGTTCTGAGAAGAAAAAAGGAAGTGAGTGAGTCACCATGAGGCTCCCATCGCAGATGGATGCAGGTTAGACCTTTCCGGTAAGTCACCCACCTCGTGGTGACATACAGACTTTTATAATGGGTTAGTTTAGATGTGAGAGCTACTCAAGAAAAGGCTGATGATGATGGACCAGGCAGAGTTTAAATGAATATAATTCTCATGTTGTTATTTCGGGCATAAGCAAGCAACCAACGGCTGAGCAGGCCGGGGGCTGGGAGTCGGGTGCTGGGAACATACAGCCCACACCTCTCCCCTAATTACAACAGAGATTAGAGTCATTCCAATAATCTGTCCATTTAGCAGAATGACAGCATTAGGTTCTCCTAATACTAGGTTCTCTGGCCTATCTATTCACAGAATCTTCCCCCATTAACAGTGGTGGGTATAAATTCTACCTCATGAACCTGCTCTTAAATCCAATCTGATAGCAACTGGGCTACTATTGCAGCCACGTGCCTATCTTGTCAGGACAGTCACTATTGTAGCTTTCAGAGTTTACAGTTGGGTGAGAATGGCAATAACCTTTCTCTCCTCTGGTAGTGCATGTAGCACCTTTCTAGCACTATGAAAGCTACCGGTAGGAATGAAGCTTCTTGTCCAGGTCCAGCTTCATTTCTCCATTCTCAATGACTCAAGTATGTGGTATCTTCAGCAATAGGGTCTTACCATCATGCTCTGGAAAAATAGCTAAGAGCAATGACAATAGCCTATAATAGTTATGTAACTCCACCTATTCTAAAAGAGGTAGCCCATTTCTGGTTCTGGAGTTCTTAGTTGCTGGCCTGTACTAACTAGTTGGGGTATTCCCACCTCATCATAGGGTAATTCCATTAAACTCTTTATGTATATGTCTATACTTTAGGAATATTCTATAGCAGTAAGTTTTCATATTGCTTTCTCAAAAAACCTTTGGTGTTAGTTTTTCTTCACCATAGTTCCTCATCTACACTGCCCTCCTATTCTCCATCTAATTAAATCCTTCCTGTTCCATAATTCCCCTTGTCATATATATATATCACTATATATATATATAAAACAGTGATACACTGTTCATTTCTGATTTCCTAACTTTTATGATATTAAAAATGAAACACATAGATCTAAGAATTTCAATATAGCATGTATGCTTATATTTCTGGTTCTGAGTTGTCTCACTCAGCATGGCTGCTTCCAGTTATTTCATAATTTCAACTTTAAAAGCAGAATAATATTCTATTATATAAATGAGAAACGTTTTCATTCCCATTTTGCAGTTGATGGACATCCTGGCTGCTTCCATTTCCTAGCTACTCTGAATAGAGCAGAAGCAGGTGTGGATGAGCATGCATCTATGTGGTTTGAAGATATAAAGCCTCTGTGCAGATGCCCAAATATGGGATAGCTTGATCTTACGTTAAATCTAATTCCATAGTTTTGAGGAGTGGACACACTGATTTATCCATTTGTACTCCCATCAGCAATGAAAAGTCCATCCCCTCCTTTTCCACAGCCATGCCAGAACCTGCTGTCATTTTTTTTTAATGTTGACCACTTTGAATGGGAGAAGTTGAAATATCAAAATAGTTTCAGTTTGCATTTCCTTGGTGGATAAAGATGCTAAATTTTTTTAAAAATATTTCTTAATTATGTATATTTCACCTTTTGAGAATTTTTATTTTGGTTCCATGCCCTGATTTTAAATTGGATTATTTGTTTTCTTGATGTTTAACATTTTTAGTCCTTTGTATATTCCAAAAACTAACCTTCTGTCAGATATAAAGCTGGTAAAAATGTTCTTTTTTTTACCAATCTGTAGTCTGCATCTTTACTTTAAAGAGCAATGTCCTTTACCCTACAGAAGCTATTTCATGTGATACCATTTATCAATTGTTAGTCTTAATAACTGCAATATTAATTCCCAATAGAAAGGTCTTTCCTGTGTCTTTAAGCTCAGGCATATTTCCTAGGTTCTACTCTCTCAGATTCAGGGTATAGTGTCTTGTGTGGGTGATCAATTTGGAATTGAATTTTAGTACAGGATGAGAGATGGGAACCTAGTTACATTCCTCCACATATAGCTGTGCAGTTTTATCCACACCATTTGTTGAAGATGTATGCATTTCTGTTAAAAAAAAATTAGGCAGATGTAAGTATGTGGATATGCATTTGTATTTTTCCTGGTAGTTGTATCATGTAACGTGTGGAGTCTAAAGCTGGGTGACGCTGCTGATGCCTTCCCCCCTTCCTCCACTCCACCCCACCCCTTGTTGTGAGATATTTGAGCAAACTGTAAAAATGTGTCCTTGTTTTATCTTCTCTGTCTAAGGCACCTGATTGGTTTAATAAAGATCTGAATGACAAATAGCTGTCCAGGAGAGGGTAGGTGGGACTTCAGGGCAAAAACAGGAACTCTTGGAAAAGGAAAGACAGATTTGCCAGTGAGATACATAGGAAGTTAGATGTATATTGTGGAAAAAAGGAAAAGAACCAGGTGGCAGAACATAGATTGATATAAATAGGTTAATGTAAGTTATAAGAGTTATTTGGGAACAAGCCTAAACTAAGGACGAACTTTCCTACTTAATAAATCTCTGGGTCATCATTTGAGGCTGGTGGTCCAAAGAAAGTTTGACAAGAAAACCTCCTACATTTCCCCCTCCCTTAATCTCCTCCTCCACTCCTCCCTTCCTCCCTCTTCCCCATCTCCCTTCCTCCTTACCTCCCCCAACAGCGGCCCACTTAGATCCTCTGGCACTCTGAAAGCTAGAGAGCAGTACAAAAGCTTCTATCTCTGTCCCAGTTTGGTTTCTCTACGCCCCACAACCAAGGCATGAGTTATCTTCAGCAATGGGAACTTGCCACCTAGTTATGGCAGGCAACCAAAAGCAGTGACAGTAGACAATATTGTTGAGGATACCTTAGTGACCAACAACTCTTAGGAGGTATGCCACCTCTGGCAGTAGGACTTTCACTAAATAGCCTATGGCTCCTACGTACAGCATTATCCACTCACAGAGGGCACTTCTATTCAAATTTTTTTTGTTATATATTATAATTGGCTTACAAAGTAATAGGTTTCATATAACTTTTTCAAATAGCCTTTATTTTGATAAACTCTTCCCCATCTCTCCCTCTTCCCATCTCTCTGTCTCCACCATTACTTAAGCTTTTCTATCCCCAGTATTTTCCTCTCTACTTATACATCACATGTATTCTAGGATTTATCTTTCAGATTAGCTTTTCTAGATCCCCTGTGATCCTTGTCTGGGTTCCTGGCTTCTACAGACCTTCTTTCCAGCTTAAAGTCACAAATCTAAAAGCAAAATTCCATTGTGTATGTACACCCACCCATAGGCTGTTTACCATCATCTACCTTGGTTAGTGACTGGGGTCTTCTAATCACTGACCCTGATGACTTAAGTAAACACCCATAAGCTAATTAAGAGCTGAAGATGTGTTTCCAGTTGAAATAAGTTGCAGGCTCAGCATTTGCTCTGCATCTGCAGACTAGCTGAAACCACTGTAATCCTTAACCTGGATTAATTTGAGCACAAACAAACCCATCTTCATGAAACATTTGTAAATGTTTGTCTATAGAACTGAAATTAAGTATGTAGCATCCTTTGAGTTTCAATAGCTGTAGTATTGTAATTATGGAGCTCATAATTACAAAGCACTAGAGAGTATCCACTGCTATTGGTGTACTGGGGAGCATCACCATGAAGCATCATCTTACTACTTACCATGCTTTATGGGGTTTTAAAAAGTCCTTCTCCACAAAAATAGTTTCATTTGCCTTAAGTTAATTAGAGGCATTCGGATCCAGTACCTCTTATAATACAATGAGATATTGATTCAACTGCATAAAATTGAAAATTCAGTTGATAAACATACATAGTTTGGTAGAATGAAGTACGCATGCCTGCAGCTTTAGTCAAAGAATAAAGAGGACTACATACTGAGAGCAAGAACTGAAGGGTTCAGCTTATGGGTGTGCCTACTGGACTTGTTCCTACCTTTTACAATGGTCCTAATTACTAATTAGGAAGATACCTAGAACATTTCTTTGCATTCTAACCCTTTGCCTATAGTTGGGATGAACTATGCTTTGAATAAAATGTTGTATCTGGAAACACACTGAGCAGATAAACCTACTTACAAAGCAGGGAAGGAGGTCTCTTTTCCAAAAGATTCATTGCTAAGGTCATTTAACAAGCAAACACCTGTAGTGACATTAACATAGAATCAATTTTGCAAAATTCAATTTATGTTCAATTTTCCAAAGGTGACAGCCCATGAGACCAAAACCTAGAATGGTGATGATTATGGAGTGAGAATTTTATAATAAGAAGACATTTTTCAAAAGTTGGCTATTTGGTTGACATTAACTGTTAAATTGACAGTATATCTGATCACCCTAGCCAAGGCTAAAGGCATATGGGAAACACAGGGCATATAATGCTTCTAAAAACTGCATTTCCGCTCTACCCACAAAAATGCTATGTTGTCATTAAAATTAAAATACAGGCAATAAGCTCATTTCCTGCCACATTATTAATTTAAGATGAAAATAATTTTTAAAAGCCACCAAACAGTTGCCAGGTACACAAAGGAAACTTCTGAAGTACTACTTGCAGGGTTTTGTTGTTGTTGTTAAGAAATCAATGGTCTTGCCAAATGTTATACTTCAGGCACTAGAAGTTTGCAGCTGTTACAAAAATAAAAATAAACAAAGACTTAAATTAGTGTTTGCAGAAGTGTGTTAGATTTAATGCATGAAAGCAATTAAGCAACACTGATTTGATTCACTGTGGTGTCTAAACTGGCATTTTAAAAAAATGAAAGTAGCTAAATTTGTCCCTGATAAAATATATAGCAGCAATGGGTTAGGAATTTTGCGGTTTTACCCAAAGAGTCCAATCAAATAACCCATATATTAGGTGGCCGTTAACATGCTGGCAGCTGCATTTTTTACATCGGTTTCCAAGGCTGCACAGTAATTACATCTACAGTGAGTCATTTTTGTGGCATATTTTATAAAACTTTTACAGGTTTTCTGGGAAAGGATTATTCAAAGTCACCTTTTATAGATTCCGCCATGAATATTAGACAATTCTTTGAAAATGTTAGTGTTTACTGCTCACATCGCTCCTGCCTTCCATGCAGTCAGCAGTGGAGGGTTTCCTATAGTATATCAGGAAAGCACCAATTCCTTCCCAGACCTTCTGTTCCTAAGCATTGCTAGTTTATGTTCCCACTGAGCTGCTGCCAGAACAAAATAAATCCACTTGTCTTTTGCTGCTCAAGGCCAGTCTGGGAACCAAGGAAGAATTAGTTGCTCTGAGCATTTCTCCTAGGGTAGCATTTGAGGGACTGCTGTGTAATATTGTGATGGACTCAGCCACAGGGGATTTGTTCATTTGAATGGCTAATTCTTTTAGTATTAGCGCCATGGTGTGCTCTTTTTATCCTGGTTCCTAGTAGTATCCAATCAGTGCTCAGAGATGTGTTTGAGGTGGTTGCTAGAAGAACTACCTGGTGTAACTTATAGTCCCCTGCTTATTAAACCAAACTGTCTCAATTTATTCTTTTGTTTGTTTTTGGTTTTTCAGAAAGGGTTTCTCTGTGTAACAGTTCTGGATGGTCTGGAACTTGCTCTGTAGACCAGGCTGGACTCAAACTTACAAAAATCCACCTCTCTTTTTCTCTTCTGTGTTGAGATTAAAGATGTCTGCCAACACTGGTCTGGCAATCTATTCTATTTTCATCAGAATATTTTTATTTCTTATAAGACGTTCTGACTGTTGTCAATTTAGATAACTTTTCCTAGAATTTCTCATTCCAATCAGTTGAAATAAGTTTTCTTGAATATCTCTTTTATCCTACTTTATATTGACATGTTTAATGGCTTCTTCATTGTTTGTTATAACTTGATACATTTGTATTACATTAAAAACTACTTTTTTCAGAAAATATTCTCTCCATGTTCATGATATAAACATAGAAAAATAGGGGGAAAGATCGTAAACATATGTCACAGAGTCACAAGAGTGGTGGCCTTGTATTTACTATAGACTATATAGGGCAGTTAAGAACTGTGAGGAGAGTTTGCACTAGGGTTGGGTGTCCTTAATTTAGGAGATGATTTGAGATCTTACTCAGGGTAAAATGTCAGCATAGGGATTAAGAATGGAGGAAGACAGATGGCAGTAAAGCTTGTCTTCAAAAATTATAAGAGGCCTCTGGCTTGGTGGAAGAGCCAACTTCTTTAATTTACTTCTCACCATGATTCCAAAACATAAAAAGAAGCCAAATTTTGCTTTCAGGTGGAATAAAAGTTGATCAATCAATCAATATAGATACCATAGTTAAGAATAAAATAAGTCAATGGAGAAAGAAACACCAGTTCATGGCACATAAAAATGCTCCAGAATGACTTTTGTTAGGAGGCAACATTTGAACAGAGATTTAAATGAAGTGAAAAGTAAAACCTGGGGAAACCTGATTTCTTTTTTAAAACAAAGCATTTAAAAATCCTTATCCCAGGGCTCCACTCTCAATATTTCACACCATTTAATTCCCCAAAGCCCTGTACCCAAAGATCATCACACTGGGGATTAGTGTCAACTTACAGATCTGGGGACACAGAGACTTTTGACATTGTCGGATATATGGCTTTGGCCTTTCTTGATTTTCTTCTGTCTGCCCAAGTGACATGAACACTTATTTAAATGCAGGAGTGTGGAGCTCAGGGAAAGTCTTGGTCTACAGATGATTTTGAAAATCATCAGCATTTAAATTGAAAAACAAAAATAAAGTACCTGATGATCTTAAGGAGAAGGAACAATGTTAAAGGGGGGGAGGAACCTGAAAGTGAAGGAGCTATAAATGGAGCTGTCTAGGGCAGGCCTCCGATGGAAGAGGAGAACCACCCCAGCAGGACATCCTTATATCTAAGACAAAAGAATGAGCTAAAGAGAGATGGCCTGTTTCAAACGCTGCTGGTTGGTCAAAAAGCATGCAAGCTAAGAACAGACCATGTATTGAGATAGAAGGAAAGCTCAGAGAGTCTCTCAAAAATGGCTTCTGTGTAACCAGGGAAGACAACCTGAATGGAGTTGATGGGGCAGAGAAGTCAGTGACGAGGTGGATGTGGAGAATCTCGACACAGGAGTATTTGAGGAATTTACTATATGTTGTAATTAAGTGGAGAGGTGCGTGTTGTGTTCCCCAGCCGCCAGCTGCTGGCCCGCTCAGCCACTGGTTGCTTGCTTATGCCCAAAATAATCACATGAGACTGTATTCATTTAAACTCTGCCT
>JAQHUG010000101.1:2182515-2193119 GCA_028555095.1 Dicrostonyx torquatus | reverse complement strand
AAATTACGAAGACACATATGGACAGATAGAGCAAGAGATCAAGGAGGAGGAGATGAAAAGGATTGCTAAAGGGATACTCCTGGGGAGGTAATGACAGTGACCCTTACCATGGGTCAAGAACACGTATGTTCGGTGAGGTTCTTCACTAAAATCAGAAGAACCGTCGTTACAGAGCCAGTTCTCACAGCTGACAGTAAGAGTGTTTTGCACACGTGAATATGAGTTGTAATTACCATACCATGTGCCTAACTTTTGCAGTGAGCTGTGACCCTTTTATTATGTAATTATTTACTGTGAAAGAAAGATCAGAATTTTTTTTAAAAAAAATTTCTTATTCTGAATGTAGTATAGATCAGAGAAATGGCTGAAACAGGAGTCAGAACATCAAAGTTTAGATTCAAAAGAAATACACATGTCCCTGGGTCCATAGAAATTAGACTTCATGAACTATACACAGTTATGAGATTTTTCAGTGTTATAACTAAGATAATACACAGATTAGATGTGAAAGAGAAAGGAAAGAATCCTGGTTTTCTAGAATAACTAAGAAGGTGTAAAGGCCTCTATCAGGATTCACGTTATATATCAATTAAAAAATATGTGAAATGCATAATGTTAAGTAATTAATGCTGCCTACAAACATAAAATTTATAGAATAAACTATAATTAGATAAAAATGGGGGCCAGGGTGCGAACTATAGGTTAGTCATATAGCATGTACGATAAGGGGAGGAAAATTAAATAACTTCTTAACTTAAAAGAGGTAGTAACGATAAATATATGGGGTTTTAACAATGTAAAATTTCCCACATTCTTAGTTATCCTAAGGTGCCATTGGTTGTGTTATTTAGCTTACCCATTATTTCTTCTGAAACAATAGCATTACAGTAAGAGCAGATAAACAGAACCCCAGAGTACACTAGATCACTGAAGTGTTGGTTGCTTTAAACAAAGAGAAGTATCAAATCAAGTCGGTTTCTGGATGCTGTTCTCCTGGGCACAGGCTCATCGTTCAGAGCTGTCAAAGGGTGTTGTCACTCCCAAGCTTCTGTGACATGCAGGACTAATTGTTTGCAGCCCAAGGCGTTACATGTCCCACTTTGAAAGGCATCGAGACAGCATCTTTTGAATTATCTGCTCACCCTAATTCTTTTGTTTATGGCACAATAATGGCAGTTTTGAATCCCTTTGTTTTGAATTAGGGATTTTCATTCACCTGCTGAGGGTTAACCAAGTGCTCACTGTGCCCACAGATGATTCAAATTATTTTAGACCATATGTCTGAGTCAATTTGAGATGCATTTTTAAGCTATCCATATTTCAGAAGACTATTACAGAGCATAAAAAGCATCTTGATCTTTGGGCCAAATGTCTAAAAAAATCAAGATACGTGAACTCTTTCCAAATTCTCACTACTATTAAGACCAGGGTATATTAAAATGTCTAGAGAATTCATCTGAATGACTTATATTTCAGAAAGCCTAGTGTTGTTTCCAGTGCTATACAGCTCTTCTCTGTCTAACTTAGGGGTCCTGAAATCAGAAACTGTCTCATACATGTCTTCATACTCCCTGTATACAAGACAGTTTTGATCTGTGCATAGAAAAGTGATCAAATATACATGGACAGTTTAATGAATGTGGCCTATACTGTGCCCAGAAAGGGATTATGCAGGTAAGGTGTTTAGTCAAGTCCCAACTTCGTGACTCAGGAGTTGTATGACTTTTAACAAGTTCCATAACCTCCCTCCTATTCAGTTTATTCATCAGTATCATGAATCCATATCTGATAATATTGTGCCCATTCATATCTTTGCTAGAGGAATAGGTAGATTAATATAGTTCAAGGGTTTAGATCATCCTCCTATGTGTTAAGTCATCCTCTTCCTTCCGGGAGTTCCACATGCCTGCACTTTTATGGTGGAAAGGGCTCTATTTAGCATTTTTGAGTTTCTTCTAATTGTTAAATCCAACACCACTATATTTGTTGTATATTATTCCTCCAGTGGGAAAAATGAGATTGTTACTTCCACCTTGATTTTTCTTATTTTATTTTACTGATTTTTATTGAGCTCTACATCTTTCTCTGCTTCCTTCCCTGTGTCTCCCCTCTCCTTCAACTCTCTCCCAGGTCTCCATGCTCCTGATTTACTCAAAAGATCTTGTCTTTTTCTACTTCCCATATAGATTAGATCTATGTAGTCTCTCTTAGGGGCCTCATTGTTGTCTAGGTTCTCTGGGATTGTGATTTGTAGGCTCATTTTCTTTGCACTGTGTTTAAAAACCACTTATGAGTGAGTATATGTGATAATTGTTTTTATGGGTTCCCTCACTCAAAATGATGTTTTCTAGCTCCATCCATTTGCCTGCAAAATTCAAGATGTCATTATTTTTTTCTGCTGTGTGGTACTTCATTGTGTAAATGTACCACATTTTCTTCATACATTCCTCGGTTGAGGGGCATTTAGGTTGCTTCCAGGTTCTGGCTATGACAAACAATGCAGTTGTGAACATAGTTGAGCACATGTTCTTGTGGCACGATTGAGCATCCTTTGAGTATATACTGGGACATGAAGAAAATTATTTCTTAATTTTCTGAGAAATCACCACACTGATATCCAAAGGGGCTGGATGAGCTAGCACTCCTACCAACAATGCAGGAGTGTTCCCTTTACCCCACAACCTCTCCACCATAAGTTGCCATCAGTGTAATTTTGATCTTGGTCGTTCTTACAGGAATAAGATGGAGTCTCAAAGTTGTTTTGATTTGCATTTCTCTGATGACTAAGGATATTGAGCATTTCCTTGAATGTCTTTCAGCCATTTTAGATTCTTCTGTTGAGAGTTCTCTGTTTAGGTCTGTATTCCATTTTTCCTTGGATTATTTGTTCTTTTGATGACCAATTTCTTGAGCTCCTTGTATATTTTGGAGATCAGACTTCTGTCTGATGTGGAGCTGGTGAAGATCTTTTCCTATTCTGTAGGCTGTTGTCTTGTTGACAATGTCCTTTGCTTTACAGAAGCTTTTCAGTTTCAGGAGGTCCCATTTATTAACTGTTTATCTCAGTGTCTGTGCTGCTGGGGTTATATTTATGAAGTGATCTTCTGTGCCAATGTGTTCAAGTGTATTTCCCAGTTTCTTCTCTATAAGGTTCAGTGTGGATGGCTTTATGTTGAGTTCTTTGATCCATTTGTACTTGAATTTTGTACATGGTGATAGATAGGGATCTATTTTCACTTTTCTACATGTTGATATCCAGGTATGCCAGCACCATTTATTAAATATGTTTTCTTTTTCTCCATTTGATATTTTTTTGCTTCTTTGTCAAAAATAAGGTGTTCGAAACTGTGTGGATTAATATCTGATTCTTCAATTTGGTTCCATTGGCCCTCCTGTCTGTTTTTATGCTAATACCAGGCTGTTTTCAGTACTGTAGCTCTGTATTAGAGTTTGAAGGCAGGGATTGTGATGCTTCCAGAAGTTCTTCTACTGTACAGGATTGTTTTGGCTATTCTGGATTTTTTGCTTTTCCATATGACATTGAGTACTGTTCTTTTGAGGTCTGTGAAGAATTTTGCTGGGATTTTGATGGGCATTGCATTGAATCAGTAGATTGTTTTTGGTAAGATTTCCATTTCCTACCTAAGAGCATAGGAGATCTTTCCACTTTCTGGTGTCTTCTTCACTTTCTTTCTTCAAAGATTTAAAGTTCTTGTCATGTAAGTCTTCCTCATGTTTGATGAGAGTTACTCTGAGATATTTTATGCTATTTGTGGCTATTGTGAAGAGTGATGTTTCTCTGATTTCTTTCTCAGCCCATTTATCATCTGTGTACAGGAGGGCTACTGATTTTTCAATTAATTTTGTATCCTGTTACATTACTGAAAGTGTATATGAGTTTTAGAAATTCTGTTGGTAGAATATTTGGGGTCGCTTATGTAAGCTATCATATCATCAGCAAATGGCGAAAGTTTGACTTCTTTTCTGATTTGTGTCCCCCTTGACCTCCTTTTTTTGTCTTTTTGCTCTTGCTAGGACCTCAAGAACTAAATTGAATAGATATGGCAAGAGTAGACAACCTTGTCTTGTTCCTGATTTCAGTCAGATCACTGGGAGTTTCTCTCCATTTAGTTTGATGTTGGCTATTGGCTTGCTGTAAATTGCCTTTATTATGTTTAGGTATGTTCCTTGTATCCCTGCTCTCTCCAAGACCTTTATCATGAAAAGATGTTGTATTTTGTCGAAAGTTTTTTTTTGGCATCTAATGAGATGATTATATGGTTTTATTTTTCAGTTTGTTTATATGCTGGATTACATTGACAGATTTTCATATGTTGAACCATCCCTGCATCTCTGGGATGAAGCTGACTTGATCATGGTGGATGATGGTTCTGATGTGTTCTTGGATTTGATTTGCCAGTTGCATCAGTGTTCATGAATGAGATTGGTCTGTAATTCTCTTTTTTAGTAATATCTTTATGTGGTTTGGGTATCAGGGTAGTTGTAGCCTCATAAAAAGAGTTTGGAAATGTTCCTTCTGTTTCTATTGTGTAGAACAATTTGAAGAGTATTGGTATTATTTCTTCTTTGAAAATCTTGTAGAACTCTGAGCTGAAATCATCTGTTCCTGGGATTTTTTTTGGTTGAGAGACTTTTGATGACTGTTCTATTTCTTCAGCAGTTATGGGTCTTTTTAATTTGTTTATCTGGTCTTGATTTAATAATTTAGTAAGTGATATTTATCCAGAAAGTTGTTCATTTCCTATAAGTTTTCCAATTTTGTGAAGTACAGGTTTTTGGAATATGACCTGATGATTCTCTGTATTTCCTCTGTGTCTGTTGTTATGTCCCCTTTTTCATTTCTGATTTTGTTAATTTGGATATTCCCTCTCTTTGTTTTGGTTAGTTTGAATAAAGGTTTGTCTATTTTGTTCATTTTCTCAAAGAACCAACTCTTTGTCTCATTGGTTCTTTGTATAGTTTTGTTTCTATTTTGTTGATTTCTGCTCTCAATTTAATTATTTCCTGCCGTCTAGTTCTCTTGGGTGAGTTTGCTTCTTTTTGTTTTAAAGTTTTCAAATGTTCTGTTAATTCACTAGTGTGGGATTTTCCCAGCTTCTTTATGCAGGTATTTAGTGCTATGTATTTTCCTCTTAACACTGCTTTCACGGTATCCCTTATATTTGGGTATGTTGTGAGGTCATTTTCACTGATATTTAGGAATTCTTTAATTTCTCCCTTTATTTCTTCCTTGACACGTTGATGATGATTCATGTGAGCATTGTTTAATTTCCATGTGTTTGTGAGCTTTCTAGATTTAGTGTTGCTGTTGAATTCTAGTTTTAAGCCATGATAATCTGATAAGATATGGGGTTATTCCATTTTTTTGTATCTGTTGAGGTTTGTTTTGTTACCACTGCGTATATGGTCAATTTTTGAGAAGATTCCATGTGGTACAGAGAAGGTATATTCTTTTTATATATATATAAGACTTATTTATTATGTATACAGCATTCTGCATGCATGTACATGTGTAGGCCAGAAGAGGGCACCAGATCTCATTACAGATGGTTGTGAGCCACCATGTGGTTGCTGGGAATTGAACTCAGGACCTCCAGTGCTCTTAACCGCTGAGCCATCTCTCCAGCCCAGGTATATTCTTTTATGTTTGGATGAAATGTTCTATAGATGTCTGTTAAGTCCATTTGAGTCATAACATCTGTTAGTTCTGTTATTCTTCTGTTAAATTTTTGCCTGACTGACCTGTCCACTGGTGAGAGTGGAGTGTTGAAGTAAACTTTAGAAGTGTTTCTTTTACATATGAGGGTGCCCTTGTATTTGGGGCATAGATTCAGTATTGAGATTTCCTCTTGATGGATTTTTTCCTGTGACTAATATGAAATGTTCTTCTTTGTCTCTTTTGATTGATTTTAGTTTGAAGTCTATTTTTTTAGATACTAGGATAGCTACATGAGCTTGTTTTTAAGGTGCATTTGATTGGAAATTTTTTTCCCAACCCTTTACCCTGAGGCAACGTCTGTCTTTGAGGTTGAGGTGTGTTCTTTTGTCTGCAGAAGAAGGATGGATTCTCTTTTCGTATCCAATTTGTTATTCTGTGTCATTTTATAGGTGAGTTGAGTCCATTTTTATTAAGGGATATTAATCACCAGTGATTGCTATCTCCTGTTAATTTAGTTTTCATTGTTGGTATGTTAATTTGTGTGTTTTTCCCTTATTTAGGATTTCCTGCTATGAAACCATCAATTGTCTGTGTTTTTGTTGGTGTAGCCAACTTCCTTGGGTTAGAGTTTTCCTTCTAGTATTTTGTGTAGGGATGGGTTTGTGGCTACATATTGGTTAAATCTGGTTTTGTCATGAAATATCTTGTTTTGTCTTTCTATGATGATCGAAAGTTTTGCTGTGTATAATAGTCTGGGCTGGCATCCATAGTCTCTTAATGTCTACATAACGCTTGACCACAACCTTATGGCTTTCATTGTCTCCAATGAGAAGTCAAGTGTAATTCTGATAGGTCTGCCTTTATATATAACTTGGCTTTTTTCCTTTGCAGCTCTTAATATTTATTATGTATGTTTAGTGTCTTGATTATTATGTGACAAGGGGACTTTTTTGCATATAGTCTGTTTGATGTTCTGTATGCTTCCTGTATCTTCATAGGCATATATTTCTTTAGGTTGGGAAATTTTTCTTCTATGATTTTGTTAAATATATTTTCTGTGCTTTTGAGTTGAACTTCTTCTTCTTATATACCTATTATTCTTAGATTTAGTCTTTTCATGATGTCCCATATTTCCTGGATATTTTGGATTAAGCTTTTATTAAATTTAATGTTGTCTTTGACTGATAAGTCTATTTCCTCTATTATATCTTCAGCATTTGAGATTCTCAGAATTAATCTTTTAGGTGCCAGTGAATCCAAGGCTCAGATGGTTGTTTCTCATGGTACAGTCTATGCCACGGTTCTAGTTATCCCTTTGGTCACTGTGTTCCTGGAGGTCACTCAGCGCTTCCAGGCTTTGTTTTACTCCTATGGAGTTTGCTCTCTCAGTTCTGCTCTGGCCCAGGTTGCTGGCTCAGTCCTGCCTCTGCAAATGTCTGGATCTGCTCCTGCAGAGATTCCTGACTTGTAGTTGGTCCTGCAAAGGTCTCTGGCTCTGATCTACTCCCTCAGAGGTCTCAGACTTGTGTGTGCCCAGACCTACAGAGGTCCTGCTCAAGCCTACTCCCTCAGAGGTCCCAGACTCATGCCTGAACCCACAGAGATCTCTGGTTCCTGCTGACTCCCTCGGAGATCCCAGACTCACATCCAGACCCACAGCTGGCTCTGTCTCTGGCCCACTAGCTCAGTGATTGCTTGCCTGTACCTGTTCCTGTGGAGCTTGCCCTCTCAAGCCCACTCCAGCCTAGGTAGCTGGCTCAGTCCCATTCCCGTGGAACTTGCAGCCTCAGGCCTGCTCTGGCCTAGATTGGTGGCCCAGTTCTGCTTCTGCAAATGACTCTAATCTGGATCTGCTCCCTCTCCCATGCAGTTCACTGTCCCAGGTCACCACCTTGATTTTTCAAGAGTTAATTCAAGTTGTCCTTAAATGTCAATGAGGAGACATTAACAGCATTAACAGCAGAGTGTTGGGGCAATCTGAAGAACTGCTTCCTAGAGAAGGAAGGAGATTAAGTCACAATTAAGTTAACTGTACTCAGATATCAAATAAGAGCTTAACCTCATAATCCCTAAATTCAAGTTCATACCATGCAAGGAAAAGTAGCTAAAAGTTACTGAACACAATTATTATAATTCTTCAGAATTTTCTAAGATGTAAATAATTTTTGTCCATGTTAACTAGGCTAATGAATCATTTCTGATACTCTTGGCTTATTAGTATGGGAAATTGTTCTGTTTATCATCTATGGTTTAAAGTAAACCAACCTGGATATTTGAGAGTAGAAAGAAAAAAGGAACATCTATGATAAACTGAAATACGTATAATGAAAAGTGGCTCTCCTACCAATTATTAAATATTTATTTCAGGAAATAAGGAATTGTGCTTTTTGGACAAAAACTTTCCAAGTAACAAAACAATATACTGGCAATTAAACTGAGACCAAAAAAAAATTATAAGCGAATTTCTAACCTAAAAATTCATGAGGAACTAGAGTTACAGCTGTGAGCTGCCGTTTGGGGTACTGGGAACAGAAGCTGGTCTTCTGCAAGAGCACCCAGTGCTCTTAAAAGCTGAGCCATCTCTACATCCTGTCTGCTCCTCTGACTCTCAAAAACCAAGAGGCCCTAAACTCTTCAACAAATATTACATAAAATGGAATCTCCACTACAGATGGACCCTACAACTGCTGTTCTATACATTCTCACATGGATCTGATCAATGTTGAGAAATCCAGGGGGAAAAAAAACCTGAATAGTTCCAAAGTTAAAGCTTCATCTGGAATCTGTCCTGAAGGCTTCAAGCTTTGCTTCCTGATGTCCACTCATGTGTGCTGTGTCCTCTATAATTGTGCCTGGAATCCAGTTCTTACATACATGATGTATGACCAGCTTCAAGGATCTGAAAAGAACAAACACAAAGTACATACGTGCATGCTCCATACCCTGTGCAGTATGCTTGAATTCTGATGACTCCTGTGAGTATGGCCACCTAAAGAGGGGCCTAATGTGGGATTCCCCTCAGTATGCTGTGAATACCATTGGCTAATAAAGAAACTGGCTTGGCCTGATAGGGTAAAACAGAGCTAGGTGGAAGAAACTAAACTGAATGCTAGAAGAAAGAAGGGTGGAGTCAGAGAGAAGCCATGGAGCCAGCACTGGAGACAGATGCACTGAAACCTTGCTGATAGGCCATGAACCTCGTGGTAAAATATAATACTGGAAATGGGTTAATACTAGATTTAAGAGCTAGCTAGCAATACACTTATGTGATTGGCCAAGCAGTGATTTAAATAATATAGTTTCTATGTGATTATTCCAAGAGTCTGGGCACCCGGGAAAACAAACAAGCGGCTTCTTACTATAGGGACCCTCCACCAAGCACTGAACTACATCATCTGACTTACTTCCCATGCTTGTTTCCAACAGCTTTTAGGTGTCTCTCTGTGTGGCTCCGTCTCCTTAACCTCACACTGGCACTTCAGCAAAACTGCCGTATCTTTATAACCCTTCAAATGCAGAGTTTCTGAGGAGTTTTCCTGAGCATATTGAAAGAGCTGTTTCTCTTTATCTGGTAATAAATAACACTGGCAAGGAAAGGCATGCTTAAGATAGACAGTCCACAAAACTCCAGAATTATTGCAAAATCACATTTTTATCTACCATTTTTAGAGCCCATTTGATTTATCCCAGCTTGGAATATTAGAGTAGACACGGGAGATACAAACAACCCGATAGTTAAAATTTTGTCTGCATATGAATCTCCTCTGGCTTCCTTCTCTGCCAGGAAAATTTTTTCTCTTGTCAGTCAACTGATCCTAATATCTTCTTGGAACACAGCAATGGCTTTAAAGAGCAAAGCAAAAGTCCTCCCCCAGCCCTAGGGAGAAAACTAGTTTTTTTCCTCGGGCTGTTGATGTCTTTAAAAGAAATGACTTTCGTTTATTATGTCAGATGATAGAGGATACAGTTAATTCTATACAAAGAATATGTTTGTGAAGAAGATAATCCAAGTCACAAATTACATAAGGGGCTGAATTCCTTCTCAGCAACCAGAGAAAGGTAGCTTTAGAGTTGAAATATTTTCAGTTTTGCTGTTTAAAGTTCCCTATTAATATGTGTTTGTAAATATGCTGATTAACTTTGAAAGGAGCTTAGGTCTCCTGATCAAGGCTTGCTTTCTTTTAATTGTATGGCAAAGTTTTTTTTAGAATTTCAGTCAGAAAGTCTACTTTGACCCTAAAGAAAATGAAAACACAATTTTAAGAATTTTTAAAAAGACTTATTTTAAGGTAGACAAAGCAATTCAGACCAGGTTAGTCTCGAACTCACAAAGATCCGCCTGCCTCTGCCTCCCGAGTGCTGGGATTAAAGGCGTGCGCCACCACTGCCCGGCTGACAAAGCAATTCTTAAGACAATATTGATCCAGAGTTACTGAGTTCATTTCAACAACTCTTATAGCACATATTGTTTAAATAGCATTGTCTAAAGCATGGTTCATACTAGTCACCAGGGGAAACACTTCAAAACTGTAATGCAATGGCAATTGTCACTGAAGAGAGATTTAGAAAGACACAGAGGCCCTAAGTAGATAGCTCAGTCAGAAAAGTGCTTCTTTTACAAGCACAAGGACCAGAGTATGAATTCTCAGAACTTACATGAAAAAGCCAGACATGGTGACATGTACTTTTGTAATCCTAAAATTGAATAGGCTAAAAAAGATGAATCCCTGGGGCTTGATGGCCAGCCAGGCCAGTCTACTTAGCAAGTTCCGTGTTAGTAAAAAGCTAAGTGGACTGCCACTGAGAAGCAAAACCCAAAGCTGTTCCCTGACCTTCACACACAAGCGCAAACATAAACTCTCTCTCTCTCTCTCTCTCTCTCTCTCTCTCTCTCTCTCTCTCTCTCTCTCTCTCTCTCTCTCTC
>JAQHUG010000101.1:2170058-2182451 GCA_028555095.1 Dicrostonyx torquatus | reverse complement strand
ATATATATATACCACAAATTAGAATGTCTCTAAAACTCAATAGGCTTTTGAGAAAAGTAAAGTTGATGGAAGATGATTCAAGAACTGGAAAATGGTGGGGTCTGGATGGAAATATGAACCCAGGGAAGATAAGAGAGAAGACTAGGAGGAGGAGAAAAGAAGAAAGAAGAAGGAGGAAGAGGAGAAGGAAAGAAGAAGAAAGAAGGAGGAGGAGACATAGGAGGAAGTGGGGACTTCTCCTTTGAGACAATGTCTCACTATATAGCTAATGATAGCCTGGAACTTGCTATGTAGCACTCATTGCCACAGAAACTGAAATCCTCCTGCCTCAGCCTCCTGTGTTCTGAAATTGAGCATGCATGCCACCATACCTGGTGCTATCACTTTCAAAACAAGTGCTGAAGAATTTCTCCTGCAACTTCCCAAAGAATATAATCTGTGCATGCCAAATACCACCTCCAATGGCTGACAGCTGAGAGAAGGAAGCCTTCAGACATAGAAGCAGTCCATTGGAATGCCCGACATTTGAATCTAAGACATTACTCTTTTGCCCTTTGTTGCGATACTACTCAGATAGAAATACTAAATATGAGAAATTTTGTTCAAGTCATTTTTGCTGATTTTTAAAATGACTCCTAATAAATTTTAATTCCTTGGTTTTTGTTTTATTTTATTTTTTTTCAATGTTTATAGAATGGGTCATTCCATTGGCCGAATTACTGGTTTGTTTGGGGCTCTTATTAAATGCATTATTTATAAATACTAGGGGGAAAAAGAACCTATGAATATAAATGGGAATTTAAAGAATGATTGGAAAGAATGATCATAGACTTTAATTGGTTTTCATGAAAGAACAATATCTCCATTAGTATAAATATTCTCACCAGTTTTTGTAGAAGTCCTTTTTTCTCACCCCAGTATTTGCTTTTCTTGTAACTTGGATCATAAATAGCATATAACAGAAAGCCTATAAGATAAATCACAGTGTACACATTGAAGTAAGCTAGACTTTCTATTTTGTAATTTAAGAAGTAGAGATAAGCAGTAAAATACAATGATACCAAGAGATATGGACCACAGTTTCAATCATATAAGCAATCTTTAACGACAACAGTAAAAGCAGCAGTTTCAGCAATCTGACTTTTGGCAACATGTATTCAAACCTCACGTTTATTTGGGCATAATAGGCAAAGCCTGACAAATTAAACTGCTTCTTTCTTCAATAAGTTTATAAAGACTCCATTTACTTAAAACGGACCCAAGAAATTGCTACCTATAATGGTAGGGATGATTCAGTCTTTTCTGTAAATTTTACCACATATTTAATAGCTTAAAACAATACAAATTTATTCTCTCCCAGTTCTGGAGACCAGAAGCCTGAAATGTGCTTCCTTTAGCTGGATCGGTGTGGGAGGGCTAGCATTCCTTAGAGGGCTCTTAGAGGAGAGTCCTTATCTTTGCTTTCCCAACTTCTGTAAGAGTTTCACATTCCTTGGCTTAGGGGCCACTCCTCCATCTTTAGAACAGAAAATCAAGCCGTGTCACTTATCAACTGTTTTCTCTTTTCAGCCTCCCAAGTGCACTTCAAGGGTTCATGTGGTTTGTGTGGTCTGACATGGAGGAGAGGGAGACTCTTCTCATCCTAAGGGCAACTTGCATAGCAACTTAAATGCCACCTCTAACCTTAATTTCTTTTAATCAATCACATAGTTTTCTATGTCCACAAGTTCAAACCTAGGATATGAGCATCATTACATAAATTAGCAATTCTTTTTTTAAAGTTCACATTATTTAATGAAATGCCTTGTGAAGACTAATTATGTGTTTTAATTGAAATAGAATTATGTATGTTTCCTTCTCTCTTTTCTTCCTCCAATTCCTTCCATCTATCCTCCCTTGACACTTCTCATAGCCCCCTACTTTCAAACTGATAGCCTCTTTTTAATTACTACCAGGTTGTATTCATACATATTTGTGTCTACATGAATATCTAACAATAATAATAATTGTTAAACTTCATGATTAACAGATAAGGATCCCTTATTCTGGTCTATGAATCTTTATAAATTAAACTTTGCCCAATAAGAGATAAGAAAATAAATTTAGGACCACATATGACACAAAAATGTGTCTAGAAGACAAAATTTATTATTCCAAACTCAACTACAACCTTACTAGAATTCAGTCTCTTAGAAGCTTTTCACATTTATTCACAGTAAGATCTTCAAAAAGAGATATAATACAAATTTTAATTTATAAAAACATCAGCATATATTTTGCCTCCAACAAAATGCCTCTCATATTTCATGCCAAAAATTAAATTCAAAACAAATTTTCTACATAGTCATTACTGATTGTTAGAGGTTTGAAGGATGGGAGCTTCCCCCTCAAAGCCTTCTCCGAGTTCGCTCTGACACACGACTTCCTTTAAAGGCCAAGAAATTAATTATCTTTTGGGGAGGGGATCAGAGGCCATGCCCTCTGAGACAGTATTTCCTGTCGTTCGGTAGCTATGACTGTCTAGTTTTTGTTTCACACGTGTGGCTTTGGAAGACAAGTATAATAGTGCTCTGCATAGAAGTCCACAAAACATTCGAAATTGGTTCATATGTCACCCTGAGGCTAAATACCTTTAGTTCCTCCAGACATTGGTGGAAACCTGAAAGCGATGAAAAGAAAGGACTGCCCCCCGTGCAGCATTCTATTGGAGATAAATTTGTCAGTGTAAATGAAAATTTCTAACAGACCCATTCATCTAATAAATTAAGTCACAGTACATTGGGGAAATCCAGAGATGACTTCACCTATGGTTGCACATTAGGAGGCAGTTCGCAAACTTTCCAGGATTCTGGCCTTCCATATAAAAGGTACTTTGGCAGGTGATTAGTGGCCATGTTGTCCTGGGTCACTCCTAGACATAACATCCTGCCCACAGGTGAGCATAGATGATTGGACTGTGGGGGTGAGTGGAACACAGTGTACAACTGACAGGGACTTTCAACCACAACCAAAGAATGCTCTCTCTCTCTCTCTCTCTCTCTCTCTCTCTCTCTCTCTCTCTCTCTCTCTCTCTCTCTCTCTCTCTCTCTCTCTCTCTCTCTCTCTCTCTCTCACACACACACACACACACACACACATTCAATAAGGATACGAAGAATTTTTGTCTCTGTAACTTGAGGTTGATCCTTTCTAGTGAGTAGTACAACTTTAAAACACTTCTTCCTAAATAAAAATCTAATCTCTCAGCCATTACAGGACCCAATTTTCACTTTCCAAGTATATACTTTGATGAGATTTCCTGAGAAGCTTTAAAAACACTCACTGAAAATGTAGTTATGGCTTTGTAAAAATTTAAATCTTTCAAAGTGTAATATGTTTTATTAACTCAGAAAACCTTGGAAACAATAAAAGCCATAAGAATGCTAGAGTCTCAGAATCATGTCATTAGATTTTATTATGATGAAACTTATTCAACTTCATGAGTTATATTCTAATGGTCTCTGATATCTTCATGTATCCATCTTCCACATTACGTTTGGGGGGAACATGGTCTCAAGATACAAGGAAAGATTCTAAACAGATAGATCTGAAAAAGATGCTGGGGACAGGAAGAATTGAGGGGAGCAGTGGCTAGAGAGGAAAACTGTTCTTACCGTAACCTTTGGCATAGTTGACTGCCTTCATTTCTATGGGTCAGGGCTTCATTCTGTATTTCTGGCTGAAAATACAAACCAGAAAAGGTCTGGCAGTGATATGTTTGCCTGAAAGAGCCCACGACAATTTTGACTGCTCTCTTTTAACGACTTGTTATAAGCTCTTCCTGACTCTCAGCTTGGTACCTTTAGGTAGGAATCTGTCACTTTCCCCATTTTCAAGAGGGCTCACCTTCTACTGCCCCAAATGACAGAACTGCTAGGGCACTTGATAGCTCACCTGAATCACACACAATTCACACCCCTGACCAATTACTAGCCTTTGTTCCTCAGACAGCCTCCTCATGAGAAACCAGTGCCCTTTAGGTCTGATAGCACAGCTGGAGACTCTCCACACTCTCTTGGTTTTTAAGGCTCCATCAGCAAAGCTCATGGGAGCCTTTCCAGATCATGTGCAGCTTTTATTAACTTTTACCTCTGTACACAGGGATTAATTGCGTTCTGAGAAACATGAATTCAGTATAGACCATTCCCCCTATTACTGTATCAGTAATAAAATCAGATTACAGAGACAACAGTTTATCATAGAATAGAACAATCTTTTAATATACTAATCAAGTTGTTCATAGACTACATTCTAACTTCTCTTTCTGTAAGCTTGCTACTAAATCAGTGTCTATCCCTGAGAAGTGGGGGATCAAGCCTGAAGCTTTGGGCAAGCTAGGGAAGTACTCCACCAGACCTATTAAGTAATCTAAACAGACACCTGCATATACTTAATTAAAACTCCCTTATAGTCGAGATTGTTTTTGTGACAATTGGAGTCTTACAAACTTACAGTAGCCTGAACACACCCCCATCCCCGCAAGCTAATTGCTGTCAAAAAGAAGGGCTACACAGCAGACTTTAAACAGCACAAGTTAATGTATTTGTTAGGTGACTACACTTTTAATTGGCTTAACAAGACGACCCATCAAGTTACTTATTTAGTTAGACTCACAGATTCCTTAAGCCTTCCTGGAAACCTTCAGGCAATAGAGCTATTAAATAGACATCATCTGAGTGATTTATTAGTATTGTGTCTGATTAACAGGGGTGTCTGGTTGCATCTCCTTTACATTTTTTTCAAGTTTTAAATTTCATCAAATGTTCTATAAGAACAAAGACTAAAGGACTTCTATCATCCAATCGTTCATCTGATTAAATGACTTAAAAATATTGTAGAAAAGCAAGGCCTTTCCAGTGGATGCAATTTTAGCTCACTTGGAGGTAACAATGGCCCTGTCTCTTAACCTGGTTCTTTAACTTTTATAGAAAGATGTAGCTCCAGGATCCACCAAGATTAAGAGATGGTTTCTCAGCTGGCCTTATTCCCAACTCAGTCTCATTTTCTGCTCTCTCTTTTTTCTTCTTTTAAACTCATTTTTACTCAATCTGTGTAAGATTTTTTTTGATGTTTAAAATTTTTCACATAATATATTCTGTAATATGAGCCTGGCTTGTTGGGGTTACTGTCCTGCCTGGTACCCCGTAGCTGGCAAGCCCCAAAGAAAATCACACAGAGAGTCTACATTAGATTATAAACTGATTGGCCCATTATGTCAGCCTTTTTACTAGCTCTTATAACTTATATTAACCCATTGTTTTTATCTATGTCAGCCACATGGCCAGTACCTTTTCTCAGCCGGGCAGCTTATATGTTGCTTCCTTGGTAGTCTGCGCAGGAATGTGGGAAGAGCTTCCTTCTTCCCTGTTCTCCTTGTGCCACCTCTACTTCCTGTCTGGTTTTCCCACCTATACTTCCTGCCTGGCCAATCAGTGTTTATTTAAAACATGATTGACAGAATATAGACAATTCCCCGCACCAATATTCAATAGATGACTGAATAGAAAGAGACATATTTTCCTGCTAATTATTCAATCTGATGTTTCTTAAAGTCTTGATTGGGGGTTATAGCCTTCTCTCCAGACATTTTCCATCACACCTTTCAGATACAAATATAACAAAAAGGATCACAACTTAGCAAACATATAGTACTTCATTGGCACAGAGGTTTGTACACTTGGAACTCACTTTCTTAGGAAATAAGAGAAACTGAAAGGTACCATGTAGAGTAGCCCTACAAGTAAGCACATTTAATCATGAAAACTCTTAACAGGGTCACAGTCACATAAGAATATCCTAGGAAATATTATTAGTGTGGCTTTTAGAATAGAGGTAATCATATATATTGCATAGATTTTCTTCTGCCCCAAGTACTGCCTTATCTACCTACCAAACTTCTATTTATTTTTCCAGGAGAGACTGCCCTAACCCTTGTGGAGCAACACAAAGTCTCTACACCTTCAAACATGTCACAGATATTCTGGTTCATGCATTGTGTTCGGATGATGCCCCGGGTCTCCAGGTACTTGTCTTCTACGTAGATTGTTAAAGTTGGGGGATCGCAATCTTCTTAAGAAATCCAGAATACTTAGAACAGAAAACATGGAAGGAAAGGAGGCAGAATGAGTGAGAAAGGAAAGAGGAAAATGAACAAATTAACTCATACTTTGGCTTCTCTTGTATCTCCATCGTTCCCAGAAGACCCCAGTGGTGAAGCACCGATCTCCTTTACAAACTCTTCCAGTGTACTGATTAACAGTTCCCAAGTTTGCCACTCCGGCACAAATCAATAGCTTTGTTTCATCAAGATATTAGTTCACTCACAGTGACGAATTTACTTCCTATTTGGTGATCTGTCTTATGTCTACTCAGCCACATTACAAACCATGTGTACTTTTGTCAGCCCATTATCCAAATCTATGTCCCTCCAATCTTTAAATCAGTAGAAGATAATACCTAGTCACGTTTGGAGTTCATATTAGAAATTTAGAATTTATCTTTGAATCCTTTCACCACTACATTCAACACATTAAATGCTCCGGTTAGACTATTCTCACAATATCTGCAGCATGTGTCTGTTCGTGTCCATTGATTCTACTACCTGCCCAAACCATCATCACTCGTGGAGTTACCAAAACAGCTCCTGCGTGGTTGCTTCTTGCCTCTCTATGATCTGTTTTGCACAAAGGTGCCAGAAACGGTTCATGAACCTTCTTTGACCTCAGTTCTTACCATTCCATCATTCCACACTATGTATCAGGCACTCTGGCTTTGACTACATTCTTCTGATACACAGTCTTACCTGATGCATTAGCAGGGCTGCTATGCTCTTCCCCTCTAACTTTGTTTGCCACTGTCTTTGTCACTTGGCTCTTTGCATAATTCGCTCATTGTTGACTATAAAGTAGCTTAGAGGTCATTTTTACCCCATTTTACAGTGCACTTTTATCTGGCATTTTGGTTTGGTTTTCATTTGCATGACCGCTTTCTCTCTTGTTCACTCTATTATAGCTCTGTATCTGAAACAGGATATGCAAGAAATAGCTGAAGGAATAAATGAGTGGACAGACTCTAATGTCTGGGATGCCTTGCTTGGCAACAGTTTATAAGTCTAAATAAAAATGAAAGACAGCAGATTGGACTCCCTCAGAATATGAAGTGTGGACTGTATTTAACCTTTAAAGCTAATTTCTTGTATTTTTCCAAAGACTTACTAAGTCTTCTAAGACTAAGAGTAAGAATCAGGAAATAATGAAATTCTCTCATGCTTCTTATAAATGCATTAAAATTTGGAAATGACTACGAGAAAAGATGTAAAATGGTACTAGTATTAAAGTGGAGCCTATAGTTGGGAAAGTTCAAGAAATTTCCAGAAGTGTATGAAATACAGGAATGATGAAAATTACAGATTTCCCGCTTAGCAGGCAGAGAGGATGAAGGCACCAGAGATAGACTGTAGGCAGCTCCAGAATTGGTATGAGAAGGACTTCCCAGTGAAGAACACAATATAAAGAACTAGTTTGTGGAAGACAATGAGAATATATTGAGGGTAAAGTAAAAAGGTAAAATGAAACCAAATTAAGAAAATTGTGTGCTTTCCAAGCCAGAAGTATTGCACTATAGTAAACATTGAGGAAATTTCCATGACACTCCATAGCACAGGGAGCTGAGACAAAGTCCTCTCATTTCTTTTTATCAAACTTACATTAAAGACAGGCTACTCCTGTTTATTTCATAGTGAAAGTACCACATTCACCTCAGTAAATAGTTCTTAATGGACTAAATTCTTGAACTTGGCAACATCCTAGCCAGGGAAAATATGCAGCACTGGAGCAATGCTAGGAAGCGAGAAAGGAATGTCAAGGGTTCTAATTTGGGGGGAAATATCTGAATGCAAATGACTCTGATAAATTGTGACATTTCTAACACTGTTCAGGTGCCAGTAGTTGATATTTATGTATTGTCGGGTTTGTCATAGAGAACCTATATTCAGAATCAGATTTCTGCATGTGTTATGATGGAGTGAGGTCGGCAAATGCTACACAGGAGGAGAAATTTTTAGACATGCAACGATTTGGGGCATATAAGAGTCTCTGTGGTCTTTGTGTTGTGGGGAACCTGTCATTAAAAATACCCTTAAGTTTAATACCCAAAAACAAATCATCTCTTCCCAACAAGATGAAAGATGCCCCATATGTACGTGGAGAATGTTTATCATTAAACACCAAATTCTACTTGTCCCTTTCCAGCCAATTACTATCCCATGAGCAAAGAAATGAAAACGAAAGAAGGCCAGTAAAGAATTGGAAAATGACTGCCTGCTCTTGACACTGCTTTTGACACCGAAACCATTTGGGAGGCTCCAGACTTTTGGGTTTGATGGAGCTGAAAACAGTGTGTTAAGGAAGGCTCAGTGAGTTTTTCTGTAGACTAGTGGGTTTGGGGGTCTAAAAAAATGAGAATAATGTTGACCTCAGTGTTTATAAAATATAAAAATAAATAAACAGAAAGAAATGCAATTACTGGTTTAAACTTTAGTGTCACATGTTTGGTTTACACAGTCGTTAGATGTGAGCCTTGATAACCAATTTTTTGTAACTCCTGTCAAAGAAGCTGAGTCTGTGGTATTAATATAAATAAATAATATTTAAATAAATGAGACAGAATACTTGTCAGTACAACTTTCTTAACAGTAACCCCTACCTGTGCCAAAACAATCCCATATCAATGAAGAGAATGTACTCATACACTAAAGAACAACAGCATGGCTATACTGATGTCTCTTCCTAGAACAACTTTCAGCTAGGAACTCTAGGTCAAGAAGGACACTTGATGAAGGAGCCTGCTGTACCCTATAAAGCAAGTTGACAGTCACCTCTGGGCAAATCTCGCTCCATGAGTAGTTGTGACCAACTTCATATACTGAATCACATAACAGTACCAATTGTTGGGACTGTGCTAAATTCAATCCAACAATTGTTGGTTTTAAATTACTGTGACCAAATCTCTGAGCAAAGTAGCTTAAGAGGGAGGAGAGGCCCTGGATCATGGCTTCAAATGGTTCAGTATGTAGTCACTTGGTTCCATGTTTCTGGCCTGTAGCAGGCAGCACATCATGGTTGGGAGAGCATGTTGCAGAGACTGTTTGTCATCAGGTAGCACAGGATTAGAGGCAAAAAAACAGAAAGGGGTATGGGACAAGATCTGGTCCCTACTTCCTCCAGCTAAACCCTAATTCCTAAAAAAATTCCAAAAGTTCTCCAAGTGGCACCACTGCTTAGTCTCCAGAACATAAACCTTGAGGGAACACTTTATACCCACACCATCACAGGTCCTAAGAGCTTCTCCAGCTCCCTAGCTGGAGCTTGGTACACCTAGCACCAGGCTGGGAAGTCAGGTCCAGTGTGCAGGTAGAGGAGGGAAAAGAAGGAATCCTTCCAGAAAGCTAAGAAAACATGGATGTGAGTTTTAAGACCAGAAGAGAAAGGGTTTTCTGTGTCCTTGGCTTATGTGAAACTGCTAACTTTAAAAATACGATGACTGCCTGCCTTCATCTCGATGCTCTCATTCTTCTATCATTTTTATCACTTTCTCCCACACGGATAAAGATCTAGTCACACACTAAAAGGAAAATGTGTTTGCTTTCTGAGAGAGATATATTTTTGTGCTTTTCTGCAAGTCAAGGGCAACTGAAATCTGAAGGCATAAATTAGATTTAGAGTCCAAATGTATATTAGACTAAATTGTGATATTTTATTTCAATCAAGTTTGGCCTTAAAACCAAGTCACTTTGTTCTGTAGGTGTATTTTATTTTTAACACAAGATTTACAGATCTTTGTTGAGTGATAAATAATAACATATCAAATCTTTTAGCAATAATCAACTACATATAAAGAATGAACGTTTAAAAACTTTAAAGTTAACTCTCTTTATTCTGTGTTATTTTTACATTATTAACAAAAGTACTTATGCCCTGATTACTTGGGGGGGGAATCAATCTTAAATAACTTTTTCACTTGTGTAGTCCTTAATTATCCATATGTTTAAACAGCAAAAATTAAAAGCGAACTTCTTTCTATACTGTTAGGCATGTTAAAGTCGTCTTCTAAAAAAGGCTGAAGTGTTTGTTATAAAGTATTTCTAAAAGATAGTATTAGACGCACAAGTATGAAAGGGGTCACTTTCAATAATCTAGTTTAAAACCAGTTCCCCCAGGGTCGTTTCTCAAATCCAGTCTTCAATGTAAGGAAAGTGAGTGATTGAGAGGATCAGACTATCTCTTACTAAATAGTTCCAATCTGGGACTTTCAGCCATATGAACACATTATTAAATCAAGTTTAGATTCACCCGTGCTCTCATTTCCCAACTTGCAAACACAAAAACCTTATGAGGAGAGAGACAAACACACACCTACCTGCTCCCTCAGGTGCAAAACCTGAAAGGCGGGCAGGAACAGACATGGCAAGCTGTCAACTGTAGAGTTTTCTTTCTCTCCCTCCCTTTTCTTCTCCCACTCCATCTCTTCCTTCATATGTGTGTGCATGTGTGTGTGTTCATGAAATGTGTTCCTTAAGTATGTTGACATGTGTGTTTGTACAGGCAAGAGTGAAGCCCAGAGTTGACATTATGTATTCCCCCATCACTTTCCATTCTATTTACTGAGGCAGGGTTTGTTCCTTGAAGCCAGAGCTCACTGATTCTGGCCATCGGGTTTGCCCTGGGGATCTCTTACCTCTCTCTGTCTCCCTAGTACTGAGATTACAGGTGGCCATCACACCTGCCAAGCTTTTATGTGGATTCTAGGCAGAAAGTCCCCTCTTCATGATTACAAGGCAAGTCCTTTATCCATGGAGCCATCCGGTCATCATCTCTGCAGTTCACTCACCATTCTTTCCTTTACTGTTTTTCTCTTTCTTTACATTGCTGGAGATGGAGCTCAGGTCATACTAGAGAGCCTCTCTACCACTGAACTATATATTCCAGCCCCTAACTCCATTCTTTAATGTATTGAAGCCTTTCCATAATTGAAGCTCCCTGTGCATTAAGATTTTAAAAAACATGTTAAAAAAAAAAAACAAGGTCACAAAATCTTTGGCACATTTTAACAATTCAATCTTGACTTTGAATCTTAACAGCAGAGTAGATAATCCTATCTGAAACTTTTACAAGTTTAAATTGTAGGCCCTTCACAAAGACATTTGCGAACGAAATTGCTCTCCTGGCTTTCGCGACTATTTCCTCCCACGTCCCATGGATCTAAGGCATTACTATGTTTGTAATTAGTTACTTCTCACACGCCATCTATCCCTACAGCCAGAGTTGCATTAATAAAATGCCTTTTGGTCAAGCTCTTCCTTTTCCAAACCTCACCTCAGCCTTGCAATTTTCTGTAGAAGGCAGAGGAAGGCATGGGAGGTTGTTTCCCATTAGAATCATGAAGGCAGATGGCCACCTTTCTCTGAACTCCCATGGCCTTCTACCGCCTCCAATTCATCCTTACCACTGTGTGCTTCAATTGGCTCACACTGCTCCTTGGACCTGAACTGTTCTTACTCTCTCCACTTGCCCAAAAAGTACCTGTTTCTTTTTCAGAATTCATTCAAGAGACTCTGGCCTCTTTCCCACATGTGTGGGGTTATTTCTTTCACAATCTTTGTAATGACTGCCACATTTTGTTTGATAGGTGCTTGCTTCCTCCTCCTACCGAAGTTTATTGGGAATTTTTTTTTAGTACTTTCATCTGCATTTGAATGCTCAGTACCTAGAGCACAAGGAGATTTGATTACTGTGTTGGACCCTATTTTTATCTTTATTAAGTGTACGTGATTTTCATAATTCTTTACCAATTCACTTTTGTACTCTAAAAAAAAAATCACCTTAAAAATCATCGCCCTAACCCTGGCTGAAGAGCATTAAAATAGTATCATTAACACTTTATCATCATTATTACCATTAACGACCTATTATATAATATAATATTATTATGATTAATAAACTAAATTATGCTAAAAAGGGAAATAGACTACATTTTTCAAATCATCCTTTTTGGGACCTGGAGAGATAGATTAGTGGTTAAAAGTGGCTCTCTGATCTTGCGGAGGACCACAATTAATTGGTCCTCCTGGGAATCTCACAACCTCCTATAACTCCAGTTGTATAGGACCCAACTCCCTCTCCTGCCCCTTATGGCACCTGCAGGCACCCAGGTATGAACATACACAGAGAGAGAGATGCAAACAGGTGCATAAACACACACACACACACACACACGGTATCCATACACACACACACACACGGCATGCATATACACACACACACACACGGCATGCATACACACACACACACACACACG
>JAQHUG010000101.1:2133646-2158952 GCA_028555095.1 Dicrostonyx torquatus | reverse complement strand
AAAAAAAAAAACTTAGGGCTAAACTTAGGGCCGACGGTGGCTCGGTACTTTTCTTGTAATTCATGGCTTCTTTCTATCTCTCTTTCTTCATCTTTTTTATTCAAGAAAACAACTCATGTCTCAGGTCCTTTCAGTTCAACACAGGAGAGACTTTAGCTCAAGAGGTAAAGGAAACTGTCTACACCATAGGGATCAACTGTATACCTTAGCAACACTTTGTTCTACTTCTTTTGGTGTGGGATAATTGTATTCTGTCAATCATGTTTTAAATAAATGCTGATTGGCCAGAGAGGAAGCAGACAGGCGGGAAAACCAGACAGGAAGTAGAGGTGAGAACAGGAGAATTCTGGGAAGCAGGAAGCTCCCCCGGCACTCCTGTGCAGACCACAGAAGAGGCAGGATGTAATCCACTGAGAAAAGGTACCGGCCATGTGGCTAACATAGATAAGAACAATGGGTTAATATAAGTTATAAGAGCTAGTAAGAAGCCTGAGCTAATGGGCCAATCAGTTTATAATCTTATGGAGACCTCTGTGTGATTTTCTTTGGGGGCTTGCCGGCTGTGGGGTACTGGGAGGGACAGAAACCCCAACAAGCAGGCCCTCATGTTACAATCTTTAAAATGTGCAATCAAATTTTCTTAAAAAAAAAAGGCTATGAAATGACTCAGTGTGTAATGGCACTTGCCAAGCCTGCAAGCCCAACCTCAAACCATGGTACAAGGGGAATAAAATCCCCAACTTGTCTTCTGATGTATACTCATATACACATAAATAAGTGAATACAGTTTTAAGAAGAACTAAACAGTAAAGAATAACCTGGTGCCCTTTGTTGTTTCTCAGCTCTCCCAAGGGAACTGAAATTTCATTCTAGGGGTAGTATATGTATAAGAATCAAACAGGAACAGTCAACTTAAAACTTCAGAAAGCAGAAGCTGTTACAACAGCAGAGACCAGGAAAGAAGACAATAATTCTGGAGTGAATTTTACTGTATGAACCAGTACAACTTCAGGATGCTAAAAGAGAAACTTTGGGCAATGTCCATCATTAGAAACTGTGAAAATAGGTTATTGTTATTCTATCTATTACAGGTAGTTTATAAAATGCTAATCTAGATGAGGCAAAGTGTTTTCCACCAAGAGCTCCCAGAGTCCCAGTCAGACCCATTACCAGAGGCACCACCTCTTCATCACCACCTCTGCAGCTGTGTTTGTGCTGTTATTGTTTAATTCCTCTGTTTAATTCCTACTGCCGCGATCACCATAATTCACCCTGAAGTTATGTGATTAGCAGCCCCTGTCACGGTGAGAATTAAACACCATTCCCACAGCATCTATGACCTTTCACCCTTCACAGGATCTGCCAGGGCTGCATTGGCTGGAAGATAAAGTGCAGAAACTGGACATGGTACTGCCTGCATGCTCAGACCGGGGAATAAATGGAAAATTCCACTATCAAGCTGAACATGCTGACCCCTCAGCAGCCATATTATAGAAGTTCAATCCTCCGCCTTCCTCCAAAGGCTAATTTATTTTCATCCCAGGAAGATTTATAAAGAATTTTGTGAAGCATCACTACATCATGCAAATAGAGACGGCCAAGTGACATTGTTAATAGAAAGATAACAGCTCTTAAATTTCATTTGCAGTCTCACCAGAACATTAACTGCATACTCGAGATTTAAAGAAGAGGTGTGGAGAATTTGACGGGTCTTTGTCATACACTGAAGTCAATAAAAATGTGACAAGACCGCTGAATGACAGGATTTGGCAAGAATGAGCAAATAACAGATAACTCTTCATCCAAAGGAATGCACTTCCTTCCATCTAGTGCCCCGCGTGCTGCAGTGTTGTTAATCAGAAACACTATAGAAAAGCTGTTGTTTTAACTTCCCAGACCTCTCAGATCACAGCTCAATTAGTAACAATTAAAAATGTACTTCCTGACAACTAATATGTCAGGATGAAAAGTGACAAACTGTAGATTTAAAAATACGTGGAAAATAGGCGTTCATAGGAAGTTGCTGCTTGTCAGTCTTATATTTTTGATGAGACTGACAACATGTATCCCAGTGAGTTAAATTTTCTTCTACATCGTGCAAAATCTCGGCAGTTTTTCTAATTACTACTTCAGAGAAGTCGGTGCAAAGAGGAATAGACTCACTTGTTTCAGCTCAGCTTCCACAATTTGACAGGCATTGATATCAAAATTATTTTTAAGATGTAACTTCATAAAAGAAAAATCCTACTTAATGCAAGAACTATCAGCTCTGAATCACAGTTGCATTTGCATTGTGCAGTCCCGTTTTTATTGTATATAAAATGATGCCTATGGAGAGACTGAATGCCCACAGAGAGTTCATTTGAGGCATCCTGATAGTGTCTGTCGTAGGTAAGAAAGCTGAAGACGTTTTTATGACATCTTCAGAACTTGAAGATTGAATTACTGTTTTAGTAATCATGAGTTCCCCTTCGTCGCTGTCACTTTTTGGCAATGTATTGCACAGAAAAGACGTATGGTACCTATTTTATAAGCTCGCAGTAAAAATATAACAACTGTTGTATTAAATTATTTAAGTTGTAAACCATTGTGAAAAAAGAGAAAAAATTTTATCGGCTTGCAGAATGAAAAACTGATTATGATGGAGAGAAAAATGTATTGTACCGATTACTCCCAAGTTTTCCTGGGTTTAGCATATTGTAAATCTTTCAAATCTCTTTCACGAGAAAGTCTGAGTATGTGAGGTTCTCTTATGGATTGGATATTTAGAACTGACCAATGGCAAAAGAAAAAATGAAATCCAAGTAGTTAGTTCCAGACTGTCGATTGATTTTAGCAGGGTAAAAATAAGCAAAAAGGTAATAGAAATTTAAGATTAAGTGAAAGATATTACCTGCAAGAATCTAATAAACAGAAAATGACTGCATTCCTTGGGAAAATTTAGACTCCAGAGATGGTCTAATTTTTCTATTTTTCTCTTATATTGGATTATGGGCCCTCATTATCTCTACTTTTTAATAGGCTATTTTGCTGCTGTATATAAAAGATTTTAGGCTGTTTTGTCTCCTCTGAAATTTCTTATTATTCATTCAGTCCAGTAGAAGCTCCATTATTGCAATGTCAGTCTTCAAAAACTTTTGGTCCATTTCTTGCATCTCCGGCCAAAGTGTGATTCTAGGTTCTTGTTTGGCTTGGCCAGAATGACAAGCATTTCACACTCACACATTCCTCTTATTCTGCCCCTGTCTCCACAGTTCCTGGGTGCAAAAATATGGCTCCAGAAGCCCACACGTATAAATCCCATTGACTCCAGAATCTCATTTTATTTCTTCCAAAAAACTAGAATAAGAAAGACACATATTTCCACCTAGTAAACTGAGTCACCCAGGGAATGTGCAATAACCAGAAACTAACAAATTCTTTACTGTTGTCCAAATAATATTTCTGGCACATGTATTTGCTACCACAGGTGTTCTCTCTCTCACTTAGGCTAAACAGTAACAAGGTGGCCATATTCAACTTTGATGCAATGGCCCTACTAATAATGTAACCAATGGAGGCTGAAAAGATGACTTCAGCAATTAAGAGCATGTATTGCTCTTACAGAAGACCCAAATTTGATTCCCAGAATCTACATCAGGCAATTCACCTGTAACTCCAGCTCCAGGAGATCTGATAACCTCTTCTGGACTCTAAGAGCTCCTACCTACACATACACACTCTTTAAAATAATAATTCATATTTAAAACTTAATGTAATCAACATACTCCAGTAAACATTGGTTATTTAATACTCACAATATCCATATTAAAGATCATTCTGATTTTATAGATGAAGACATGTAAGTTGTTCAAAATCATGTAACTTAAATCTATAAGACCTGGGATTCAATAGATGCACATCAATTCATACTTAGCAATAATTCTATGATTTTCTAATCCACAATAATTAAATCTCCAAGTCCTCATGATCAGAAGAAAAGAATAGGGTAAGATGGAAATATCAGATGGATCAAACCCTCTCTGGATTCTCTCCTCTGTATTTATTGAATGTATTTATTGAATGCAGGCAATATGCTAGACTCTACCTTTGGTTTAAGGCTGTAAAGATGAGTAGTATATAGTGGCTGCCTTTGTTACCCATTGGAAAGCAAACCCAATAAAGAACTGAAGTTCAAATACAACGCTACAACTGACATGCACAGAAAGCACTGAGGAAGCAGCTCTGCATTCTCATCTGGTGAGGACCTGTCTCACGGAAAGCAGCGGGTCCAATAGGGAGAATCCAAGGCACCTTTATCCTCAACTAAGAGGAGCTACTTTCTGCCTCCAACACTGAGGAGAAAAACCTCTTAGTTGAACCAATGTCATCCATTTCCTCCAAATCAAAGGTTCTTCCTCTCTTCTTCTGCACCTCCAGATTTATGCCCAAAGAAGTAAACACTAAGATAAGTTTGGAGCCATCTGGGTCAACAATTTATAGTTGGAAGATAACTCTCTTGGGCTATTTTTCTGACATGTGAAACCCAGGAAAGCAAACTGCTTGGTTTGCTTAGCATTTCCTAAACCTTCACTTCTGATCTCATAGCAGCAGGACATGAAATTAAATAACCATAAACATATTAAGAGAAAATGTCAACTTTCTTGGTTAGTTACTCAAAACACATGACTTCTGCCGTTAAGAGTTCTGTGGTATTGGGGTTTGAACTTGGGGCCTTTGTACATACTAACAACACTGCTACTGAGCTGTACTCCCAACCTCTCATTGATCTGACTCCATTGTATGATATGGGGCAGTAGTAGAGAGCCATAGATTGCAAACTCCCTCTGAGAACAGAGCACAATGATTCTGGAGCTTGTGTTCACAGTTCAGCAGTCCCTGCAGGTACCAGTAATTATCTAGAGCTCCATAGCTGTGTAGTTTAATAGAAGAGTGAGAAATTGAAAACCCCGATTTAAAAAAAAAAGACAATAAAGTTTCATAAATTATCCAGAAAGGCAAGTATCCCTTTCCTTTAGTTCAAGGCAACCAAAAGTTCTTTATAACCTAAGAAAGGCTTGTGTCTCTGGAGTGAACATATTTTCTACCGAGAAACCATAAACAAGTTCATGACCCTTGAAAACACAATCTGTCAGGTGAGATCTTGAAAGATCTTAAAAACAAGATTGCTAAGATTATCCTGAAATTAGGGCTTCTAAGAGCTTCAACAGAGGATAAGGGCTGAGGGAAGAGAATCTAATGGGTTCCTTTGACTGGGATGATGAGAACACAGTCAGAGTGGGGCACACGTACAACTAGGTCAATTGCTGTGGTTTTCCAGACTGGCTTCAGAGCCTCTTAAAGACAGTGATTAAGTCCGGGATAATCCTCCAGCCCAGAAAGCACCATGGCTAGTATCTGTCCAGGGAACTCATGTGCCAGCTGAGGACACAGAGCAGGACTTCTCATACAATAAAACAACTTTGAATATTATACCTTACTGTTTAGAAAAGACCAAAGTAAACAAAGTAAGAAGGTGTATAAATGTACAGAGACCAGAAAAGAGGGCTTGTAAAGTTCAACAAAGTAAATTATTTGTAACATCAAAGGGGACCCAATCAGAGATCAACCAGTTTAGGCTTCAAGGAGATGTCGTGTAGATAAAATATTCTATAATTGCCTTCAAGACAGTAACTATTGCTGCTTACCGCAGGACACTATCAGCATGGACATATCTATGAATAATTAATAAAACCACAGTAAATAAGCTTTCTGATAACATCATAATTTTTCACCTTATATATCCACTCAGTCAGTGGCAATGTCTTTAAATATGAAAGGTAACTAGTCTAGGCAAGTGACTCACTAGATCATGCTGGACTCTTCCATACCAGCTGTCATATAAGCCTCTCAAAACTTCTTAAAGTATTGCAAACACTGACCTGGGGGCAAAAGGCTTCTAGCCCAGAAATTGATCCCTTGAGCCATCCTGACTTCAATCCCTGACCACTGTGATTAATCTATGATGACAAACCAATTTTGGAGCAATAGAAATTATCTGTAACAAGAAACTAATTGTGTATTTAGTTAAGTTTGGTGAGATTTTAGGAAGAAGACCCTATTGACTTTTGAAATCAGAGTTCATATTACTTTGGGGTAAAATGGCCTTGGGTTATAATAAATTACGATTGTCTGTTTTCTCTGTTGGGTAATATATGATCTGAAGGCTTCTAATCTGTTTACCCTTAAGTTATAAATGTTCTTTAATTATTATTTACAGAGACTCTAAATCTATTTACATAATACAAAAAACACAGAACATGTAACTCTGCTCTTTTCATATACTATCCCTGTTTAAATGAAGCAGCAAATCACAGCCAATTTCAAGGCATGTTACAAACTCAGCTCAAATTATGCAGAGGCTGAGACCAGTAAAAAGATGTCCCTAACGTTGAATCATCTTCAGAATGCAGGATAACTCTGGTATTAGAAGCTGAGAGGCAAAGTAGGTGAACCAATGGACCAGCATTGAATTTATACTGTACTTTTCACACGGGAAGATTATCTAGGCCTTCAGAACACCTACACAGGAATCCATGTGTGACATCTAACTCCTTTCACTTAATTTCCTTATGGACCATTTTTCTGGAACGGAAGATGGAAAATTTCAGCTAGCTACAAATGGACTGAGACCCACCAATCTCATTTCACATTGAGCAAATGTCCCAGACAGGGCTTGAAACCAAATGGTATAGAAAAGAGGAAGGGAGAAAGGGGGGGCATATTAGAGCTAACAGATGGCCCAGCCCAGGAGTTTATGTAGCCATTTTCCATTGGGTTTGTCTTGGTACCCTGGAGCAAGCCCTGCCTCATAAATCTTAGCAATTTAGTATTATTAAAATCTTTTTTTGGCAAAAACTGCTAATATATCTGATAGAAGGATCTCACTAATCATTTTGCTCTCAAGGCAGAGAAAGGTACAAAGGCCAGGGTTTGAGGTCCCAGGTCTGGGGGGGGGGGGGGAATAGTCCAATGTCTGTATTTCATCAAATGCAGAAAGCACGGGAAGGTTTCACCTCTTAACCAGCTTCACCTCTTAACCAGCTGGCCCGAAATACAATTTCTCAAGCCATTCTCTGCCTTAAATGAACAAAACCTTGTTGAATATTCACTAGAATCCTGCATATGCCCGCATTAGTTATACTAAAGATTTTAGCACACATAGGGCAATAGGTGAAAGAGTAGTGTCCTTGCTTAATATAATTCACATGCTATGTAAGTCTAAATTGTTTAACTGCCTTGGAATTTTTATAAAGCTTACATATCCATAATCTGGTACACAGGAGGAGTAAAAACTAAAAAGCTCCTTGTTTTGTTTCTTCAAAAGGTCACACATTTTCCCATGACATAACAGCAAATGGCATGATAAAAAATGGTTCTGTTACATCATAAATGATAGGAAATAATCATTGACTTTTTCAGGATAGTTTGAAATATAAATACTTTGGGACTGAAGTTATACTTTTCAAACATGAATAAAAAATATTGCCAAACTCTTAAGTGTTAATAAAAATAATAAATGTGATAGAAATTTAAAAATTAGAATGGTATTGACCATGCTTAGGAACAATGGTCTTAGAATCATACAGTTTACTTATAACGTAAGTATATTTCAGAAATCTGAAAGCAATTCACAGTGGGTACTGAACCATTACAAAAGTATCTGATCTGCTCGATCATCTTCTAAATGATATTGATTCCCTAGCTCAGTAAGGTTTCACAGATTCACAAAGTCCCTCATACTCTGGAGAGTCCTAATTATGTTTAGGTTTTAGCATTAGCAGTCTTTAAAATAAAACAACAATGAAGAAGCAACTTAAGAAGACAACACTGTTACCCAGCTCCCTTTTACAGTCCTTCAGTCTGCTTTTCTAGCCATTTGCCACAAAACTCCTTCCCTACGTATATCGGTGCTATCTCCCCAGTTGAGTTTCCCCAGTGCTTCACACATTATAAAGCAGAGCTTTGCAACCTCTTTCCAGCAGCTACATCTACTCAGCCAACATCTTGTGTAGGTAAATTTCTATTGAGACTTAACTATATCAACCATTTGCACATTACCTGTAACTTCTTTGCAAGAGCTGAGTAATAACAGACACCCTATATCCCCTCAAGACCCAAATTTTCAACTATCTGTCCTTTGTAAAATAAAAATAAAATAATAATGATGTTGAAGGAAAGAATTTATCTGGCTTACAGGTTAAGTCCATCACTGAGAGAAACTAAAGCAGGAACTTGAAGCAATAACCATGGAGGAATACTGCTTATTGGCTTGTTCTCAGACTCATGTCCAGCTACCTTTGTTATATAGCTCAGCCCTATCTGCCTAGAAATGATACTGCCCAGAGTGGGCTGGGCCCTCTTGCATCAAATAGCAATCAAGAATATGTCACCACAGACATGCCTGCAGAACAATCTGGAGGAGGCAGTTCTCCAGTAAAAGGCCCCTCTTCCTAGGGTACCAAGCTGACAACCAAGATTAGCTACCACATGTAATCTAACAGGGGGTCTTACCACTGTACATTAATATTGTATAGAACATGAAAATATGTTCCGTTACAGTTGTGTATTACAATGTAGCAAATAACCTAACCTAGTGAGTTGAAACATGGGCTATTATATAACATCTCACCATTTGTGGATCAGAAGTCTGAGCACTGATAAGCTAAACAATTCTTGCATTCCATTTGACATTGACAAAGGTCACCCACTGGAATTCGTCTAGTAGCTGGTCTTATCTTGAAAAATGAAAGCAGCTTCACATATCTAGTGTCAATATCTGACTTTAGCAATGCCTTTCTGCCTACATGATAGTCAAAGCCTTACCAGATGTCCTCTTCAAGAGGATGTTTTGACTTAGTATGTGACAACTTGGGAACTGATGATACCAAGATGAAATCTGCCAATTCTCTTACAGGCACCTCCCAGAACTGGGACATCACTCCTTCACAGGCCAGCATAAACTCAGGAGTAAGGGCAATATAGTCCCCCTTCCAAGAGTAGGAATGCCAACACTTTATGGTCATCTTTTATCTGTTACTACCTCCTAACTGATCACTCTACCTTAAATCTATTCTTTTATGCTTAGGCATGATATTCTTAAATGTCCCCTTCCCAAAGACATAAAAATATGCTCTTCTTACATTGAATTTAAACTACTCTCCCTGGGATTTGAAACTTGTTCCTTGTGTAACAATCATGCATTATTTTCTTCAAGTTGTTTTGCTTATCCTCAGCGCTATCGGGTCAACATTCAGTAAACAATCAGTAAATGCTGCCTTGATTGTAGACTTAAGCACAAGACTCCCATGCTCCCTCACAATAGTTTTTATGTTCAATTTATTTCCATTAGGTTTCAGGAATAAAATAATACCTATTCTTCAATAACATCCTAAGTGAGTTCAGGAATGCTTTTTTGACTTTGTTATTTTTAAGCTACATAAATCTAGATGAAAATATTATAAATGGATACAGAGAGATATTATTTTGTGTGGGGGGAGAAAGGAGAAGGAACAGACATAACACTGAACATGAAGTACATAACATGCATATTAAATGAAGAAAGTCTTTAATTGATATATTTATACGAAGAAACTAATGATTGAAATGTTAAAACGTCACAGTAATTTAAATGTGTTTATAAAGTATAATTAATTTTAGTATTAAAGAACATACCTAGTTTAGTTAATACATTTTTAATTAAATGATACTAATCAAAGGACATAACATTTAAATAAACACATATTACTAGTTATTTTAAGATTCACTCTCTTAACTATATCCTGTATTTCATAAGCCCCGTGTCCAATTTTTTGTTTCATTTCTCTGGTACCTTAATAGTGGTGGAAACATCAACGGCATTTCCTGAATACTATAATTGCCTAAAATTATCCGCTTGCTATGCAATTATTCTATGGGCTAGAAAGTCAAATTAAATAGATGCTATTACTGCCACCAGGTTGGAAAATGGTCTTACTGGGTCATTTTAGGCAAAATTGTCCAATTTGGCATTTATGTTTTACACAATAAATTAAGAAGAAGAAGCAATATGCAGTATTTATTGCTTTTACGAATAATTTTAAGGTGTTTATTTTAGATCAAACCACAATCCTGTTTGGACCTTAAAATCTGATGTGATCTAAATCAGTTTCTGGTTCTCCAAGATGATATCAGAGGAAACTGCATTTTCTCCCAGAGAAAAGTACTGGCTAACTTTGAAAATAAATGTCTTCCCTTCTGCTGTTCTTAGCTGCAGACAGAGACAGGCATTAGAAAGCTTGACCAAAAGAGCCTCGAGCCTCCTCAGGTTTCGCCTTCATCACTGCCCTGCCCATCATTTAGAGGCTGACTTGTTCCAGACAGCTTTAATTAAACTGTTGCAAAGACACAGATAGATGTCAATGGAAATGATCTACCACAAGAGGCAAGGTGTGTGTTTAACAGTGTTCTGTCCAGTTCAATCACCTCCTAGCATTTCAGTGGCTTTACGTTCATATATCAAAGCATGTATGTATTTATAAAAATCCATCCCATTAGCGACATATGCTTGAGCTTCCGTGGATGTAAGAATCATCTGCAATCTGCCAGGGATTTAGGGACATCAATAATTTGTGACTAGTCATGTTGGTACTGGTCGAAGGGTTAAGTGCTCAGTACATCAGGGGCACCTCTTTGGGGATTTGAACTCTTAGTTGACTGTTAGGAACCTCATCCCCTGTGCGTATTCCCACTGCATGCTGCTTGTCAGGTGCAGCCAGCTGGAGCTGGGAAGCCTTGTTAGCTCTGGGATTTGAAAATCATGTTACAAACTGATAGAATGGTGTCTTGGAGTTCAAACACAGGAAGAGAATGCTGTGGCAACTTCAAGGGCTTTTTGCCTCACCTTCAGCATAGGTTTCTTTCCATCATTGATTTGCGTGCTTTTTGTGAAGGAATCGTGTGGCATCAAGTTAAAAAAACAATATATTAAACAGTTTTCCTCGTAACTTGCTGATAAATTCAGTTTTAACCAAACTTGAACAATAACTCCTGGATGTATAGGAAGTTTTGACATGCACAATTTTCCTTGTCATGCGTCTCCTCAGAGGTGAGGAGAGGCAGCATACATGATTTTTAAATTTTAACTCATGTGCTGGTCTTTAATTAAGATTGCTAAAATATGGTTGTTCTAATGTAGACAACAGACTTCAAAGGAAAGTCTTTAGCTTTCCTGTAACCTCATGTTCTTCCTGTTTGCTTGAGCCCTGCCTGTCTTATTACTAGTTTGTTCCGTGCAGTGGCATAGTGCCCAGCAGATAGTACTTATCAAATCATTGCTGAGGTAAATTGGTGGATTTGAGGGAGAAGATACAGAAGGGATAAAGTAACAGAGAAAAGTAAAGGACAAAAGATGAATCAATCTGACCTGCATTTCAAGCAGTTGCTCTCAGTAATATTTTTTAGAAGTTGTGTTAGACCTGGGATATATGGTTAGCAATACGATATGTTTCAACAGTTTTCATGGATAAAAATCTTAGAAGTACCTTGTGTTATTATGATCTGTTAGTAATAGCGCCATTGACTTTTCTTGTTGGTTATATGATGGAAATAATTATGGGGTGTTAACAGATTTTCATGAGATTCTTTTTCACTTCATGTCTTGATGTGACTTTTTAAAACTATGACTGAACATCCCCCTAGAATCCAGTGTTGTTTTGTCGAGAAGGGGAGTGATTATTAAACAGGGGCATCTTTAGTCTTTTGTCTCCGGGCAGAGCTACCTGATGCTCCAGATAAAGATAGCATGTCTGCTTCGTGGTTGATCTGAATGTGTGTTTGTTTCCAGTAATTTTATCCTTCTTACCCTGGAGTAGTTTTACCCGTCACTTAATTGTCCCTAGCTGATGTCTAGAAGGTCTTTTTAAACTCCTTAACTGCACAATGAGGCCTCAGTGGACACCTAGATTGTGTCTGCTTGGGAAAATGCCAAACACTAATGAGTATTTTGCTTAATGTGATGGAAACTGAAAGTGCATGCCTCTTCCTTGACTGATCAATGCCCACTTCTGTTGCGTGAGTGTATCTAGACATTCTAAATTCAAGAACAAAGGCCATATGAGGCAGGGCACTTAGTGTTTGATCAAGAAAGGTTTAAAGATTCAGAACTTCTTTTGAGTTGAGCCTTGAAGAGAAAAAGAGTGCTGGATTCCTCCTGAGCTTAAAGCTTTCTGATCACAAACATTTCACATGTATGTTTGCAGGTAAAGATAGACGAATAAATTATGTTGTTTAAATATAATCTCTGCATTATTTATTTCAACATAGCTACTTATTTATTATTTTGTCATTATTGCATTGTAAAAATAATTGGTAGATACTGTATTTTCTTTGGTTTTTTTGTGAATTTCAATTCACGTTATATTTACTTTGATTTTATTGAAGTTCAAATTACAACGTTTTCAATGCAAATTTTAAAATAACTAATTAAACACTACTTTCAAAAAGAATAAAAAAAGATCCCTTAAGTAATTCAGTAAAGCCAACATTATCAAGTATGCTTGAGTGAAGAATAATGACTTCCACATGGTACTAATGTCCTTCACGAGACTAAATGGAAAGAGTAGCATGTGTTTCATTGAACTGTATCTGGTCACATTGATACAGCACTCCCTTTGGTGATGTTTATAATTTACAGACTACGTGAATGTGTTAGATAATTTCCAGCAGAGAAATTTTTAAGGTATTAACATTTTTAATTAAGATTTACATCTAGCTCAAAGCTTCCTGGGTTTAGAAATGATGGGGAAAGATGATTTTGGGGTCTGGTTAATAGAAATAATCTAATTTCTGAAGTTTAAATTTAGCAACATACTCTCCCCTTATCATACACTGTCAAATCACCATCTTGCTTCATGACATATTTCATGTCTTTGGAGACTCTTGAATGATACAAGCTTCTAAATGAGAGTTTATAATAGAAACCTTAACTGACCCTTAATAATTGTTACATTACTGAAACATTCTAATGCCTGAACTAAGTTGCTTATCATACCAAACATGAAGTCTTCTGACCCTTGAGGTTCAGTATTGATTCGTTCCACTCTTGTCAATATTTGTCTCTAGTGTCAACAAATTTTAGTCTGGAATAAATTCAAGGGTGACTACTCTTCCTAATCCACACAAATTCAAAATGTTCAATTCCTACGAGTTATAATTTTACTTAGTTAAATAATTTGTTTGCTTCCTCTACATTCATGATTAATGACAGGCGATTGGGCAACCAATGTAAGTATAGTGAGTCAGCTATAAATTAAACCTACATCATAGACAGAATTCATTAAAATAAAATTTTCACTGATAAAAATCACTCTGTGTCTAAAGGTTAGGTAAAGCAAGCCTCCATTATATATTCAACTAAAGGGTCACAGCTATCTTTTAATCCTGAAGGGAACGCTTTTAAAAGGAATGTTGGCATGCTTTCTTTACCCTTGGATAATGCAGTAGAAGGTTCTAGGTTTTTTTTGAAGTCGTGGTATTTTTCACACTGTCAACTGTATATCAAATACTTAGTCTCTTCACAAACTATATGTACCTCATTCAATTTCTTGACAATTCAATTATCAGATTAAAACTAATGTGGCAATGTCATAATGGTCTTAGTTACACAGAAATTCTCAGGATAGAGAAGAAATAAAAAAGCTTTCTTGTGCTTAGAAGTTGGGTGATATCATGAGAATTTCCTTCCTTCATGTGCCTTTACTATTTATTGGTAAAATATATGCTTCACATTTCTGCAAACACAGGTTTTTTATTGATTTTTTTAATTAACTTTTTATTTATTTTGCATCCTGACCACAGTTTCTCCTCCCTACTCTCCTCTCATTCCCCCTTCCCTGGAATCCACTCCTCCTGTGTTTCTGTTCAGATAGTGGCAGACATCCCATGAACATCAAAAAAAAACATAGTCTATAAAGCTGCAATAGGACAAAGCACCTCCCCTTGTATGAAGGTTGGGCAAGGCAACCCAGTATGAGGTATAGGTTCCCAAAAGTCAGCCAAAGCCAAACCCAGTTTTTAATGCACATTATTTCATTTTGTAATCTGCTATTAATGTCATCAAATTAATGACAAATATCTTCTGATATTGCTTAGCATTATCATATTCAGCTGTGTCTTTGGTATTTAAATTTGTTTTCCATAATTTTAAGTAGCCTAATATCATCTCACATAGGAAATGACATTTTCACTTCAATTGTGCTACAAGTAGAACTCCTCCTAAAAAGATAAAACAGAAAAATTGAGTTTAGCAAATATTTAGAATTATTTCCACTTGGCTTAACAATGGGAAACACCTTATGGAAAATGTAACAGGTGATGCACGGAAGAAATGGATCAGTGGTTAAAAGCAAGTACTCATCTTCCAGAAGTCAAGAGTTTGTTTCCTAGTGCCAGTCAGCTGACTCACAACCATCCGTGGTTTCAGCTCCAGGAATCCAACACCATCCTCTGGACTCTGAGGTTACTGTGTTTACATCTATATCCCAAAATAAGCATAATTTTAAAATAAATCAGTTTTAACCTCATGCGATATTCTTGGTGTCAGACCAACATGGAAAAGCAGAGCTTTTATCACTGTCTTACCCTCAAAGATATAAACTTTAGGGTTGACCAATTTATCCACTTGTTTCTCTTCTGCTTATGTCTAGAAACAATTTGGAAATTTTGTCATTCTTCTAGTTCTGTATTTTAGAGTCCAGGATGGATGCACAGATATGGAAGGTGGCATCTGCACGGGTGCTGATGCCCATGATGCATTTCACCAAAAGAAAGATGTTCCTGGTGGCATAGTGATGTAGCAATTATCCCATCAAATAAGAGCTTCCAAACATTTTGTTTATACTTATTCTGAAGCATCTGGCTCACTGGTGTAAAGCTAGTGATGGGATTTCAATACTACACTCTTGCAGCCTATTGTTTAAAACTAATACCTTACATATACCTTTCTACCTGAGTAGAAGCATGCCTATTGCTTCAAAGTTTCAAAGCTGTTCTCTCCCAACAAACTCCCTGTTCTTTTAACTTCTTCCTAGAGATGTACAAAGTCAGCTTCTTCTGGGTGTCTGGGTGAAACCTGTGAATGAATAGATTCTTCAGGAATGGTGGCTTGCTGATTACATCAGCATTATCCTTTCATCTTCTCTGACCAGAGAAATTGTATTTGCAGATATGTCTAGCACTCTGTTTGCCTTTCCTGTCAACTCATTCCCTTCCAAGTAGAAAGAGCCAGATGTATTCTTGAGCACTCACAGTCTATTTTAGGTCCCTGCAGTTAGCAAAGACTGTTCTTTTCTATATAACAGATTGTTTAAATCTGCTGCTGTGTTATACATGCATTATCTCCTTTAATCTTCGTGGGAATTTGCTAAGGTGCAAAGAGATTCGAATGACCTGGATAAAATCATTACAAACTGGAGACCGAGCCCTGAATCTGGTTACTTGGACCCTGAGCTCTTATTCTCAACCACTTGGTTTATAATGTTTCTCTTGGAACTGCCTTCCTATAACTAAAATCATATAATAAATTTCAATTTCAATTTGGTAGAAGAATGGATTCCAAGAACTTATGAGCAACTTTGTTCAAAATGGAAACTGTGTATTGAAGACAGAACTGGAGATCCGAGGAATGTTCCTTTACTTCTCATGTACAAGTTGGTCCACAGGCGCAGAGATGGTGGCAATATGACTCTGCCTTTTTAAACAAAGCTCTGTTTTATCGTACAATCGCTCAAATGTATGGCCTATGTTGTTCATCAGACGCCACACCAGTATCATATCTGTGGAGCTCTGAGTTCATATAATGAGAGTTTATTTTCAATAGAGTGAATGATTTTCATTATTTTTTATGAGGTAAAAACATGAATCAATACAGCAGGTTCCTCTAGAAACATCTCTGAGGAGTGGCATGCATTTTCAATTAACCTCTAATTGTTCTGCTTTAGTCTATAAATAAAATTTGAGAGTGTCGCTTTAATTCAGATACAGAGCAGAAAGACACGGAGCCAGAGATGGAGAGAATATACACATCATAAAACAGGGTACATATCAACTTCCACATGTATTATATTCATTCAGACAATGGATATTTTGTCCCTTGCACTCCTTGGTTGACCTGTTGTCAGTTCTTAACACATTGCACAAGTTGATTTCTTTTAAAAGAGCCATTAAATTGATGATGAAAGTTTGCAAGCTTTAGAACATCCAGATAACCAGTTACTTTTCAAAGGTGAATGAATCAGTGGGAAGATCCATTAGGTTTTCATAAGGCGTGCCTTCTACAGAGGCATTTAGATGATGGAAACTGGTATAAAAAAATGAGAAAGAACACTTGAAGTCTGCCTGGAGGTGCGGAAATGAACTGTAAGCAACTATTGGGAGAAATATACATGAATATATGTTTATATGTAAATATATGTTTATATATAATATATAAATGTGTATTATGAAGACGTGTACTTTACTTCTTTATTGCATACAAGAAAAGGCCCACGTCCATTCTCACAGTGTTCAAGCTTCTTTACAAACTGATGCCAGCCTACTTTTTCAAGCCTATTTCCCATCAATGCCTTGTAGGTTTCACATCCTATCATGGATGTGCACTTTTTCCTGGCAGCATAGCATGCTTCCATGTGTCAGGCCCTTGAATATGATTCCTCCTCAATCCTTACTTCACCTTCTTGGATGCTTCATTTTTCAACATTGCATGGTGCCTTCTTTTTATGAAAACTTGGCCAACTCCTCTTTCTCCAATCTACTCACTGTGCTCTACAAGAAATAACTTATTTATATCTGCAGTTTCTGCAATATCTCTTTATTATTAAATATGTGGACATGTGCTACTGCTCTGGATAAAAGAAAAAACATAGCTTATTTATATTGTATACCTAAACCCATGTTCAGCATTCAATACAATACACATTTCTGTTATGGAGTCTGTGGTATTTCATTTTAGCACTTCTCTTATACTAATACAGACTGAAAAGTGCCTAACAATACATGGAGTACTGTGAAGATACTAATTTCCTGTCTCTGTTACAAAGGAAAATGTTCTACAAGTAAAAATAGGGGAGGATTTCACCAAGAAGCCAGGGAAACCACATTTGCTGCCATTGAGATTGAAAGTAAATGATTTAAAGACTCTCGCCTTGGTCCCTTAAATTGGATTGAAAAGCCACCCTGGCTAAGCAAAGAACTAGGTGCCTCCTGCTTAGTTTACTAGGCTTTCTGGCCCCCACACCCTACTGAAAACCCATCTTCAGGAATGGCTCCTTTCTGAGAGAGAAAATGCTATTTTTTCTGGCATTTCTAACAATATTACTACCACACAAAAGTGGGGGAATATGTACAGCAGACCAAGTCCTGAAAATTCCCCTTATTTCTGTGTTAGTTGGAGTTGAGCAGGGGCGTCTTGGGCAATATGATAAAGTTGTGTGCTGGAAGCTTCCCCAGCTTGTTTGTCACTCTTACCCATCACTCCTACACTAAACTCGGTAATGTTATCACATGCAACCCAGTGCACTATAGCACACATCTCAGTTCTCATTGGAAGCTGTAGTAGATGCCACAGTGACTGTGATCTAGGCAAAATTCTGGTCCAAGTTTTGGTTCAGGATGCTTCAGAAGATGGGTGGTTGGACTTTGACTTCCTACTCATCTTATTGAATGTGAAGAAAGTGTGAAAAGGTTAATTATAAATTGCCAAAAAAAATCTTTCTCTCATTTTAGAAGGCGAGAACATTCAGACACCTTGCAATGGATACTGGAGTTTGCTTAGAGATCGTAACAGGAAAGCACAGCTACTCGTATATTCTTGAATGAAGACCAGTCCTCTTATATCCCAGGAAGGTCATTCTTTTTAAGTCAGTACTCAGTAGTCCCTCACGTGGAACAGTGAAGGAGGAAGGGGAAGCATAGAGAGCCAGATCACCAGAATCGATCCCGTTAGTCAATTGGACTACAGATGTCACAACCATATAGCCCCACCTGGTTGTATCTTTAGCAAGCCATGCTTCGATTCTCTCCCCTTATTACATTTACTTCCTTAGACTTTGAGCAGAAACAGTTTATATCAACAAGATGATGCCACTTGTGTATGTAAACAAATGCTAATAGCTACTACAAGCTCTGGAAGCAGCATAACCCTCTTTTTATACTACTCATGCTAGTGAGTGTTTTTCATCATAATTTCCAAGATCAGCTGCCAAAGAGCATTTCCCAGAGATCTTTATAGCAATGCATGTATCCAGAACATGGTTGCAAGAAATAAACAGTGATGGCAGGAAATATCTCTAGGAATAGAAATTTAAGCAACTTCTTCCATTAGATGAAAGACCTTCATGTCAACATTTGAACATCAATATTTTACTCCTATATATACTTGTCATTAAGCATAGCCCAGTGCCAGAAGAATTTCAGATTTATTTCAGGTACTGAAATGAGTCTATGCTAAAGACGATTCCAGTATTCAAACACAAAGGAATGTCAGAAGACGGTGCACAAGCATTTTAGGCAGTTATGGGAAAGTGAGCCTTATCCCCATAAGCCTTGATTTCCCTCTTGCTTAAGTGAATCAGGCTGTGAAAACACCTATTAGCATATTTCTCCATGTCTGCAATGTGTTTGTGCATATCTGTTTAATAGGCTTTGCACTCTTTCTCTTATCTTGAGTTTTTCTGCCTCTTTCCCCAGTTACTGAGCAGCAAGAGACATGGACAGGTCAGATTAAATGAGGGCAGCCTGCAGAGAGCAAAATCAGATTTACTAACTTTGACGATGACTTCTAGTGAGTTCTCAACATACACCTGGCTGAGTTGCCATAAAGGCAACTGAGCCAATCGCCCTAAATTGGTTAAAAGATGACACTGAGAGATTTTTAAGCAGGAATGATTTCATTTCCTTCCTCTCACCAGTTACATGGCTAGCTAGTTCAAGTACTGATTTGTTATACCACATAGGGCTGGCTCGCTCCTTGCCAACCTTTGCAATGCCTTGATAGCATCAGAAACTGGCAGTCTCCTGGGAATGTATATGAAAGAAGTCTGAGCTTCTCTCCTTCAAGGACATTGTCTTCAATCCATTATCTCTTACTCGTGTGCAATAGACTAGTCTATCAAAATACAGTGATTGAATAAAACTTTCATTCTAGGTAATGAATACGTTGATTTAATAAAGGATTTGTTCTGTATGGTATTATAGTTCCCTAAGTGAACACTGAAATCCTAAAATGGGAAACTTATCTTTGGTCTAAGCTAAAGCATAGGCACTTCCTTTAAACTGCACGCCCTAATAAGGTAGCAATCCACTTGATGCTTAAAGTAAGAAAAGTCTATTATAAGAGTTCTTAACATTTTCCAGCTATTGTAAAGACACCTGCTTTTCCTATCATAAGCCATCTGGCTTCTAGCAAATAGATTGCAGCCATGGTCATATGATGAATTCATGATGTTTTTTGTATTTCCACAGTTTTGGAAGACTAATCCAGGCTAATATGTTAACCTCACTTTTAGAGATAAATTGTGAAATCTTGCACTCTTAAAGCTTTTTTATCATTTTATTCTTCCAAATTCTAAAATGTTTTGGTATGTCCACTAATTTAATTAGAAAACAGAAGCAGAGGGATAGAACTGAACTTTGTGCTTTGTCCCTCTGGCACCCATTCTTGAGCAAATGTCTAGAACAAAATAGGAATCTGTTGTGCCTAACTTTGATTTTGAAAGACTGCACTTAAAATCAGTCTTCCTGCACTCTTCCTGTTTGCGAGGCATTCTGCACTTGTGTTTGCATCCTATTCTGACAACTGCATTTTTTACAGACACAAATAAGACTTTAAAAAGTCCCGTTGAGTCAAGGGCAGGGCCTATTGCCTGCTTTGGGAAATGAAATTGCAAGTTTTGAGTTACAGAAAATATCTTGTGTGGTGCTTCTGCTTCACCTTGGAAGCACAAGTCCACACATCTAGCCATGCATCTTCCTAGAGTAGCCCTTGGATCTGTCATAAAGAAAGCCATCCATTAGCTACTTAGGAAAGTCCTGCGTGCTTAGATATATGCATCTATATAACATATAATATATATGTCATAATCTCCCCTTAAATATCCATTGAAAGGCCCACAGAAATAGATGTTTATGATAAACCTAATCTATAAAACATTCACCAAATATACTTTAAAACAGAGTAGCTATTAGAACACCCGGAAAGATTCATCAGAACATTTTTTTTCTTCTTTTTTCTTAAGATGTGACTTAGTTAAATAAATGTGTGTCAACTGGAAACTGAGATGAGAAATGGCAGTGTTTTATGGATTGCAGTCAAGAAGATGGGAATTTTTTTCCTGTCTCTGCTGACTAATCTAATAATTGCAGTAATGTTTGTAGTTTACTCTTCTGTCGAAGAAGGAGAGGAGAAGATGTCTGTAAAGGCTTTTGAACCTCTAAAAAGTTCAGTTGGCAGCAAGCAGTAAGGACTCCATTTTTAAATAGCGAGCTACATCACCTGGATTCATGGCTCAGCCCACAAATGCTTGTTATTTAGCCTCAGGTTAATTTCTACTTTTGTTTTTACACATAAAATTTCAGTAAACTTTTCCCAAACAGAGATGTACTTATTTGGCAATAGCAGTGAAGTCTTCTAAAAGTCTATTTCTTCTAACCAAGAGTAGTAAATTAAAATTTTTCACCTATACTGCTAAAACCCATCTTTAAAATATTATCCCAAGTCTATATTCTGTCCTACATTGAATGTAGGTTCTTTTTCCTAATACTTTGGCCCCCTCTATTCACCTGAAATTTCATTTAAATATTTTTCTTTATTAGTCTTTGAAATGAAAGTTGAATCTCGTTTTTTAATTTTCATGCCTTTAATTTTAAATATAGATGAGCATTGTTTTATTTTTAGAAGGTGTAAAGGATTTTTTAAATGGAAAACTATCAAGAAAAATTCTGGGTATATACTTCATAATAATATTTTAGCTCAAAAGAGAGTATTCAAACAACTTCATCAAAGCATATTAATATAACTGTTCTAATTACTTAATCTCTTACCATGCCTAACTCACAAGTTAATTTTTTTACAAGTCTTTGCATGTGGGAATAAACAGTATAATATGATTTTATATTTTCCATGGTATTATGTATCCACTGGAGTTCTTGAGGTATATCTCCCCAGGATAAGAAAGGGATGCTATTGCAACCAAAAAGGGGGCCAAAACTTCTCAGTCATGAACTCTGGAAAGTCCTAGCTATGTTTGTGTATTCCGTGCATTCCTACCATCATCATAGCTGAAATGATCCATATGTAGAACAAAGTGCAAAGGAGTCCAAGATGGAATGTCTGCTTGCAAAGAGTTCACACTGAGGGCCATAAAGCACATTTATCTGAAATGCTGAGCAGCCAATGATGCAGGCCGGGAGGAGCTGAGAACGGACAGCGTATCGACAGATGGGGGAGGGTGAAGAATGCTACTTAAAACAAAACATGCGTTTCAACAGTCAGAGAGAAAGATTCAGAGCATAGAACTGTGGAGCAAGACAGACAGTAAACAGACAAAGATGAATGAGTTTGGGGCTAGTATGGGAAAGAACGTAAAGAAAGTTCATGTATGTAAAGGGGGACTGGAGTCAAAGTATTGAAGACCTTGGATATTGGACATAGATCAGATTTCAATACTGTAAAGTATCAAATTGAATCTTTTGGAGAATAACACTGACAGAATAAAAGTAAAAAAATGGTAATTTCGAAATGAATAATTCAATGGATAGCTTGACGATGTTGCGTTGATGGCAGAGATAATAAATAAATACTTTCTGGGAAGAGAATTAATTATAAATAAGAAATAATTTGTATTTTCATCAATTTATGATGCACAAAGCTGTGGCCAAACTAACACTGCGTAAGGTACCTAAAGGAAAGGATGTACCTGTTCTCAGAATTCTTCACGGGTGGAAGCAGCGTTGCAGTTCAGTGCCCTTCCTAAACCTGAGTTAATGTTCATATTCCCCCACTCACTCTTTCTGATGATGGAAAGTCTCTCCTTGGAGGATCTGGAATTCATATCGGTTTTCTCGCAGACCTGGAAATTCCAAGCATGCTATTGTCATTGCACCTCATCTGTCATCCTAGGGAATGGCTTTGTTTACTCTTGTAATTTGGAGAAATGAGGTGATGGTGGAAAGATCTCAAAATAATGAGAAGAAGGTGTTGGCTTGTATAACTAGCCATTTCTTTCTCATTCCATTTCTTTTTTTGCATGGTGGTAGGGTTAGATAATTAGTCAGAATCCCATGACAGTAACAGAAAGCAAAGGTCAAGAGTTTGTCCTGAGCACTACAATGTGTTGGACATAGGGAGTGTAGACTGGGAATTACATTTAAATCAGAGAGCCGGTGCTTGCTCTATGTGAACCTTACAGCTTAGTGGGATACGTATCAACAAGTCCACATCCTTTTCTGTTTTTTTTTATTATTATTATTATTATTATTATTATTATTATTATTATTATTATTATTATTTTCGCTCTCCAGTTCACTTCATGTGCTTCTATGCTTAGAGTCCTTTGTGTACTGAGATTTGTAATCCACTTCAGTGGGAACCGACTAGAAGGAATTCAGACAACAAATACTAGTAAGCCTGTTGCAAAGTACTATGCAGGCAAGTGTCCTGGACTGGAGACTGGAACATGGGGTCAGGGCACAGCACAGAGGAGACATAAAGTGCATTGCTCGGGGTCAGCTTTCCAGGTGGATGATGAGTGCTGAGTAGTAGAGATGTCTGGAGCTACAGAACAGAAATGGAATTGTCCACCTCATGAGCGGGGAGTGCTGCACTTTGCCTAGGAGGATGAGTTAGACTCAAATAGGTAAAAGAGACAGGTTATGTCACATTGGAGCACAAGCTGGTGATGTTCTTTCTGATTGTCAAATATAATTGACTTATCCAGAAGAAGCATGACTGTAGTCTTGAGGAACAATATTTCCCATGGATGTCTTTCTGTCACTTGTCTCTGCTTCTCTCTGTGCAGACTTACATCCTATTCCATTAACTACCCAATACCCACAAACACACACACACACACACTCTTTCCCGGTAATTTTAAACAAAGTTACATACTCCTATGACCTGATTGTACCACCTTACACAATTTTCCCATCCTGCAGCTGGGAGGATAGAATTCACTGTTGGACTTAAGTTACGGCTTTGTGTCTATTCTAAAAATAGAAAGAAGTGCAGTCGGTCCCACACAAGACATGTTGGACCGGGATCAGAAGGCAGGCATAGCTCTCCAAAAGGCAATAGAACTGTAATGTTGTTGCCAGAAAAATAACAACCATCATCATAGCAGAAATTCCATGATACAGAACCCACTGTGTTCAAGGTACTATTCTAAAGAATTTGGGAGAGCTAACTCAGGTCCTGCCTCTAACATCCAAAAAGGGGCATTGGGGAATGGACATCAGAAGTGACTTATCACATGACTGGCTTTACCAAACTGGTGGTTGAACCTGGCCATCAGGTTGCCCACTCCACCATCTTGCCTCCTGCATTCTAATGCATTTACTTCTGTTCATGCAGAGAGCTAGCCAATGCTCACACTCTGAAATGAGTGTCATCCAGCTGAGGAACAATGCAGAGGCCAGCAGTTTGGAAAGATGGTAATTTCAGTCCTTACAGCCATGGAAACCTATCCAAAAAGCTAGAAGATGGCTTATACCTTCATGAGAGCTGAAGCTTTGGAGACGCAGGCTCAACTACAGGGGCAGCAAAATGTCTAACAGAGAAGAACGAATCTCACCCCAGAGGTTAAACCAGACCAAACCTCTGTCCAAACTTCACTTCCTCTGTTTCCCTCCTGTTTTGAAATACCATCCATGGAATACATAATGATCTTAGTTAAAACTAGTAATCAGTTCGATCCCACATACTGATATGCTCAAACTGCTGTCAGCATGATGGAGAAGCCACAGACCCAAGTGCGGACCACTTTCCTATGTGTTTTCTAATGCAAAACAAGGCAAGTTAGGTTTAAACACCACAAAGCATTATACAGCCATGGTGCCTGTGGTTCAGCAGAACAATGGATGTGTCAAGAAAACTTCTCCCCTTTGAAGTAGAATATGCGTTCTTTTCTGGTATTACAATGGGAGTTAACTCTAAATAAATAAAACTCAGCCTGCAGGCTTTAGAAAACTAATGTTGAATTTGACATCACCGTCCCTCTGTACCCTGGATGTATCACAGGAGATAAACTGGGGGTCTGGACAAGATCTTCATCCTGGGACAGAAACACTCCCCATCCTTGCCCCCATCTCCATTTTATTGGTTTCCCCTCACTACCTCCTACAGACTCTCTACTCCATCATTCTCGCTGCCCACACTCATGCTGTGTGGAGGAGACAGGTGGAGGGATCTCCTCCTATGTCCGAGGCTGCGGTGGATACTCTGCCTTGCTCTTCTGTCCTCCGATGGACTCCTTTGTGCACAGTTATTGGAAGGTAAGTCAAAGGCCCTGAACCTCCTTTCAAAAGGAGACCACAAAGAGCCTACGTTTCTCCCGTGAGCCAGCTGGAGAAAGCACAATTGGCAGTTGAACTACAGTGCTTTTGAAGTGGGAGGTGGTACTGTGAATGGAACATAAGACCTTGGCCCTGTTAGACGCTTCAACCGAGCTGTACACTCAAATAGCAAATACTTGGCTGGAATTCAGTATGTATCCCTCCATTTAGTATACCAAGTATGCCTATATATTATAGGCAAATTTATTTTATCTTATTTTTTATTTCCCCCAAAATTGCATAAGCAGTACAATGTCAGATCATCTTGGTTCCCCTAGAATTTGTTAGTTTTAAAAGGTTAATTTTTCTTTTAAATAAATGTATCTTTAGGTAGCAGAGTATATAGAAACCTCAAGCTTGTTGTGCCTTGTGCCATAAGAAGAAAAAAAGAAAAGCATTGGACCTTGAGAGCTTGTTTGGAGGTTCTAGCAGGGGAGCACAGCTACTCGTATACCCTTGACCGAAGTCGGGTCCTCCTCTATTCTGGGAAGGTCGTCCTCTTTGACCGAGCGCGCAGCTTCGGGAGGGAAGCACATGGAGCGGTGAGGGAGGAAAGGGACACCTGCCTAGCCAGCCAGATCAGCCAAATCAACCCTGGCGATCAATGGGGTGACAGATGTCACAGCCAGATCGCCCTCACATCCACTTTGGAAATCAGTGTGGCGGTTTCTCAGGAAACTGGGAA
>JAQHUG010000101.1:2101878-2117700 GCA_028555095.1 Dicrostonyx torquatus | reverse complement strand
ATCTCTCTCTCTCTCTCTCTCTCTCTCTCTCTCTCTCTCTCTCTCTCTCTCTCTCTCTCTCTCTCTCTCTCTCTCTGGAATGTTTTTCTCCACCAAGGGAGACTATATTTTTCAGACCACCATAATGTTGTCAAATGATCTTCCTTTTCCTTGTTCTGGCCAAGATTATTTCATAAACTCATTAAACACAGAAACATATATACATATAAACTCATTAAACATACAGAAAGAAGAGATGCTGAAATTCAAACAGATACAGGAAGAAGAGACTCTGATATTCAAACTGATGTGGTTCCTTTACAGTTTAGTGAAGAAAACAAGACTGAAGAGCAAATGGAATCTTTGTTTTGGGTATCTGAGGGCTTAGTTCATCTTGTGGCTTTAACCCTCTGCCCCTGAAATATAGTGATGGGTACATGGTAACCACCTACTAGTCTAGTTTTTATTAAAATGCATTCTATATTTTCAGAGCTTCTTGTTTTAAATTCTACAAGCTTCTGAAAAACAGATGAAGATGAAACACTGCTAGCAGGTCATTTCCCTTCCCCCTATTTTATCTCTCTGTATTCCCTGAGCTGTTCATTGGTTGGATGGAATTAGCATCTTGTTCTTGCTCCATCAGTCCTCAGTCTTGCCCAGCCCTATTTTGAGTAATTCTCTTGTTGCCTTTTGATTTAGTCAGTGGGGAAACTTGTCTGCAGTCTGTCAGGATGTGCCTCTGCAGGATGAGAACCAGAGAGAAATTCTGAAAGTACAGTGTGAGATCAGGACAGATGGCCGGGAAACGTTTTCACTCTTATTTCTTCTAGGAAAGTCTGGGCATCTGGAGTAAAACCTTCTTGTCAGATCTTTTGCCATGTTGTTCAAAACTTTCAAGAAATAATAATAAACAGCAGAGAGACAGTCCATCTTCTGTCTAGAGTGGCACCCGTTGAATGCTATAGATTGCAGAGAAAAGCTTAGCGTTCATGTGGTCCTCCTCCTACACAGTTACAAGCTCACTAGCATGCTGACCACTTCTGGCTAAGGAAGAAAATCAAAAAACTACATTTCTAAATATAAAGTTTGCATCAGCTCTCCAGCCTGTGCCTTCTCACTCTTGACTGTAGAACTTCCTCTAAACAGACTTTCTGTGACAAGAGTGGAAAGGCCACTTCCCCCTTCTACTCTACTAGGTAGCCTTCTACTCTACTGGGTAGCCTTTGAAGACCCACTCTGACCCTCCCAGTTCTTACAACTTCATTTAGAGATGAGGGAATGGTATCATTTCTCAATAGTAGCATTCAACTAGCATCTGGTGTAACATGAGGGCTGGTTTGTTGGGGTTACTGTCCTGCCTGGTACCCCACAGCCGCCAAGCCCCAAAGAAAATCATACAGAGAGTCTACATTAGGTTATAAACTGATTGTCCCATTATCTCAGTCTTCTTACTAGCTCTTGTAACTTACATTAACCCATTGTTCTTATCTATGTTAGTCACATGGCCGGTACCTTTTCTCAGCTGGGCAGCTTACATCCTGCTTCCTTGGTGGTCTACGCAGGAATGCCAAGGGAGCTTCCTGCTTCCCAAATTCTTCTCTTCTCCCCTCTACTTCCTGTCTGGTTTTCCCACCTATACTACCTGCCTGGCCAATCAGCATTTATTTAAACATGAATGACAGAATACAGACAATTCTCCCACACCAATCTGGAATAAATCATTACATTCTCTTTAAAATTGGAAACTGGAGGCACACAGACCAGATGTAACTTGAAGACCTTACAGGGACCCTCAGCTGAGATCATATGTGATGGGCTAGGAAGGGATCTTATATGAAAGTATTGTGATCCTACCTGTGACCTTGGAAGGACACAGCATCCTGACTTCCACTAGCCAGAAGCCCAGAGACAGGGACTCTCAGAAAAGGAACAAGAATATTCTAGAATTAATGCTATTTAAATCATGGCAATAGGAGCTGATTTTGTTGAGCACTTGCCTAGTACCATTTACTGTATTAAGTAGTTTTATGTAAATCACCCTGTTTAATCATAGCATCTCCCTTATGACTCCATTTTTCATTTACTTGCCACTTATTTCCCCATTTGCAACAAGAAATAAATACAGCAAGTCAGAAGTATGTGATTAAGTACTGTTTGTAGCATGCACAAATTGTAACACCTTTCTGTTTGTTCCTTCTGTCCTGTCTTTCACATATGCTTTAAAATTCTGTATCTCTTGTGTTCTGGCCTCCTAACAGACTGTGGGTACTTCTGCACCTAACAAACTCCCTGAGGTTAATAGCATCCACTCAAGTCTCCAAGCAAATGAGATCACCCTCTGAAGGGAATGATGGAGTACATATCATCTCATGTGCATCCTGTATGAATCACTATAGACAGCCACAGCACAGAATGAAACACGTGCACCCTAACTCCATGAAGAGGAAGAACACAGGACACCTAAGTGGGTGTAAAAGCTGAGAAAACCCAAACATACTTTGCTTGAAGTATCCAACCACTGAACTCTGACCTCCAAAGTAAGCAATTTCTGATTTTGTTATCTTCAAAAGAAATAGAATGGGATGGAGGTATTCACTCATTTCCTAGCTCATCCATAGCAACCCCATCTCACACAGTTCATATACACAGGATATATGAAATACAACCCATAAGGAGCAAGTCCATCATTTCATCATCATATTTTTAGTAGACAAATTTTATAGTAGATAGACAAATCTTATTTTCAAAGTACAAAATGTAATTTAAAATATACAATTAGAAGCTAGAAAGATGGCCCAGAGGTTAAGAGCTTTGGCTATTCTTCCAGAGAAACCAGGTTTGATTATCAGCGTCCACACTGCAGCCTATGACCATCTATAACTCCAGTTCCAGGGAAGTCAATTCTGGCCTCTGTGGGCTTCAGGCACATGCATGGCACACAGAAATACATTGAGGAAAAAACATCCATACATATAAAATAATAAAAATAAGTTTTAAAATGCAATATACAATTTATTAAATCTGTTTCTCTCATCTATCATCCAATGGCCCTTTCCTATTTGAGTTGCTTGAATTGGTTGAAAAAAAGAGTTAGTTTGCTTGTTTTCCCAATCCACAAGATATGATAGAATTACTCTCATATGCTTGTAGCCCAATTCAGTCCTTCAATATTTATCATACCTTGTAGAAAAGAATAGCTCCTTTTGAATATGCACTGAGCACAACTTCAACAGATGTCACCCTTCAAGCTCATCCTGGCTGAGTCACCAGGGCATCTGAATGACCCTAAGGACTTTACTATTCTACTCAGAATCCCTTGCCCTGTGTGTAACATGAGGGGCCTGCCCATTGGGGTTTCTGTCCCGCCCAGTACCCCACAGCCGGCAAGCCCCAAAGGAAATCACACAGAGAGTCTACATTAGGTTATTAACTGATTGGCCCATTATCTCAGGCTTATTACTAGCTCCCATAAGTTATATTAACCCATTGTCAGCCACATAGCCAGTACCTTCTCTCAGCTGGGCTGCTACATGTTGCCTTGTTGGAGATCTGCGCAGGAATCCCAGGGAAGCTTCCTGCTTCCCAATTTCTCCTGTTCTCCTTGCACCACACCTACTTCCTGTCTGGTTTTCCCGCCTATACTTCCTGCCTGGCCAATCAGCATTTATTTAAAACATGATTGACAGAATTGTCCTGCACCACCTGTGGTCATACCCCAATTACAACACAGAGAGTAGATGCAATCTAAGGGTCAAATTTAAGGACTACCTCATGTTCTTTCCATGGGGAAGAGACAAACCAAATCAAGTGGGTGAGCCGAATGACCAGTGCTCCCTTCCCAGACACAGAACCTGTGGCTTAGGATTCATCATTAGCACTAACCATGCAACTGGTTTGGGATCATTGACCTTATCTACTTACAGATGAAGATTCACCAAGAGATCTTTTATGTAAGCTATAGATGCAGCTGGAATTAAAATCAGTATGTCTTCTTAAGATGTCTAAACTTTAATTTGGGTATTGCAGCAAAACAATAAGCCAGCTTGGGAAACAGTTTGTCATTGTTTGATCAATATTCAAATCCCTCCGTAAGAGAAAGTAACTGGTGTTTGAGCACTTGTTGCCATGTTCTGATGCTGTAACAAGTCTTACACAGGGCATTCTGCATGATGGTGCTGGTAATTTCATGTTAGTTCTCTGGGAGCCATTAAATCTATTTGCAGACTGGCATGCCTCAAGGATGTGAGGTAATTCACCCAAATTCCCACAGGGAGGAAGAAGAGCCAGATCCAAATGGAGATCTGTCTGAGGCAAAAGCCCACTCTCTACCCACTATACTAAAATGCTAAGAAGTTTGTAAGGGCTGCTCTAATTTGACCTGGTGATGTTGTATGTATGCATGATTCATACTTGTTCCCCGGTGTCCTTGGGACTTGGATTCAGCATGTTCAAGGGATCTAAAAATCCATGGATGCTTAAGTTCCTTATGTAAAATGATGGAATGTTTTCATGTAACCTGTGAATGACCTCTCATGTGATTCAAGTCATCCCTAGATTATTTGAAATCCTAAATATATTAAGAATGTTATACAAATGATTATTTATACTATATTGTTTAGGGTAATGACAAAAAAAATATCTGCACATGTTCAATAAGATGACATTGTTTTCCACATTTTTTGTTGGAGATTTGTATAAATCCTCGGTTTAGAACCTGCAGACAAGAAATAACAACACACATCCTTCAATACTCCATTTTCTTACCAGATAAACAAACACTGAAAACTAGTAGTTTGAGATACGTAAAACAAATATCCTTGGAGTCCCTGAATGCCAGGTAGCAAGGGGGAAATAGCTTAGGACTGATATAGTTTAAAACTAGCCCAAAGCAACCATTTGGCGTCCATTCATTTAGTGCTCTGTCTCTCTGGATGAAAACATGTGGTGATGTCATAGTCTTCTGCTACCTTGCTCTTGGGATTTTCTTCTAGGTGTCTTCTGAATATTAAAATGCATGTGCAATGGGTGGTTTGCCATGAAGCATAGCAATTTTATGGTGAATGTGGCCAGGGGCCTCACAGATTATGAACCTTTAACTTTCTGCTGTGCAAGACATTGTCCTTTGTTCACCTCCTTACACTTGCCTTCTTGGTCTGCTGCTCGGCTACTTACTCATTGTCTCTTGTTTCTGCTGAGGCTTAGCAGAGCTCAGAAGTTCCTTTTGATACCAAGAGCCCTCAACTCCACCCTGGCTGTTTTCTTGCTAGAGTTCTAACTGCTTTGGACTCCAAATAGTGTTGTCCTCACCTATAATGTAATATTTTCTTTACATGTGCCTCCCCTGATGTGCAGATTGATGCACAAAGACACCCGAGTCACATGCCTCACATGTTACATGCTTCCCACCCATATAACCATGAATGTCAATGTTTTCCTGAAAGTGTGGGACACCTTCAGGGAATTATAAGAACTTGGCAAGATCCCTGGCTTTCCATCTATGCCACCAAAGCCATATGACCACATTGCCCTAACATGGATGCCTGTTTCTTCCACAGCAGCAGGAGCAAAAGAGAAAAAAAAAACATAGTCAATCAAGTATTTGCTCTTCTACACCCTTTGTTAGGTTTGCTCAACAGCATCACTAGACCAAGAGATAGCACAGCAAGCTGCCTTAAAAAAGAGCAGTCCTTGGGATGAAAGATTACTAGAATGGAAGACAGGAAGAGTGTCTGCAGATTTTGTCTTGACCATAGGATAATTAACAAAATGGCCTGGGTGAAAATAGGGATCATAGGTTGTTTCTACAAATATATTCGTTGTGTTTTCCTTTTCCATATAAATGTTATCTTGATTTTAGTGCAGCTAGAATATCCACTTCTGTGGCATCTGTTGTAGTATGGTCCAAATGGGTCAACATAGACATGAGCATTAATCTAGGGACTGTGCTCAGCCTCCCCAGCCCTCACTCCTATCTCCTTGCCTGCTCCATTTCTTTGTGCCTCCCAAAGAAATGGCTAAAGCATAAGATGTGACCTGACACTGCCCACACCTTCCTCAGCCTCCAGTTTCAGCTGAAAACTGTTTACAATAAAGGTATCTGGGCTAGAGAGCTGATTGTCTCTGCCCCATGTAAGCTACTTAGGTGCCGTAACCCCTGTGGCTTTGTACTTGAGCTGCCTGGGATGATGAAGAATGAAGAAATGACAGACACAAGTCGTGTAAAGTTGGGAAGGGGGCTGTGAGTTCAGATGGAGGTGTACCAGCAACAGTCCATTTGATAATTTTTGCTTCTTTGTCAAAAATCAGGTATTCGAAGATGTGTGGATTAATATCCGGGTCTTCTATTCAGTTCCATTGGTCCTCCTGTCTGTTCTTATGCCGATAGCAGGCTGTTTTCTGTAGCTCTGTAGTAGAGTTTGAAGTCAGGGATTGTGATGACTCCAGAAATTTTTAATACAATTTCAATTTTTAAAGTAACCAAATGCTCCTGAGCATCTCTGAATGTCTATGACCATCCTTATTATTATAATACCCAAATAAAGCAGTGCATGCTGCATGTCAGACCAGTAAGGCCACCTAAGGCTCCCAGCAGCTTGACTTTCACTGTCGCCTTTGCAAATGTCTGCATCCATCAATCCCTTAGTATTGGTAGCTCACCGTGTCATTGCTCAAAACCAGCGTCCATCTCCCCAGCAAGAAGACATTTTGCTCCATTCACCCAAAGCACCACTCACCCAAGTGTGTTATGAATACCAGGTATTATTAAAGTTTGGGGAATTTATTCACCACCTGAACAAATATTTTTGAAGCTTTGGGGATTTCCCAGCAAACAAAAGAGATGAAATCTCTGCCTAAGCTCTAGGGGAAACACTTGGGACAAGGACAATAAATAAAATGCTGTGCACTGTGTCTGCTGAAAAAGCAAGTACAGAGAAAAGCAGGGAAGGGGAATACAGAGAGTTCAAGGGAAGGTGTCAATTGCTTAAATAGAAGAGCCAAAGTGACTCCACTGGGAAGCCATAACTCTAAGATGTGAAGGCAATGTTGGAGTGGTGCCAGGAGTCTGGAGGGAAAGGACAAAGACAGAGGGAACAGTCAGTGCTCAGTCTCATGAGTTGGGGTGACTGAAGAGAAAGCTGAACAAAGGCGTAGTGGGCAAGAGAAGTAGATTGTGCAAGCCAGTATCCCAGTGGAACTGTGTTGGCTCTTTTTTGGAGTGAACTGGAAAGACATTTTATGCTCTTGAGCAGAGAAAAGAGAAGAGGAGACAGAGGGAGAGAGAGAAAGAGAGAATCTAACTTGTGTTGTTGAGGGATTGTTTGACTCTTCAGTTGGGGAGGGACTAAAGGAACCAAGGGCAGAAGACAGATTTGAAAACTGTTACAGTCACCTGAGCTAGAGTTGGTAGCTGAAAGAGTGTTCTGGCTATGGTGGTAGTAAGGAATCATTGGGTTACAGCTGATATAGAATGTCACCAATAGGACTTGCAGATAAATTAGATGTAGATATAAAAGAATAAGATGCTGTAAGAGACACAACTACAGGAACAGAGATGACATCTATCTAGAAGGTGGAAGGAATGGAGCAATAAGGAGACAGATCAAGAAAGGATCCTACATTGACTCCCAAGCAATTCTCCTTTGCCCTGTTCCTCTGAGTTCCAGCCTTTGGCCTTCTCACTGGACTCCTAGCTCTCTGTATTCCTTTCTCTCTGCCATCACTTCTGGACTTCCCATCGTCTCCCTGGAGCTTCTAGAACCTCATGCTTTTATGGATGGTGTCTTGGTTGTGGGAGAAAGAAAGCAAGCAAGGAAGGAAGGAACGAAGGAACGAAGGAAGAAAGGAGAGAGAGAGAGAAAGAAAGAAAGAGTCATCAGAAAAGTTGATTATAAGAAATTCCAGAGTCTTATTTCAGACCTCTGAGTAAGTCAAAGCAATGAATTCTCTCTTTAGCCAAACATCTATGGGTAATAAAAGGAAAGGGGAGAAAAGATTTCAACTGAGGTGTTTCCAGAAAGAACACAAGCGAAACAATGAATCTCTATGCCTGGGTAAAGCTGTGGCTCTGCACTCTTCTGAAAGGTCCTTGTCTCAATAACATTTGGGCAGTACCCAGAATAGCTGACTTCTTCCCAGAAGAGGTCCTGATACATTTTAGTCTGTGGAAGAACTATTCTGTGCTCAGACATATGTGGGACCATGTTCATTCCTAATTATCTCTCCTTCCTACCCACAACTGACAAATATCATCGACTTTTTATTTCCAAAAAAAGATAAATGCTCCCTGCCCCCAGCAACACATGAGACCGGAGTGGTTTTTATGCCTCATTATGATTGCTATCTTTCTTTATGCTGTGCTCTAAAGGACAGGGCTCCCTTGCCACTTCCTTCTAGCATGACACCTGCACAGGTACAGCAGTGGGTGCTGATGCCACCTTTCTCTGACCAAGCCATATCAGGCTGCCAGCTCTAAAACAAGAATTGGGCAGAGAACCAATAAAGTTATAACAGCCCAAAGGCTCACTTCTGATGATCTAGTTTTAGTTAAATTTTCTATTAAGAATTTCTAGCAAATATAAATGCAGACAGACTTGAAAAAATGAATGAATAAATAAAAACAAAAACTTCACAAACACCTATAACCCAACTTCAGTAATTGCCAATTCTGGCTGATTGGAATTCATCATTATTCTAATCCACTTCTCTTCTTCTTCTATCATTTTGAAGAAAATCATAGAAAATATATTATTTCATAATCATACTTTTCATTGTATGCCTATATTAAATTTAAAAATTAGCAGTTTACACACAAACCTAGCATTATTACATTTTAAAAATAAACAACCTATTGATATTAAATAACCAATAAGAGTACAAATTTTCAACTGCTTTATGAGCAGCCTAATTTTCTTTTCATAATGTATTTGTTAGAATATGGATCCAAATAAATCCACATATTATGATTGGTAAGACTTCCAAGTGCTAACCTAGGTGCTGTCTCTCTTCCGCTCCTCTCCCTTCCCTTTTCTCCCACTACCTGAAGTTTGCTTGTTGAAGGACTCAGGATTAAGAACCTTCAGTATTCCTCCCAGATGCTTAGCAGATGATGCTTACTGACCTGTAGCTGCCAAAGGACTCGAAGGGCTTGTTTTGAAATTAGTCCATGTTAGCAGTAGCCCCTCTGAACTACTGCATTTCTATCAAGAAGCAGAAAGTTTGCAAGAAACTTTTAAAATGAGAAGCATTTCCGAGCTTTATTTCAGAAGCGCAAGCCACCGTAAATCAAACATTAGGTTAAAATTATTATTTAAAAACCCCCAATATGGGTGATAACTTTTTGGCATAAGTTACAATCACACAGCGAACAAAAATTGCTCTCTACCTGGTCTCAGGGCAGAACTTTTTATGTGGTATAATTCACCACCTCCTCTGGGAAGTACTTGGCATTGCTGTTAGAATGCTTGAACTCACTTCTGATAGATCTAAATGAGATTAAGGACTTCTGGGAAGCCTGGGTTACCCACCCAGCTGGCTGGCCAGCCTAATAGCCTTTAACCAGACATTATTTTTCCTTGTAGCCAGTTTAACAAAGATTAACATTCACTTTTCCTGCTGGATCCCCACAGAGAACCTTGAAGTGGCACACATGAAGGTCTAACCCCCGTGGTTAGTTTGCAATGGGGCTTTGAGCCAGTCTTACAATCTGTCTACCACGTTGTTTCTGAAACGCTGCAGTTTTGGTTGCTGACCCATGAGGCTGGCAAACGCCATCAGACAGTATTATGTAGAAGAGCTCTTGAAAACTAGAAAATTGGTTTCTTTGAGATCTCTGAGATGTCTGATTTGACTAATAAAGAGAAATTTCTTCTTTAGCTAGTGTAATTCGAGTTTATCAGGGAGTGAAAGTAAATCTTGCTTCAGATTCTATAAGCACGTTTTGAAGGAACAATACCCCTTGATAAACAGTTGATCTGGAATACAAAGACATCATGGGTAATCTATGGACATTAATGAATCTGACAAATATATGTTGAATTGGTAAAAGGTGAAGTGTCCGTTTTCTTTTTAAAAAATACATTTAACTCAATGGAAAGTAAAAGACAAAATCTTTGGAAATTTTATTCTTGAGGATAAACAAAATTGAATGAGGGGACTGGAGAGATGACCAGTAGATCAAGGGCTTGCCGCAGAAGCATGAAGGACTGTGGTCTGGTTCCCTGCACCCATGGGGAGGCAGGGTGTAGCATTGCCTCTGTGCCTCCATGCTGGGGAGTTCAGTCTAACCTAAACAGGACTTCTATGTATAAATTAGCTCAATATGGGAAATAACCAAGCTAGCTAAAGGATAAAACAATTATATTTTTATTTATTATAAGGGGAAAACTCATGAAACAGGAACGGGAAGTCCAAGCTCAGCTGTGTCGCAAGAGTATCACACACACACACACACACACACACACACAGAGAGAGAGAGAGAGAGAGAGAGAGAGAGAGAGAGAGAGAGAGAGAGCACCTGGTCCATGCCCCAGTTTTTTCTCGGGCTTCAGGAAGCCTTGCCTTAACTGGGTTCCACCTCTTAAAGACTATTGGTTAACAAAGCTTCCCCCATCAATTCTAAGTTGAGAAATAGACCCTATCTCAAAAATTAAAATAGAAGGTAGTAGAGGAAGACATCAGTATCAACCTCTGACCTCTACACATGCACACATGGGCAACTTCACCCACATACATGTGCATGTGTACTCATACACTATGTGCATACACAAACAACATTAAATAAAAATATAGTAACAAAGGCAGAGACTGTAAATACAAATGTGTGCTTTAAAATTATTTTAACCTATGTATATATGTGATATTTTTGATAGATCATATATATTTTATATCAAATATAACACATTTGATATAAAAATATAAGTATTTTGACACTATAAACTTTTTTGTTTCCAAGGAAAGTATATGAACTTGCACTGTGTGTTTTCAGAAGAGTTGAATCCCCACTTCTGTGACTATTTAGATTGCAGGAATACATCTTCTAGGCTATGTGTGGTTCTTTCCAGCCCAGAATAAAGAAATTTGAGCACTTCATCCTGTTCCAAAGCATTAACCTGGTAAAAATAAATTTCAAATAGGATTTATGTAGATGTTTAAAACAGCAGGCCATTCTAGAGAGCCAACCCTGGTAATTTACACTGCCACATCTGCTTTCATTAGCCATGAGTCACTACCAAGAGAGAACAGGACTCTCACATTAAGGAAATGGACTCTGGGGTGGTGGGGATAATGGCTCTTTCATAGGATTTTTAAAAGGATTAAAAATTATGTAAGGTATTCAGTGCAATGTTCAGTGGATTCTAAGATACTTTAAATATGTTTCACATATTAAATTATAAATAGATGAATTTAATTTTTACCTAAAGTATTAAATTAGTATTTATAATTTTCTTCTCTTTTCTAAAGCTCCCTAGGGCACAAAAACAAAGCCTGATGTGATCAATGTGCCTATGTGTGGGGGGTGGCTTTATAATCTACACATCCATTGCTGTACTTACCCCTCAGCTGGCGCACACCATGCACAGGGCTCAGTGGGACAGAAATATACCCCCAAGGAATCCAGGAAAGAAGAGTGTGAAGCTGTCTATTTGTTCCTAAAAGACTGTCACATCACAGTCAGCACCTTTCCCATGTCCCCACAGCTCACAGTGTCACAGATTTCTAAATATGATCACAAAGTGAGGGCTTGCTAGGGTACAAGACTTCCAATTCCCAATGCAGGGCAGTCCCAGGATATCCAAGATGAGACAGGCATCCTAATTACAAAAAGAATGAGCAAAAGCTAGAGCCCCTAGACCGGGAACGCAGAAAACATCTGCCTCGGTCACAGAAAACATGCTGTTTAGGAACAATGCAGAAATTCTTGGTTTCACAGTGGGGCCAAGGCTTTCCAAACTTTTGCTTTTCCAAGGGTGTTTGGGGGCAGGCTGCAAAGCACTTCTTACCTTGGTCCCCAGCTAGGGGTTGGCACTGGTGTTAATATCCTTCCTGGATTTACTCATGCTCTTTTCGAGGCCTGGCATGTGTGTCTCAGCATGGAGCAGACAGCCCCCTGGCACAGGCTCTGGTTTCCCCTCACAGAGCAGATGTCTGCGGAGGGCCAGACAGTCCTGCTGTAGTTACTCTACAGCAGATGTGGCAAGAAACTACCCTACCATGCCGAGAAGAAGGCACAGCTTCCCAAGCTACTTCTTTAGAGAGGTCTAAACATGCCATGTGACACAGATGTTAAAAAAAAAAATCTGATGTATATAACAATACCCATGATTTGCTTCTTTCAAAGCTGCCTTCTCTATAGTCATTGTTCTGCTGGTTTTGAAGGAAAGGAGGTAAGAGATGCCACTGTGGTGTGGGGGGGGGTGGGAGTGCCAGATGGGAGAAGAGAAGCATCCTATGGTCACCAATAAGTAGACATTTCATAAAGAAAGGTAACTTCTAGCGAAGGAGGGGTGCAGATTTGTGGCTTCACATCCGTTGCTAAAAGAAATGTAAACGAAGGTGGCACCAAAGAAAAGCATAAGTTTGCATATACAACTACCACAGGAGCAACTTCTGCAGATCCTGGGGCTGGAGGCTGAAGAGCTTTGGAAGAAAACTGTCAGCCAAAGATGCAGGGAGACCCAGGGAATCTTCTACATACTACAGGATCTGACTCTTTTAGAAAAATGATATTGTGAGGTATTTCAGTTCTATAGGCTTTGAAGAGATGTCACCAACATAGTACATTTGCCCCAGCAAAACTGGCTTACTTTGGAAACTGATCTGAGCTGAGGACGCTTACCCGGTGAGACAAGGATCTTTGGCTGCACTCCTCTCCCTGACCTTGTCATCTTGCTCTAAGCTGGGGAGCTCCAGCCTTCACTCACTGTGCCATCTTGGCTTCCTTCCCCTCCAGATTTGGGATTCATTAAACCAGGGAGAGAAGCCTAGAAGAGACAAGCAGGAGAGATGAAGATAGAGGAGTCACAGTGACTTCAGAGGCTGCTCTCAGCATCAGTAAGGACTGCCAGTGGTAACCTCCCTCTGTGGCAACGAAAGCCTCTACTATGTGGAGTTCTTCAACAGCTGTCTTTTAGGGTTCTGGTAACTTCTCTTTTCATCAGCCTCTCCAAACCTAAGGATGGTGAACCCCATCCCCAGCCATTGCTAGTCCTGGGGTCTTGGACTCTTCTGTGCTGATCCCCTTTCTTTACCTATACCTTTACAAGTGGCCTTCTTACATTCTTATGAGTACATCTTCCCTTTTCCCTTAGTACATTAACTGACATCCTTAGCTTATTTAAAGTTGTACACACATTCATAGATCATAGATCAGCAAAATAAACAGCCAGTGATAAGCAAGGAAGAAGCATGACTGCCCCCTTTTTTTTTTAGAAGAAGAAATAGATTGCATGAAGAGTTTGATAATAAAGAGTAAAAGGAATCCTGAGACTTTATTCTGCTTTTTTATATTGCTTTTGGCCTCTGGATCTGGAAAGAACTCCTTCATACATTTTAGAGTTGATTTAAAAAAAAAAACTCTTGCATACTCATTACTTTGTTGCAGTGATAGAATTGGTTGCCTTCTGAAAAGAACCCTTTCCTTTTCCTATACAAAAGAACACCTAGATTTCTTCTGTTGTCTTGGCCAGAACTGAAAGGTGAAACAAACAAATAAAAGAGCCAGGCAGTGGTGGTGCACACCTTTAATCCATACACTCGAGAGGCAGAGGCAGGCAGATCTCTGTGAGTTCGAGGCCAGCCTGGTCTACAAGAGCTAGTTTCAGGACAGGCTCCAAAACTACACAGCTACTTTAAAAAAAAAATAAAGAAGACTAAAACCATCATGACAAAAGGTGAATTTTTTTCAGAGTATGATAATCCACACAAGTGATTCTAGCCAGAAGGATGTTTCATTAAGACTTGAGGTCAGTCCAGAAAGAAAGGCTAAAAGAAAACATGCACCAAAGGAGGGAGAATCATGTAAGAACAATACAGACTTCTGCAGACAAAAGGGCAGGAGTCTCTCTAGATAGAGAACAGGCAACTGACCAGGGGTCTTTACTGGAAAATTGATGGGGTCGGTGTAGAATATGGTCAGCAGCACGGCAGCCATATATGTCTGTGTCCCCACAGAATGAACAGTCCCTGCAAACAAGAGAAAAAGAGTAAACATCATTCTAGATCATCACAGGAAACTCAGGTAATCAATAGTGTGGAACTCCTCAAGGCCCCTTGATTCGGACCAACTCTTGTGTTTATTTCTAAGCAGAAAAAAAAATAGGGAAAACTAAGAAACAGTTGCCAGAAACCATGCAATTACTGTATCTGCACTGGTACTTCATATATAAGGAATTCACACTGGCTTTGTTTTTTATAATATACCCGGACACAGCCCTGAAGACAAAAAAAAAAAGGAACATTAGTATAAGTACACATGTATAAATTTCAACTGTTCTTCAAATATAGTATCTCCATTTTATTTATTTAAGTTATTGTTGAAGAATAATTAATTACAATGTTCAGAGCCCAGTGTTTGAGTCTGGAAATAAAATCTATCTTCAGTACCACACATTTTAGCTTCATTTTCATTCATTTAGGACCTACCGGGAAACTGCTTCCCTGGTGGTTATATTTTCTAATGTTGGAAGATATTTTATATGTTGGTCTGGGAGAAAACACACCAATGCTCTCACCAACACTGAACACTGCAGGCTGCAATACTGATCTTTCAGGCATGGCATGTCTACTGGCGCCATAATGGCACAACTGTTTTGTGGTAGTAGCCACTTTCTGGTTGGAGAAAGGCTTGCCACTGGAGCAAGTTTCGTGGAACTGCAGCCCATGGTTTGGGGTTTCCAGATCCTGGAGTAGAACGTTATATGGTTGTTTTGCTAAGTGATCATGCTCTCAAAGTACCTTCTATGTATTTATGTATATATTAAGTATATATTCATTCATATAGCCATGGACCTGGATTATTCTCAGCTTTGGTCAGAGATACCTCTTTTTGCAGTGGGCAGCAGTCAGAAGAGAAAAGGTCAAAGGACTGAGAATATAAGACTGAATGTTCAGCCCTATAATGGGACACTAGTATTAACCCACATCCCATCCCACTAAGGCTAAAGGAACATCATGGACAAAGAAGCAGAAAGAGCTGGTAGATGAGGAGGATGCTGTGAAATGTCATCTTCTGGAACTGGCATAGATATCACAACCACAAACTCACAGCAGCTGTAGTTACCCACACAACCAGTCAACATCCCAGCAAAGATGAGAACATGCTCTCCTGGTCCTACCATTTAGAGGAGCTGTTAGCAGTTGACAGTTACTGGAGAATCCTATGTATGTATGTAAAACAAACAAACAAAAACAAAAAATCCACTACCTACCATGTATATAAATTTATTGACACTCAAAATACCATTCTATCTGGAGTTAATACCCATGTTCCTATAGTTTCCTCCAAGAAGCGTTTTTCTCTGAATTTTTATCTGTACCTAATTAGTGACTGGTGTTTTAATGAAAATTAAATAGAAGCAAAAGAAACTCTGAAAAGTTAAACTGTGACTACCAGCTGTAATTGTTTGTTCAATGGTTTAAAAGTAGAAACGCTTGATTAAAATTACTATATCAAAAAATAAGAGTGGCCCCACCGGAAGAGGAGAAGGGCCCGAATGGCAGGCCCTTGGAGAGGGCTTCTGATCTAGCCACCCCCACCGGAGGAGAACTCGGCCCTTTTGACTGAGGTAAGCCCTTGGAGAGGGCATCTGATCTAGCCACCCCCACCGGAGGAGAAAGGCCCGTGCA
>JAQHUG010000101.1:2082063-2096328 GCA_028555095.1 Dicrostonyx torquatus | reverse complement strand
CTCCCCATAGGACAGGGTAACCTGCACCATCTTAAGGAAGCAGGGGGAGGGCGGTGGGGTAGTGGGGGAGTGGGAGGGCCGGGAACAAGGGGAGTAAATGTAAATTTTGCTTTTAACAAAAATAAATGAATAAATTAAATAAATAAATAAATAAATAAATAAATAAAAATAAAAGGAAAAAAAATAAGAGTGATAAGTCTCTTTTTAAAAAAAATAAGGGTGTGGAAAGGTAAACCCTTGTGATGATTATCTTTGTTGACTTGACACAGCTTTGAATGGCCTTATATGAAAGTCTCAACGAGGGACTGATTGTCTATGTTGAGTTGACCTACGGGCATGTCTGTTAGAGATTGTCTTAACTAAGTTAATTGATGGTAGAAGGCCCAGCGCACTGCGGGCGGTACCATTGCCTGGTCAAGGGCTTTTCAATTGCATGTGAGTGGAGAAAGTGAGCTGAGCACAAACAAACAGCCTGTATGCGTTCATTCTTCTCTGCTCCTAACTGTGCATAGGAAGTGGCCACCTGCTTCCCATCCCTGCTGCCTTGGCTTCCTCTCCGTAACAGACCATAACCTAGAACTGTAAACTGAATACACCCTTTCTTCTCCAAGCTGTCTTTTATCAGGGTATTCCTTCATAGACACAGAAGTAAAAGAAGGGTGGTCTCACAAGTGCAGTGAATCATCCAGATTCACTGCAGAGCTCATAGTTGGATTTTTTAAATTTCCTCTCCCCTTGAAATCCAAATTTATTCTCAGAAAAAACTATCAAATTTTGTTATTATAATTATAGTATTATTGTTTTAAAACTCAAAAGAAATCACCAAATTCCAGCCTGCTTAATATTTCCACAGTGGAAATAAATGATAATACTAGTTTGACTGAGACTTTCCATCTGGTGATTCAGCAGGCAGAAAGAGAGAGAGCAGCTTAGCCCTGTCAATGAAAAACCAATTTGGGCTCGAAGGATATGAAAATTAAACTAGTGTAGTGTATCAGAACATGGTAACATGCTTTTAAATCTTAGCCTGAGTGATTTATCGGGAAGCAGGAAGTGACTTCTCAGAAAGAGGAAGTAAGAACACCAGGAGGAGTCAGTGGCGCTGAAAGACAGAAGAAACAATCAGGAAACCAAGCAATCCCTGCCTTCTGTTTTTGCACTCGTGCTTTATTACATTTAAAGGAAAAGCATGGAGGCTGAATTTATCTTATTATTTGTTTCCTTGGGTACATTAAAAATATTAAAGTACTCAGAGTGAAGGTGAAATATAAACGAGAAGGTATAGCTTTGAGCAGAAGAAGGAAGTGTGCACAATGAAAAGCAAAGCCACAAATACAAGAACTTAAAAGGAGGATGAGAGAAGAAAAATGCCCAGCAAGAATCCCTCCCTCTGTGCAAAGGAGTTTTATCCATCAGATTATAAAAACAAATATATCTCCACAATTTTTTCTTCTAATAATTTGGGCTCTTCTTACTTCTTATTGTATATAAGTCCTGCTGTACCATTCAGTATTTTGAGAGTGTCTTTAGGCACACAACAATGGTCACCCACATTCAGTGGGCCTAGTTTGGGCCAATGCAGGATTCCCCACTGTCAGTCCAGAGTCAGTGAGCTCCCACTAGATCAGGTCAGCTGTTTCAGTGGGTATCTTCATTATGATCTTGGACCCTTTGCTCATATTATTGCTCCTCCCTCTCTTTGACTGGACTGGCTCGTTCCAGTGCTAGCTGTGGGTCTCTGCATCTGCTTCCATCATATGCTGGATGAAGGTTCTATGATGACAATTAATGTAGTCATCAATCTGATTACAGGGCAAGGCCAGTTCAGGCACCCTCTCCACTATTGCTTAGGGTCTTAGCTGGAGTCATCTTTGTAAATTCCTGGGAATTTCCCTAGTGCCAGGTTTTCTGCTAGCCCCATAATGGCTCCCTCGATCTAGACAATCTCTTTCCTCACTCTCCCTCTTGGTGACAGTTGTGTGGCTGGGGCAGTCTGTGGGGCCACTGTCAGTGGAACCAGGATTTATCCCTAGAGTTTGAACTGGCTTGTTGGAGCCCATTCTCTTTGGAAGGATACATGTTCAACCTAGACATAGGGGCGGGGAGGGGGCTTGGTACTGCCTCAAAGAGGTGTGCCACACTTTGTTGACTCCCAATGGGAAGCCTTACCCTCTCTAAGGAGTGGATAGGGGTGGGGTGGGTGGAAGGTAAGGAGAGGGAAAGGAGGGAAGAGAAAGAGAACTGGGATTAGCATGTAAAATAAGAAAAGATTGTTTTAAATAAACAAATACATACATACATAAAAAGAGTGTCTGTATACAAGAGTTTCAAAATCCATATATCTTGACATTTCGAGCAACTGGATTAGTACTGTTTTCCAGAGCAAATAAAAACCAATTCTATGTGGTGAGACAAACTATTCAAAAACCGAATGTGATCCAAATCATAAAGCTCAAGCCAAGATTTCAGAAATGTGAAAGGGCTTGGTTGCAGGCATCATGTTTTAACATTGAAAAGAATCTATCTACAAAGTAATGATGAGAAGAGGTGAGGTTTATGAGCACCAGGGGCTGGCCACACAGTATGTGGATTCTGAAAGAAGATGTGGTCCAACAAAAGGATCCATGTTTAAGTTTTTTCATCACTGAATCTCAAAAAACTTGAACTTGTTTAATTTGTAGAAAGAGTGGGGTTTTAATTTCTTCTGATCTTTATTCCCTAACGTCCTTGAGATATAGACATCTCCAAATAATCATTACCCCCATAAAGATGTTCCAACATCACTCAACAGAGTGATGAGAACTTTCCCCTGGTGGAAATCTGGTTCACAATTCTTCCCTTTTCTTGGGTTTACCGTGAAGTGCTTAATTTCTAGCATCATGGTCTCACCCTCTTTTCTGCCAAGAAAATATCCACAGTCATAGACTTTGTGATACTGGTGCAATGCTACATAAGCAATGAAAGCCACTAGTTGCCTCCATTATTCAGCCTTTTGTCTCTCCAGTTCTTCACTATGGATATTGCGTAGGTAGACTCTTACACCTCTAGCTATCTTGTAAGAGCAAGACTGTAAAAATAAATTCATGATGGCAATTTCCTCAAAACTGTGCCAAGTAATTAAATTTTAAAAGTGTTTTTTTTTTTTAGGACAGGAAATCGGGGGGAGGGAAGGGGAAGGAGTTTATGGGTAATTCCAGGAAGGCTAAGGATGGATGAAGGCTGAGGTCCTGCACCACTGCAGACTTAGTAGGGTCAGCTTCTGCAAAGGAAAGTGTGTAAGCCCTCCATAGAACAATGTCATACTCTCAGGTCTCTGACTGTCAGTCCGCCGTACTGGTTAATATCATCAAGGGAATCCTTGCCTGACAGAATGTAATTTAGGATCTATTAAATATGATTACTTGGCCTTGAAAATGATGGATATTGGACAGAATTATAGAACCACTTTACAAAAGAAGTCTCTTTTACATCTTTTCTTGTGGAGCTTAAAATGAGGCCTGGGGAAATCCCTCCAAGGAGTTGTGGCATTTATAGGTTAGGTTTATGAAAAATAGAATTGATATTCATATGAAAACTGTAAAAATTGAGCAAGGTGAAGATAGTGAGCATGCAGACAATTGTGACATGTGTGTGAAGGGTGGCTGGCATTCTGCCCGCCTGATTTACTTGCTTTAATTATATTAGTAACATGAAAGTTGGCACAATCTGAAACAAGTTCCTTGGGCTTTTATTCAAAATGAAGCCCCTGGTGACTGCTTCTTATGGTGGCCCCCAATTTTGAATTACTTAAGTGTTTATAACTGGAATACTTCTGAGTTCATTCTGGGCCAGCTGTGAAGATGGTCTGTGTTTTACTTTTTATTTAATTACATTTGTTTCTGGTTATGAAAAAATATGGTCATTGTAAAAAGTTTAAACATAAAACAGCAAAGATATTAAAATCATTGATAATTCTTCTACCTACAGGTTGCTATCAACTTTTGCTGTAGATTTTCTAAGATTTTCATACACAGACACGCACCACACACACACACACACACACACACACACACACTTGAGTCCCCAAACACATAAACATGCATATACACAAGAATGCACATAATTTAATTTTTTTCGCAATTTACTTTTATTTTATGTGCATTGGTATTTGGCCTACATGTATGTTTGTGTGAGGGAGCGAGATCCATTGGAACTGAGTTACAGACAGTTGTGGGCTGATACGTGGGTACTGGGAGTTGAACTCCAGTCCTCTGGAAGAGCAACCAGTGTTCTTAATTATGAAGAAATCTCTCCAGCCTTAATTTTCTTTTATTTTAAAATAGTTACTGGCTTTTACTTTTGTATTAAGTACTATTCGGAGTTGCAATAAGATTTCTTAGGGTTTTTTCTTTGGATGATACTAAATAATTTGATCTGTCAAAAGGTGCTTTTGAGAAGCTAAAATCAAGCCTGTGACATTTGTTTGGCCTGTCAGCTCATTCATCTCTCTGGAATTAGAAGCACCACAGCATAATGACTATGTTGTCCTCTTGTGTAATGCTCTACACATGGATGCACTGTGCACTGTTATACACTGCTCAATGTCACAAAAAGAACACACAGAAACTCCAAACAGTATGCAAATTAATAATATACAAAGGAAAATGTACAATATTAGAAGTATGTAACCTAGGGCCACCACAGAGAACCACCTGAGGTGGAAAAGTTTGGGGAGTTTAGAACTATATTTTACTCTGATTTGTGCACTGTAATTATCTTGCCCTTCAAATAATAATCTGGACTCACATGACATCAGATGTTCTAACCATAACACTAAAGATATCTTCAGAGTCCAGTCAGTTATCGCTCCTCTGCATTCTTTTTTTTTTGACAAAATTATTCATTTTATTCCATACCTATTCCTGAGTGGGCTGATAGTGATTCACTCTTGACCAATAAATATTAAGGTTATTTATTAGGTTCCTTCATTAATGTGGCAATGAACTAGTAGTGTCAAGAAGCCCAATTCCCAGGAAAGCCTGTCTTATGGACACTATCCACCAGTGTCCTAGGTAGATTTTTGTACATCTGTTTGGCTGGATGCACTATGTTCTAACTCCATTGTACAATTCGAAGTACTACATTTCTCTTTCCACCTAAATCATAACTGCAGCCCAATTTTAAGAAAAACATGGTTCCTTATGTCAGCCATTTTTTCAGTCAATATAGCTGAATTAAATTTATGAAGTAGAAATAAGGACTTTTAGGAAAGTGTCAGAAATGAGCTATTTTACAGAATTCTTAATGACAATCATTTTGCTTATTCTTTGCCAGTAGATACTGCAGATCATTTTCAATTTTTAAAAATATATTTGAATCCTAGGCTGGAGGAATGGCTGGGGAGCTGAGAGAACATAGTACTCCTTTCAATACACACATCAGGTGTCTCACAACTGCCTGTAACTCCAACTCTGGGGATCCAGTGCTCTACTCTAAACTCTGCAAGCATCTATACTGATGCATATGCATGCCCATGCCCACACGCAGACACAGACTTACAAGTATAAGTAAAAATAAAATCTTAATACACACACATACATACATACATATATTAGATGAATTATAACTATACTTAGATGGTTCTTCTATATAATTATACTTCAGTTTACAAGGTTTTATCCTTCATCTTCTCTATATCACTAGTTTCTTTTCCTTTTGCTGTGTTTGTATATTCTCTGCCTTCTGCTTTTGCCCAGCAAAGGTCTCAGATTATTAATCTCTAGCAAAAGGAATTAATGTGAGCAGAGTCATTTATACAGTCAAAGCTCACTCATAAGGCTGAGTTCTGCAGGACTTTCTCAGTCTAGGGTTCTATTTGTAAAATGGCAAGGTGAAAACATCAGATTGTAGCTGTATGATTGTCATCATATTATGTCAGAGGATGGAAAACATGATTAAAATCAACCTGAATTGAATCAAAGAATTTTAATTGAGGTGAAATTCAAGTAATTGAGTTAAGAATTATAATTTACAAGGCTTGACAGTATGTGTTGACATGAAAGCTTCTAATATATATTTATTACTGAAAACTCCAAGGGCTTATGACATCCGACACATGTACTCACTTTGGGAGGAATCTGGAGCATCTGTGCAATCATGTATGTCACACTTGTCATGCTTCGGTGTGGGATCCCTCCCACAGCCATCTGTCCCCTGCAGAAGCATGTAGCTGCAACAGCTAAGGGCAGTGATTCTTCTGAGATTACATGGGAAAACACATTCACCTATCGGTGAATCAGCCATTTTCCAACTTCTGAGAGGAGAATTTATCTATATGCATTTTAGGAACAAATTAAGCACAGGATTAGTACAAAACCAAATCTGAGTTGATTAACTTTAAAAAATGCTAAAGAAGAGGCTCTGTCCCCACACCTGGGGAAGGAAATGTATCTAAATTCTCATGGTTAATGCTCAGCTGATGAGAACTGTCTGGTGTTTCACCAACAATGTCACTTTAACTAGGGCTACAAAAGTAACTAAAACAACTGCTTCTGGAAATTTTGTTTCTTCCAAAGAAAATCTATAAACATCACGGTGTTTCATAGATAATGAACATTTTAATTTCTGAAGAAGAGTTACTGATGTTAGTGATGACTGCTTTCTAGTTATAACCAATTTCATCCCTATCCGTGAATGCTGAGTCTCACCCACCTCAGTAGCCTGGGATTCCCAGGTGTTTTTCTGATGTTCGATTGACTCATATAAAATATCTTTTCTAATCATAAAAACAACCGACTCTTGTGCAAATCATACATTGGATCCCAAATACATACTCATAGGATCTTAACTAATCCTCACTACAACTCTAAGAAGTAGGTACTGCTAATAGTCCATTTAATAGGTGAGACATAAAGTTGCTAAGTAACAGCCTGAGGTTATACAGTCAGTAACAATCAGTAAATGGTTGCCATTCAACAAGGCAGGAAAGCCTAGCATTATAAAGTAAATGGGAAATGAAAGCCTTTCCATCTGCTGTGCATGTACTATAAGGGAATTTTTCCTTAAAGGTGTTTTAGGAAGCAGGGGATGAAAAAGATTATATATATATATATATATATATATAAAATTGGGGCCCTCAGGCACTGACCTTTATTACTACAATTTGATTTGGAAGTCACCTTTTATAGCTTAGTTTAAAACTGCTAAACCCAGACACTTACATAATAGAAATGCTGACATGACCTTGATTCCAGAGGTGCAAAGGGTATAATTGAATTTAAGAACAATGTATCTCATCCATTAAGTCATTAAATAGATCATAATAATCTGACACATTGGGTAAGTATTACATGAAAGTGGTTAACAATGGTATGCAAATAAAATCAGTTCGCACCATTAGCTACTGTGTTCTAGGTTGAGCTCGCCAAATATAACATTGAATTACAATACAGTCATTTAGGAAATGTTGTGAAAATATATTTAAATTGTTCCTGAACTTGATCCAACATAGAGAAGCGATGTTGAAATCTAGGGGTATTGCCAAGTGAGTATGTGTAATTCTGATAGCTTATCTCTACATCCTAACCATAAATACACACTTTACAACCAAACCGCTGGAATTACCCAGATGGTGTAGCCCATCTGGTTACAGAGCATATATAAACATGCCCAGTGCATGCCAAAATCAGACCATTCTTCCACACAGATGTATATTTGGTACGGTTGAGGAAAAACCATCCAGATGTTTCTCATTATACTGTCAAATGCCAAAATCCAAACACAATTGTAAGCAATAGTGTCACAGAAATTAATGTTGTCATCCAGGTGAGTTCACTCCAGTTAAAACATCATACAAAGCCACAGTTTGCCCATTATTTTGCAGGATGGGATGGAAGACCTGGGTTTTCTATTTGTATTGTATCAATTTTTTACTTACTTTGACTCTTTATGGCAGAGGGTCTCACCTTTCCTAGTGCTGCGATCCTTTAATACAGTCCTTCAGGTTGTAGTGACCACCAACCTTAAAATTATTTTTGCTGGTACTTCATAACTGAAATCTTGCTACTGCTATGAGTTGTAATGTAAATATTTGATATGCAGAATGGTTTTAGGCAGCTCCTTTGAAAGGTGTGTTCAATACCCACAGGGAGTGCAGTTCACAGGTTGAGAACCACTGCTTTAGAGGTTAAATCATAAAGTGTATAACTATTTCAGTGCACAGAGGTACCAATGGTGCGAAATGGTCCTCAGAAGTCTAACAATTCCTGTGAACATGTCTTATGATTACTTTAGTTCCCTGTAAAAATAATCACATAGCAAACAGATTTAATAAATAGAAGTATATCTAACGGATATTTTCAAGTGATTTCTAAATACAAAAATGCAAATGTAGGCAAATGTTTTTATGGGAATACATGAAAATATAAATAATACAATGACCTGCAAATTGAATTTTCAAATCTACTTACTAGGAATTAGTACTTACTAGGAATTAGGATTAATTTAAATTTATGTAAGTTACTCGACTAGTATGGTACAGGTGGGGAAAAGATGGCTAAGATGCACCATCCTTACAACATATTTATGTGGCTACTCCACTCAAGGTGCCAAATGTCTTGCCCTGTATGATTCGTTGAGCTGTCTGGGAGCTTGCCTTTGAGGCTGGAGTTGTGTAGTTATGTCAGGGTGTGCTCATAGGCTAGGTCTCACAAAGTGTTGGGATTCTTTCTTTGCTAAAACTCTGGGCTAGCTGGTAAGGAATGAAGACCATATGCAAGAATTAAATTCTCCCAGCTGAAGCCATCCTAGACTGGCTACCTCCCTGCACACTCACCGGCTGATTCCAAGAAGCTCAACTCTGAACAGCTGAGAGTAGCACAAACTAGAGAGAACTCAATAAAGAACTTGCTTACCTAACTCAAGTGATTATGAGAAATAGAAAATGGTTGTTTAAGTTCCTAAGTAGCTCTTTCTGAAGAATAGAATACCGAGAGGCTTAGCCCTAGACAATTTTTGTAAATCAAAACAATGCCAGTATCTTGACTGCTCATAAGAATCAGTGATCTTAATATTTACAGAAAATGATGTTCCTTAGATTTATACATGGGACCTTAATGCACGGCTACAAATCTGGAGTAAAAGCGGAACAGGTGTGGTCGACTGTGGAGATGGATGACATGTTTAAACGCATAGTGGGGAACTTAATGAGAGTCTATCTAAAATATGAGACAGGGGAAAGAGGAGAAAGACGAAGAAGAGAGAGAGGAAGGAGAGCAGGAAAGGGAGGGAAGCAGAGGGATATGAGGAAGAAGGAGGGGGTAAGCAGAGGGAGAGCCATACAGTTATTACTATCAGAAAACCTAAGTGTCAGTTAGATTTAAAGAGTAGAGCCCTGCTTTTGACCTTTTAAATTCACACCAGTTCCCGATCACTATTAATCCTGATTAACTAGATTGCTGTAAATTTGACCTAAGAATTAAAAATATCAATATTTGATAAGAGAGTAAGACAGTCACTGTGCCAAGCCCAACTCCTTCCCAAGAACATTGTGAATCCTGTAAATGCCCTAAAATGATAAAGAATTAAAGGTACATAAGATTTCATGTTGTTTCCTTACTTTGGCTGTTTTGGTGAATGTCTTAGGCTTCTGCCACATCACTGAGGAGTAAAGGGGATGAGGGAACTTCACTGTCACTGCGGTGCCAGCCTTCGCCCTCCTTAATAAAGCAATTAAATTAATGATTCACAACATAAAATCTTTACACTGAGATAACCACTGAGCAATCAATGATAATTAAAAAAAATCAATCGTTCGTTTGTAGTAATTCAATTTGCCCACTTAGATATAATTGATATTGTTCTCAACTAATTATCCAAGAAAGGCCACTGAGGGACTTTTAGAGACTAAAGGAATTGAGCCAAAGATTCTTCCTAATTTGAAATGGGACTGAACACCATGTTTTCTCAAAAAACTGATTAAGTCTTCCCTAGAAATGTAGTATTGAACAAACTCAAAGTCAGGAAGTCAGGATTTCATTAGAGGCAATTTGACAGGGTACCTGACGCTTCCTGGGTGACCACAGGCAAACGCAGGACTTCTCTTCCGTTCTCTTTTCCCTGAAATGGACATCACTACTGCCTCCATCACCACAGAGTTGTAAGCACTGTTATTCCTAACACAGTATCTAGAACTGTGTCTGGTCTGCTGTGGTCCTTGCATGAGTGTTACTCTTTATCGCTGATCAACACTGTCGTGTTGCCTTATTTTCTTCCCACATCTAGTTCCTATCTATATTTTACATTCGAGGGCTATTGGGACTTTTCTCCCACATTGTGAGGTTTTTTTTTTAATTCTCCTTTGGAAAAAATAAGTAACTGAAATAAGGAAAAGTCAAGTTCACATTTGCCAAATGGCTTATATGGTAACAAGAGACTGAACCAACACACCTATCTCTCTGTGACAATTGGTGCCTCAGACGAATGGGGAGAAATAGTAATAAAATGGACCAGGACCTTCTTATCACTGGAGCTTAGCTTTGCTACAGCCCTCAGGCAGTCTAAATGTCATGTTAGCAAGTTATATAACTATGCTATTATGCTACTGCCTCTTTGGTCTGATATTCAAGGCAAAGTTGTCAGAGCTATCCGTACTTAAGTATACTTTATTACTGACTCCTGGGGCTGGAAGGTACACTAAGAAATTATTAGCTCCTGAACCCGTACCCTGGATAAGAATCTACGGCCCACGTAGATGCAAAGCTTCCTAAATTCTAGGGAACAGATACTGAACTATAATCTACATTAAACTCTTCGCTCTCCTAAGGATTTCTCTTAGTCGCTGCTATCTGGCTTCAGCTTCAGGCCATGTGTATTTGTCCTGTGAATAGCCTTCTGATGCAGGCTGCATTTCCTCAGCTTCTCTCTTTATCTCACCCTGGAATCTTCCAATGCCAATAAGACACCTTTGTCTGAATATTACCTGTTTATCTCATCAAAGTAATTTGAGAGAACTAAGTGATAATTTCAATCTATTTAAGGAATGATGGTATGAAATCAATATTTCTAGACAGAAAGCTTTTCACCACTGTGGAATAATTAAACAAAAGTCAGGGGCAAAAGGGAGCCTTCCACTGTGGTTGTTAGATTTAAAAATAAGACAAGACATTGAATACAAATTTCAGATAAAAGTGAATGTTTCAGTGTATGTCTCCCCAAGTATCCTTACTTGCCAAATCTTTCATTTTTTTGTACTTGATTGTATTTCCTTTCCTATCACTATTTGACTGCTTTCTCTAAAATCTGACTCCTGGGATACTCTGTTAAAACAGCTGTTATTAAACCCTTGTCACGTGAGGAAGCCAAGGGTGACTTCTAGCATTAACACTTTGGAGATTGCAGTTCTGGTACAGGTATTTAATTCTGTGATCTCCAAAGACCAGTAGAAAAATATCCCTTAGAGAATGCAGAATCTGGAACGTGTTTCTGACAGGTCTGCCACATTCCTCCACAGCAAACACCGCCTAGATCCTCTCCTCCTCCACCCCCCTTGACATGTGCACAAACTGTAGTAATCAGCTGGATGATGGCCAAGGTAAGTGGAGCTGATGAAGGGCTCCACTGTACTGGGAGAGACGGGAACCAGAGCGTGGCCCCTTAGTCCTAACCACATACCACCCATGACTCCAGCTAATGTCCTTTTCTCCACTTTTTATGTCACTCAGAAAGGATCTGAGAAGTTGAAGAAGTTTAGCAATGGTGAGTCTCTTGACCCTGATCCTTTGGCCCCATTCCCAATCCACAGAATTTATAATTTCTAGAGATGAGACCTAGGAATTTACATTTTTAAAATTCTTCTTGAGTAAACTGGTGTTAAGCAACTCTGATGGCCATTGGACTCTATTGTGGATAAAAGCACATTTCAGGACCAAATTCTGAATTCCACCTTCAGATCCAGCATTCATGAACTGTGTGCTCTTAGAAAGTGAAGTGTTCTTGTTTGCTATCCTTATGGGCTTCCACATATCCAATAAACAAATAAAGGAGAAAGCAAGAAGGGCAGCAGAGAAAAAGAAATAGCATAAATTATGATATTACAGGATTCAATGAAATCTGAAATAATCATCATGACACCGCAGTCAGAGCAGCAGTAGTCACTTTAGAGTATCCCTGTCCAGATCCAGAGTTTGGCTCTGATATTAGTACTGAAGCTGCTGTGCTTACAGTCTGCTTTTATTTCTAGATAACCTATTTAACTCTACCAGTATCTTCCATAGCTAAAGGTTGCCTGCTGAAAAGAGGGGCTAGAATTGATGATGCCATGGAGTAAAAGATTCTATCTGCATATTTCTCAGTCCTATAGAGGGCACAACAACTCCAAAAGCCATCCTCCTGTGAATAGCTAATGACAATGTGTGATGGTCAAGATAGAGTTGACTTTGAGGGACACTGGGGTCAACACATGGGAATTGGTTTGAAGTGGCTATAGCATATATGCTGAGTCCTTCTGACGATGTACACATATGTTCTTTATAAATGTACACACATTTTTCTTTAACAAAGTCCTTGGATTAATTAAGAACATGGTTCTCAAAGCTGGAATATGTTGGTTGGTTGGTTGGGTTTTTTTTTCCTTTTAGATAGAATCTCACTATGTTTCCCAGGCTGGACTAGAGGTTGATCACTAACTTTCTGTCTCCTACATTTTTTTTTTTTTGGTTTTTCGAGACAAGGTTTCTCTGTGGCTTTGGAGCCCTACATTTTTCTAATAATAAAATTAATGTTTAAGAAATATAATTCAGAAAATACTACATAAAGAAAAATTAAAATCACTTCCAATTACCTTCTGGAGGTAAACAAAATCAACATTTCGATGTATTTCTTTTAGGTATTTTTCAGTTATATTTTTTCATACATGCAGACGATATATTTTGATCAAAGTCACTCTTCTGTTTTTCCCTCTAACCCTTCCAGGTCCGCCCCAGACTTCTCTAACCCCTCCCAATTTCCATGTACTGTTTTAAATTTTTTTATAACCAACCAATTCCAATTTGTGATGCCCATATACACATGGATGTAAGGGCATCCACTAGAATGTGACTGACCTACAATGGATCATACACCAAAGTAAAAAAAAATTGAATCTATAGATTGCCTTGGGTAGAATTGCCATTTTTACTATATTGATCCTACCAATCCAGGAGCATGGGAGATCCTTCCATTTTCTGGTATCCTCTTCGATTTCTTTCTTCAAGGACTTAAAGTTCTTTTACTTTTACAAGGACAAATAGCTCTTTTACTTCCTTGGTTAGTGTTACACCAAGATACTTTATGCTATTTGTGGCTATCGTGAAAGGTGAGGTTTCTCTGATTTCCCTCTCTGTTTCTTTATCCTTTTATATTTTTTTTGGTTGTGAGCCTAGCCTTTAACGGCTGAGCCATCTCTCCAGCCCTCTTTATCCTTTGTGTATAGGCGTGCTACTGATTTTTTTGAGTTGATCTTGTATCCTGCCACTTCACTGAAGGTATTTTCAGCTGTAGAAGTCCTTTGTTAGTATTTTTGGGATCACTTATATACACTATCATATTATCAGCAAATAACGAAAGTTTGACTTCTTCCTTTCCAATTCGAATCCCCTTGATCTCCTTATGTTGTCTTACAGCTATTGCTAGACCTTCAAGCACTATATTAAAGAGATATGGAGCGAGTGGACAGCTTTGTCTTGTTCCTGATTTTAGTTGAATCACTTTGAGTTTCTCTCCATTTCATTTGATGTTAGCTGTTGGTTTGATGTATATCGCTTTTATTATATTTAGATATGATCCTTGTATCCCTAGTCTCTCAACGACCTTTATCATAAAGGGGTGTTGAATTTTGTCAAATGCCTTTTCAGCATTTAATGAAATGATCATATGGGTTTTTTCCTTCAGTTTATTTATAGGATGGATTACATTGATAGATTTTCGTATGTTGAACCAGCCCTGCATCTCTGGGATGAAGCCTACTTGGTCAAAATGGATGATTTTTTTTGATGTGTTCTTGGATTTGGTTTGCCAGTATTTTATTGCGAATTTTTGCATGGATGTTCATGAGTGAGATTGGTCTGTAATTCTCCTTCTTGGTTGTGTCTTTGTGTGGTTTTGGTATCAGGGTAACTGTAGCTTCATAAAATGGGTTTGGCTGTCCCGCGCAACCGTCTCGCCAGCAAGAACGACGCGGCACACAAGGATCCTTCTGCAGTATGCTTTAATGCTCTTGAGAGGGAGAGCATAAGCTTCCAGAGCGGAGAC
>JAQHUG010000101.1:2046707-2082023 GCA_028555095.1 Dicrostonyx torquatus | reverse complement strand
CTTCCATTTTCTGGTATCCTCTTCGATTTCTTTCTTCAAGGACTTAAAGTTCTTGTCAAATAGTTCTTTTACTTCCTTGATCAGTGTTACCCCGAGATACATGGAGCATTAGAAACTGCTACTCTAGATGCTCATTGGCCCTCCTCTCTAGAGGTTATGTGTCTATATGGCCAAGAGGACTTGCTCACATGATACCACTTTTTCCTTTCTAGATCATGCCCTTCCCCTTACCACGAGACCCTTCCCACAAAGCCCTGATTTTCTTCAAAGACTCACTTAAGTTTTCACCATCTTCTGTTCTTGTAAAGGTGGGTTATTTTGCCCAAAGAGTCATCAAAAAATTTCTAAGCCAAGAATATTTATTTGGAGTTGTAGATAAAGCTTATACATGTATGATGGGTCATACACACTTTTACTCAAGTCTGTTTCAACTACTTAGACATAGGGTGGACAGTCCATTGGATGATGGTGAAAGACACACAATTGCACATTCTCTTTACATCTAGAAATGTGTGAAGTACCCTGCTTGTTAGTGAGATGTGTTGTATTATAAAATAAACATAGAGAGATAGAGGGAAATGACCCTACATAGACTGAATGACTACTTGTGGTTATGTAAAAGGAAGGAGAGGACAACGAAGATAGGATGAGAAGCCACAGACTTCTCACACTTGGCTCCAACTATATTCAGATTCTGAATCCAAGGGTAATTTACAATATTTCGTCTGAGCTTCAATTTGCCACATGAGTGGATATAAAATGTTAGATATTATAGTAACAGAAATTAATTATAACAATATATTATTAAGCCTGTTTCTTGTGTTGACATGTTTTCTGTGTTTGTATTTGTCTATTTTCCATTGACTCTCTGGAAAAATCATTAAGAAAAGGAATATCTTTATACTGACCTAGTCAGCCCTGAATTAACAAGAAATCCTGAGGCCAAAGTCTGTAAATCATGTACCTCACTTCGCTGTTTGTCATATCACAGTGTTTTCAGGATGAGAAGTAGTAGCTTCCAAACTTGGTTGTGTAGGTTGCATTACTGTGCTATTTTGAGCAGACAGAAGGAACTGTGCATGCACTTTAAAATAGTTTTAGCTGCATTTTTATCCACAAAAAAAAGGCCTCAGAAACTTTGGCCCAGACTACAAATTAACTGGATGGCATTGAACAAGTTATTTATCCTCTTGGGTACTGACTTTCTTTAACTATAAAATGAGAGGGTAGATTGGATATTCTCTATGTTTCCTTCCCAATCTAAGGCTTTAATATGGCTTGTGACTTTATGACCAGTTGTGCCTAGGGCTGCTTAACAAAGGAAACTGCAGAACATGAAAAACTGTTAGGACTTAGCAAAGGGAAATGACCATTCATCCAGAAATGGGGTGCTGTTAGAAAGCAGTGTGGACTTCCCTGAGCAACTCAAGTCTGAAAAGAAAGCTAAACATGGGCTTTTGCAGTCTTGCAGGATAAAGTAAAGCCTAGAAGGTCATATTTTCCAAATTGTTGTACTGGAAAAAAGAGCCCTAAAGCTCTAAGAAGTTTGCTATCTAGAGGAAGATAATGCACACACACACACACACACACACACACACACACACAGAGAGAGAGAGAGAGAGAGAGAGAGATACATAAAGCATAAAACACCTGACAATCTGTTGTTTATATTTTTATTTAATGTAATGTCTTTCTTTAGCATTTTCATCCAAGACAACTCTGAAAGTTAGCCATCCATATTTTAGTGACTACCTGTAGCATGCTAATTTTGTCCCTCACTTTCACCACCAGAAATATTTATCTTAGTTCATTCAGACTGCTATTAGACAATGCAATTAACTAGTGGTTTTGTTTATTTATCAGAAATTTATTTATCATAGTTCCAAGATTAAGGTACCAGCATATTTACAGTCTAAAGAGGCACAATTCCCCTGTGTTCACTGGGTGAGAGGAAAGATCTCTTGAATCTCTGCTATTTAAACCTCCTAATGCCATCACCATGGAGATCAGGATCCCAGCATAGGAATTTGAAGGATCACAAATATTCAATGCAGTACATTCTCCTGAAGCCATACGAGTGTGATTCTATGCTGAAGAAGAGCCTTAAAACTGGTGTCAATTCCCACAAATTCTACTAGTGATACCATGAGGAAATGAGGCATTCACCTTCATTATTAAGCTGAGTCAGGATACAGTCATCCAAAATACCCGGTCACAGTGTCCAAAGCCTTCACCTTTATACTAAATAATAAGTCTCAAAGTGCACAGTGTACCTTGGAAGCTTTCAGAAAAAAACAAGCTTCATACTTGAGTTCAAATATTTTGCAACTAATCAAAATGCAGGGAATTACAAGGTGGTGTGTGAAGCTCTGGCAAGCCCTTTTTGAAAAAAGGAAGTTCAATAACTGTAGCATTAAAATGTTAAGAACAGTGTATACCATCCTTGGTTCCTGAATTTTAGTTCAGTTTGTTATATGATATATTCTTGCAGTTCTGCTCTTGTTCTAAAACACAAAGAATGGGCAAGCAACTGCCTGAGAATCAGCTACACATATTGATCCATTCTATTTGTGACCTAACACTTCTGATTGTAATAGACTATTGAAATGCAGGGCTTCTGTGAGCACTGGATAGGAAAGTGTCTACAGTAAAGGAGTTGGTAAGAGAATGAGGAAGAATTTTACATACATACATACATTTCAGCTTAGGAAGTTTCAGGAGGGTTTCTTCAGTAGACAGGGCAGGATAACCTCCGTGCTTACACATTGCTTAGCATTTTATTTAACACCTGTGTAGTGATTACTATGTTACAGGCCCTTCAATGCTTTATAAGTGGTACTTCTTAATTCTTTTCATAAGAACCTCACAAAGTAGAAAACATTATCATGACCATTTCAAGGATCTGAGGTAGAAGGGTGTTAAGAGGGCCACACCTAACAAGCAGCAGAACTCAGGGTGTCTGCTCCTCTGGGAGTAGGAAATTATTGAAGGACAGGGTTGGGTTACCAAATGCTCTGGACGACCCAGGTCCCTCAACACATCATTTCTCCACTGTGAAAGCACCGCTCTCACATTCTGCAGCTTCCATCTCTAAAGTCTAGTGATTGTTTCCCAGGCTGCGCCTCTCCTTTCAGATATCCTTAGGATAGAAGATATGATGAAATTAGCATGAACAGATTTTAAGAATAATCTCCAGATAACTTTTCTTGAAAAGATGAGGCTGGTGATCTAAATTTAGAAGAAAATGACAAGATGTTCGAGACTTTTTCATTGGATCTGAGCTGCTAACCACTTTTACCACTTGTATAAAACCATCTTTTGTTTGTGTTTGTAGATTGATGTGGATAAGTTCTCATTGGCTTTAAAGAATAAAAGATTTCCATTTCTATAAATATGTTGCAAATGAACATTAGAAAGCATCACCTAAGCACTCCAAAGCAGCAATATAAGAAGAATTGCTGAGGCCCACTATGATGGCTCAGAAGGCAAAGGCACTTGCTGTCAAGCCTGAAAACCTGGGTTCTATTACTGAGATACACATGGTGGAAAAAGAGAACAGAGTCTAGTAAGTTGTTCTCTTATCTCCACACATGTATGTGCGCATATGTACGTGTACTCACACACACACACACACACACAAATAAATAAATGTAACAAAAAAATTTTACAAAGAAATTTTGCTTGAAGGGTTGTTTTACCATACCAAAATCTTTAAAGGGAGCTATTCACACACTAGAAGACAGAATACTCATTCAATGGGACACAATCACTAAAAAGAATAAGGAATATTCATCCATCTGTATCTGCATAAAAGATTATATATAGAGAAAGTGTGTGTGCATGTCTGTGCGTGTGTGTGTGTGTGTATGTGCTTGTATGTGAAAGCAAAATCCATTCATACTATTATATTCTTATGGATCACACAGGAATATTTATTTGTTTTGTATGTCTATAACATTCAGATATGTTCAGAGTCAGACAGGAAAAGTCTACAGACTGCTTAGAATGTGTGCTAGAGAATGTGGTGATGGCAAGTGTGGTGAAAAGGAAATAAATTTTTACTTTACAGCCTTCCACTTGCTTTTGGTGGGTGAGATTCACCAAAGCACAGGCAAGCAGATGGAAACTATTAAATGATTGGACAGAGACTGAGAAATAGTCAGGTACAAATACGCTGTGTATTAGTTTGACAATCTGACTCGTGATGCATATTACATACCACTTTATTCCCCAATTCATTCACAACCACGCATAAATTACTGTCCTAGCTTTACTAGGCTTCTGTTTTGCTGATTTGGAGGCTTTGGAGGTTGAACATTCATTAAGTGTTAAAGAGGGAGGGAACTGTCCTCCAAAGATTGGCAAGTCAATAGTTAGTGGAGTTGTTTTATTCTTGTTTGTCCCTTTTAAAAACATATATACACATTTACATAGGCCATCACCATATCTCATGCTGTTAAAAATAAATTTTTTATATATTTAACCAGGAGTACATATAGAAGCCAGGAAACTAAAAAATAGGTCATTGGGGAGTGGATGTCTTGAGAGAAGGTGGATAGTAAATTTTAAAAAACAGGTAAAATGAAAATAGAGAAGAAAACACCTAAAGTAAAAGGTTTCAAGCGTGCTGGAGGGTAGAGGATGGGAAATGAAGTGTCTATGGAATTCTTAACCAAATGAGTGGTGCACGGAAAAGCTATAAAGAAACCTACAATCTCCACATGCCCACCAAAATCAGAGGGGGACAACAGAAAACAGGTGGCATAAAAGGAGAAAGATGATGTACTGGTGGCTAAAGGTTTAAGAAAGGATTGGAGGAGAAGGTAAGGGATAGATTATCCCAAACTAAGGATGCATAAAGAAGCCTGACAAAAGTCCACTAGTTTGCAAGCTAATTGGAAAAATATAAAAGTACTTTTTAAAAGGCTTTTGAGCAGAAGTACTCTGCATGGGTACACAACGCTGTTCCCAAAAATATGGGTTATTAAACAAAAAATCTCAGTTCCAGGCATGATAAAGATATGTATGCCCCAAAGTTATTGTTTTAGAGAGACCCCAGAGACACCCAGAACAATACAGGCTATTGTTACTGCTCTTGACCTCCACCATAGCTAGATAGTGAAACCCCATAGCTGAAGATACAACTCACTTTCTATGTGGGACATACTGAGTTCCACCCGAACGGACCCGGAAATATTCTGACACATAGTACTTCCTAGCGCTGAAAGTGCAAAGCAGGCTGCTGTGGGAGGAGAGATACCAGCACCGGACCCTGCAAACTTTGATGCTGAGTGGCTGCCGAGTGTGCCCACTGGTGCAATCTTACATTGATAAGATGAGGCCTGCTTCACAGGAGGAAATTTATTCACAATACTGTAAAACTTAGTTAAAAGCTCATGACTGGGGAGATCACAGGCCCTAGTGTAGAACATACTTTTGTTTTGTTGAATGTCCATGTGGTCAAACTACATTATATTTATGTATATAACCAATGATTTGTGCTGTTCTCAACTTTTATCAAACAAGTTACTTTTTGCTGTGTGTGACAGTTAAATAAATACAGAGACTAAAAACTGAGCTAAAGTGCCAAGTATGAATAGCTATCAATATAAATTAGTTTTGTTTTGTTGTTGTTGTTGTTGGCAGGTCTCAGGCTAGCCTGGAACTTGCTAAGTAAGTGACTTGGACCACAGAAATCCTACTTCTGCCTTTCAATTACTGGGATTAGAGGTGCAAACCATTAGGCCTTGTTAAACCACGATGCTTCAATATATATAAATATGTATATAAATATATATATTTTTTTCCTCGTATGTTTGAGTATTTTGTCTGCATATACATATAACATATGCATGCAGTGCCTGATTAGGCCAGAAATTAGAACTGGATTCCTTGGACTGAGTTTACAGAAGGCTATGACCTGCCTTGTGTGGCCAACTCTTCACTCCAAGTACACAAACAAAATATGAACCTTAAAAATTAATTTTTACCTTGTACAAGATACTGGAACATTTCCTGATTTATTTTAGTAGCTATCACTTAAGAAAAATTGGTCATGGTTCAGAATGTATTGTGCCATGTATAGTATAGAACACAACCGATTTTAAAACACAGACAAATGCTCCACACATATCAAATGAAGAACCAAATTAACTAAATTGAAAACATGCTTTAGCTTAGTTTTTCATTAGTTATACATTTCATATTGTTCCTCCCTGTTTTAGTGACTTGCACTCTTGAACAGGGGCAGAAATTCCTGTCCTAAAGTTGGATAACATCTGGCCAGAGCAATAGGATGTGTGGTAAGACAGAAACCAGAGCAGCTGGAAATCAGGGAGTTAGGACTGTCTTCACCAATACTGCATAGATTTTGGCCACCTCTTTGACATTATATTATGCATTATATTAAACTCACATTTTCAGTTTCTCAGAAGACAGCTTGTAATTTGTAGCTGTAAAAGAATTTTTGTGTTGTTTAATGATACGAGTTAATCTTAAACAAGGGTTTATGAAATGTGAGATGCTGTGAGGAAAATGTAGATCAAGTCTTGCTTCCCTAGAGGGAGCACGGTGCTTTTAATAACAGATACTAATAAATGGGATATAATTCTTTCAGAAGTTAAAAAAAAAAACTTTGGGTTAAATACACAGGGAACTTCCTTGGTGTGTAAAAGCTAAATGGCGCATAACCTGAATAACATGTGCCAGTTAGGTCCTTGCTGGTGGCAAACATATTTATCTTGGTGTGTTTAGAAAAGGTCTTAGCTGTGAAGTGTCATATTACTAATTATTAACTTTGTGTGTGATAGAAAACCAAAGCAGTGGTGGCTTAACTATGATAGTATCGACCTGTGAAAGCCTAGAGGGAGGGATCACTGAACTAGCCTGTTTCCATGATATAAAAAGACTAGAATGCTTTTCTGCTTGCTCCTGGGGTTCTGGCAAATTCGTACAATATCTAAAGGACCAGAGAAAGACGGAGAGGAGTAACCATGTTTTCCTGGCCTTTAAGGCTATGTCCAGGAAATCACATCTTCCATTTCTTGTTCAGCGATTTAGTTATGGTTTGAATCTGATATGAGCCTCATAGACTTATGTGTTTGAACACTTAATCCCCAGTTGCTGATGCTGTTTTGGGAGGATGTGGAGCCTTGGAAGTGGGACATTGGGCTTGGCTGGCAGACCTAGAGCTACAGAGGGAGGGGCCAGAATGCCACTGCTACCTTGGTTTCAGTCAGTACCAAATCTTGAGGCTTCTTGATCAATTCGTTATGTAAATATTGGAGTTCTGACTTATGCAATTGCATACATTGACTAACAAAGCACACTTGGAGTCAGAGCCTAGGGCTAACATTTAGAAGAGGTGATGGGTGTGGAGAGAGGAAACAAGCACTAACTGAACTATGTAAGGCTAAGCCTTGGGCTTCTGAGGAGAAAATCAGTCTCACCACTTACAATCCTATTGATGATGAAGGTATATGTCCCACAGGAGAATCTAATTCCTTAGCTAAACTGACACACTATGGGTCCTTTCCTCCCTTCAACATCACCATGGCAACAGTTCATTTGTTTGACAAATCACATCTTTTATTTTCTTCTTTGCATCTTCCAAATGTGTCCTATTGGGTCTGGAATAAAATACAAACTCTTGACTGTGGGTTAGAAGGCTGCACAGGATCCGACCCCTGTCACTCTCAAAGCAACTTGAAGTCAGTACCGCCTTTTTAACTCGGCTACCATGCAAAAACTGCTGCCTTCCCATCTGTTCTCAGAAGTCAAATAATTCCTACCAAAAGGCCTTTGCACTAGCTGTAACATCTGCTTTCAACATTCTTTATCCTGTACACAAATTCCTAGCTCTTGTGTTCAGATGTTAGTTCAAATTTCATCTCCTCCAGGACCTTTTCTGACAATGTGATCTGTAAAACAAAAACTGTTAGTGCTCACATTCTAATATTCTTTCGAATAACTCTGTCTTAGCGATTCTTATCACCTTCGGAGATTGCCTTGGCTGGTAGAAGCTCAGAGGTAGACTGCTTGCCTAGCATGAGTGAGCCCTTGTGTTCAAATCGAATCCCAGGAATGAAAGAAAGAATAAAAGAACAAAGGAAGGAAGGAAGAAATCTTTTTGCTTGCTTTTGTTTTTATTATTTTCTCTTTCCACACCACTATCAAGATGTTGGTTAACCAAAAGGATTTTCTTATTTCTCTGTCTGGTATATTAGGTTGTTCAATAAGTACTTGTCAAGATAATAAACATATATTTGGATTTTCATTAGAGTTCTGTTCCATTATTACAAAGTGAGGTGGTTTGAATGAAAAATATCCCACATAGCCGCAGGTATTTGGTCTCTAGTGTTGGCACTGTTTGAGGAAGTTAAGGAAGTATGGCTTGGTGGAGGAAGTATGTCACAGGGGATGGCTTCCTTCACTGTCACTTTTAGTTCTATCTTCTTTGTGCTTATGTTTGAAGATGTGAGATCTTAGCTGCCTTGTCTTGCTGCCATGACTCCCCACTGTGAAGGACTCTTATACCTCTTGAACCACAAGCCCAAATAAAGTCTCTCTTCTGTAAGTTGCCTCGGTTGTGGTGTTTGATCACAGCAACAGAAAAGTGACTAATAGACAAGATAACATAAAGGACATGGCTTGATAGGCCCGTGAGTTCTTCTTTGCCTCTTCAGTGTATAGCAGTCTAGGAATATTGTGTTTGATGGCAGCAAAATTACCATCCTTGCCTTTGTGTCCAGATGACCACCTCTGCAGGCTTTTCTTTCTTGATTGCTTTTGCAAGAACACATTACTCCATTTAAGATTCACTATAAACCCAGAACCATTTCAAATTGAAATTTTTCGATGTATCTGCAAAGACTATTTCCAACATGATGACACATTCACATCTGCCCAGGATTATGAACTGAACAATTCAACTCAACATTGAGCTAATTAAAGTCTATTATTTCTTAATGCAATAATATCACTTACTGATGAGATTCTGATCTTGGAACTATTAGAACAGCTAGTTGATGCTACATTCCACAAGAAACACTGCATAAATATTAGGTAATACAGAAAGGAGAATTTCTATATTCCACACAAATAATATAGAGGTGACAGGTGAAATATGGACAATAATCATTTCCAGAGTACAGAGTACATAATTAAGAATGTATTTATTTCTAAGCTGCCAGTGTCTCCCTAGAAGTAGCTGGATTCTTTATATGGCTAGTCAGTATGGCAAATTTCTGGGTGTGTATGGCAGGTTTTTTATAATGCTGGTTATCAATAACTGGTTGGAGAAATGACTTTTACATGTGCATTTAATATTAAAGGGGTTCAGCAGCAAATCATTTCACATCACTGTTGGGGAGACATTTGGAAAACTCAGGCTTTTTGGATCAGTTAACATGGGAGAAATTTAAAGACAAGTGTACAGAGGAAACTCAGAAGCTCTTGGTAAAAGTTGAGATGTTATGTCAACTTTTTAAGTAAGTTATTTGGGGATAAGACAACTACTCAAAGAACTGTGCAGAGTTAGAGGTAAAGGCACCAGTCTGTGAACTTGACTTAATTAAGAAACACCTGATAGGTTAGTAAAGACCATGTCTCAGTGTCTTCCAGAAACAACTCCATCCGGAGGGTTTTTTCCAGGTGAATGGACTTGTCCCTTGACAGCATTACTGGGATGTGGTAAAAGGTAAGAAGTGGGGCCTACTTAAAAATCATCAGGAGGTGGGTCTGTCCTTGGGGTCTGTATTGTGCCCTTGATCTTTCTGGTAATCCTTTTTCTTTGTTTCCTGAATGCCATGATGATACTTTATTCTGTCATACTCTACACACCATGATGGACTGATACCTATGAAACTATGAGCCAAAAATTTTATTCATCCTCTTAAATTTTTATGACAGCTTTATCACAGTGACACAATATTAGCTAACAATAACAACTTTCCTAGCCCAGGGTACAAATGGGTTCCTTTCTTTGGGTAAATACATGTAACCAACAAAGCTCCATTGCTTTAAACAAAAAAACGTGGCTTCTTACCAGGAATCATACTAACAAAATCTAGCAGACTACTAAAAAATTAAAAGAAAAAAGAAGCAGACATTTAAAACCAAATAAAACTTTTTCCTCCCAAATGACTTTCGGTCATGGTTTTGATCATGGTAATAGAAAACAAACTAAGACAACACTTTACTGAAACTTGACCTCAAAGAAATAGAAAACCCAAACAAATAAATAAGTAGTGAAATTGACTTTATAATATAAAATAACTCTTAAAAGCGCCTATCAACAACAGGTGAGTTTGCTGTTGAATTCAAATATTTAAATATGAACTAACAGAAATGGTCAAATTATCTCAAAATTTGAAGAGTAAAAGTTCTTTCAAATTCAGTTTACAAGGAAGGATACACACACATACACAACAACCTACAAGCTAAGCATTCTTGATGGGCATCAAAACAAAATCCTCAACCAAATACTAGCAAAGGAATACAAAAAGCCTACTAACGAAAATAATCACTGTGATCAGTAGAATACATTGTAAGGTCCTGAAATTGGTCACTTTGCAAATTAAAAAATGTGATGTACTACATCAACAGATGAAGTTTTAAACACACACTCATCTTAACAGATGCTGAAAGGTATTTCATAAAAATTCAACAATTCACAATAAAAATCCTGAATAAGTTAGGTATTGAAGAAAATATTTTCACATAATAAACACCACAATAAACACCATGCCAAAGAAAGAAAAGCTGCCGAGCGGTGGTGGTGCACGCCTATAATCCCAGCACTTGGGAGGCAGAAGCAGGCTGATCTCTGTGAGTTCAAGGCCAGCCTGGTCTACAAGAGCTAGTTCCAGGACAGGCTCCAAAAGCTACAGAGAAACCCTGTCTTGAAAAACAAAAAAAAAGAAAGAAAGAAAAGAAAATCTAAATTCTTTCTAAGTTCTGAAATAAGATAAAACAGACCACCATCACCACTTATTCAACTCAGTATTGAGAGTCCTAACCAGAAGAGTAGGGCAAATAAGCAAAGAACATCTCAACGATGGTGAAATCTATCAAATTGTCACTGTTTTAAAAAGACATGATCATTATATACAACAAACTATAAAGACTCCATCAAAATCCAGTTTGAACAAATAAATCTGGCAAAGTTTCAACACACAGACATCAGTAACAGTTTTACAAGCCAATAGCAAAAATCTGAAAAGAACAAGTCAATATTACAATAGCTTAAAAAATACTCAAGACTAAATTCAACCAACAGTATCCATCAGTTGATGAGTTTATGTGATATATGTACACAGTGATATATTATTCAGTTTTTAAAAACTTAGAATAGTATAGTGGGATCTAAGGGCCATTATATTTATTGAAATAAGCCAGAACAAACAGTGCTGTATGATCTCACTTACAGGAGGGGTTCTTAAAAGTTGAGCTCATAAAAATTGAGCAGTAAGTGGTATCAGACACTAAGAAATGTAGGGGGGTAGGGAGGTGATATGGGAAGTCCTTCTGTATATGTGTTACTTTTATTGATTAATGACTAAAGAAGCTTCTTTAGGCCTAGCACAGAATACAGCAGGGAGGGAATTCCAAGCAGAGATATAGAAGAAAAGAAGACAGAGTCAGGGAGAAGCCATGCAGCCACCAAAGGAAACAAATGCTGGAGAACCTTACCAATAAACCACGAGCCTTGTGGTAAAATACAAAATAACAGAAATGGGTTAATTCAAGATGTAAAAGCTAGAGGAATATGATGTGGGAGTCCCCTCTGTGTGCTGTGATTACCATTAATGAATAAAGAAACTGCCTTGGCCTGTTGATAGGGCAGAACTTAGGTAGGCGGGGAGGACTGGACTGAATGCTAGGAGTAAGAAGGGCAGAGTCGAAGAGACGCTATGGAGCTGCTGCCAGAGACAGAAGTGCTGAAACTTTGCTGGTAGGCCACGACCTCATGGTAATGCACAGATTATAATAGAGATGGGTTAAATTAAGATGTAAGAGTTAGCCAATAAGAAGCTAGAGCTAATAGGCCAAGCAGTGTTTTAATTAATATAGTTTCTGTGTAGTTATTTTGGTTCTGGGCGGTTGGGACAAACAAGCGGCCTCCTCCTACAGGAATATGCTAGAGTCATTGGCCATTCAATGTTGCAATTAAAATAGTTTCTGTGTGATAATTTCAGGTCTCAGTGGCCGTAAAACAAATGAGCAGCCTCATACTACAAGGAGGGATGCGGACCAATTGGTCAATGTGTACTAACTCATTGTACTAACTCACAGCTAGATAGGAGAAATAAGGTCACAATAAGGTGTCTTTCGATAATATATTGTGTAATTCAAACCAACTGGAAGAACTTTCAATGCTTTCCCCACAAAGAAATGATAACTGTTTGAGGCAATTAGCATGCTATCCTTGATTTGGACATTGTACAATGGAACACTATAGGGTACCTCATAAATATGCACAATTAAAAATAACAAGTTAAGCTGGGTGGTGGTCCATACCTTTAATCCCAGCACTTGGGAGGCAGAGGCAGGCAGATCTCTGTGAGTTCAAGGCGAGCCTGGTCTATAGCATGAGTTCCAGGACAGCCAAGGCTACACAAAGAAACCCTGTCTCAAAAAATACTTTAAAAAAGTCAATAAATACCAAATCCAAACTACTAGTTACCAGAAACTAAGGAGAAATGTCTACATTACATTTGTTTTGACTCTTACAGAGACAGTTGTTCTTTTTTGTATAATATATCCATTAGAAGAATTCTGCCACCATAATTCAGAAATCAGGAACCCAAAACAGGAGATTCATAGTGCTAAGATGTCCTGGTCCCATGAGAAAAACTCAGCAAGCACCATAGTTCTTCCTTCCCTACTTAGTGGCCCTATGCCTTGAATATGTAATTGTCAGTGAGGGTTAATATGTTAGTCTGGTCATAAGGTTTAACAAGTATGGCCAACATCTGCAGTTTAGGGCTAGAGAGAAAGACCCATGGGTAAAGTGCTTTCTACACAAGTGTGAGGACTGACCGGAGTTCAGATTCCCAGGACTCACATATACATCAGTGGGTGTGGTCATCTTAGCACATGGAGGCTAAACCAGGAAATCCCTGGAGCAGAGACAGACATAGGGGATCCCAGAAACAAGATGTCTAGCTGGCCCAGCTGAAACAGTGAGCTCTGGGTTCAGCAAGAGACCCAACCTCAACATATAATGAGGAGAGAAATGCACTTCAGACCTTTGCACATCCATGCATCCATATGCAAATAAGCATGCCAACATATATGCACATGTACAAAAGAAAGCTCAAATTAATGAGTCGGCCTTATTTCTATACAACTCTGGATCCTTAGCACTCCTAGATGGGAATCAACACATGGACAACTGAACAGTGTGGATGGAATGATGCAACTGCTTAACTAGATTGAGAAACACAAAAGATGTCCTCTAGAATGGAGCTTTAGAGCTATCCTGGAACCTATTTGGAGACTGGAGCTAGATGTGAGTTACAAGTAGTCCAGTGGCTCTTGGTAAATCACAACTGTAATAGTCTGTGTTTTCTAATTTCAAGTAATTCTCTTTTTTCCTCCCTCATTTTTCATCTCATCCCCAAGCCCTAAGGTCTTCAAAAAATGTATGACAAAGCTGGGTGGTGGTGGTGCATGCCTTTAATCCCAGCACTCCAAAGGCAGAAGCAGGTGGATCTTTGTGAGTTCGAGGCCAGCGTGGTCTACAGAGCTAGCTCCAAGACAGGTAGGGCTTTTACACAGAGAAACCCATTCTCAAAAAAGAAAAGTATGACAAAATATACAAGAGTTTGCAATTTTTTTCCTAAGGAAGTATATGATGGAAAGATTTTACTTACAAAACCCCTCTTAGAAAGGGAGCTGTGTTTGTTGGATATTTTCTTTGATAATTGCTTAAAGATGGATGATTCTATTTGAGAAATGTAGATTTTTAGCAGGCTGTCTATGTCCATGAAGGAGACAAGCAGGTGGTTTTGTTGATTGCCCCTCCCCAGGGAACAGGAAAGAAATTAAAGACTCTGGGGTGCATCATTGGCTGCATCATTTGACAGCTGAAACAAATCAGCACATTGCCCACAAAACTTCACGCCATACTTCAATGCCCGACTTCTCCTCTATTCTTATCAATGTTCAACATATCTTATATTTTACTGTTTATTTTATACCTCCCTTAGTAGTATATAAAATTTACTGTGATGGATTCTGTTTTTACTTCTCTGAAATTTTACCCTTTCCTAGAATAGGCTTGGTATGCAGGAAATGCTTGATAAAAATAGACATTGCATGAATGCCTGACTTCAGCTCAGAATGCATTTCCACCCAAAGCAGTTGCATCTTCCACACACACTGCACATATGCTCTATTATCACATTATACCTGTCTGTCTGTTCTTGAAGGCCTGGTTGATATTTATATATTCGGAAGTGAATCCTTGATGCGTTTCATGTGATACGTCATTGGATAAGTGATTATGTCCCAACTTTACAAATGAAGAAACGAAGTTCAGTTTTGTTGTATGCATTGTTACTCTGTGTGTGTACGTGTATGTGGAGACTAGATTCAACAACAGTTGTCCTCAATTGTATCCAACTTACTTTTCTGAGACAAGGTCTGTCGCTGAACCTGAAGCTTACCAATTTGACAAGAGTAGCTTTCCAGAAACCCTCATCGTTGTGTTGACAAAAATATGAATTGCTGAGAACAGTCCTAACCCAGAATGTACCTAATACAGGGAGTTTTATCCACAGCCCCGACCTTGCAAAAGATGAAGTGGGTTTTGAACTCAGACCCTCGATTTCAGTAAGAGCCGGTCCTTCCAGTCGGTCCTGTCTGGGATTTCCATAATGGAGGGTTGGTAACCGTACGATGGAAAGTGCACCCTTTTTTGATTCTTCTGTTTTCTCTCCTTGGAAATAGCAGTACCGGGCGGACAGCGCTCTAGGATCCGCGGTCATCCACGAAGCGAGCGTCGGCCCAGAGATCGCGAGACGCTGTTTCCGGCAGGACGGCTTTCGGAGCGCTCCGGAGCGCCGCGCCTGCGCACTCAGCCGGCCGCCGCGCCGACCCTGCGGCCGTGAGCTCGCCCGCTGTCTTCGCGAGCCCCTTGGCTTTGAGATGCGCCGCTGCCAGGCCCTTGCCAGCTCCAGGTGCGTGTGGAGGACCTCAGGAGCCTGCGTGCGAGGGGGAATGAACCCCGGGGAGGGTTAGGCCTGACTCAACCCCGCCGAGGTTCTCGGGGAACCGATCAGGGTGCCACGACCTCAGGTCCTGGCGTGCGCTCCGTGGGAGCGGTAAACTCAAAAGAGCTGAGCCCTGTGCCCATCCTCCTAGGGTCAGATCACTTCTTTCCCGTCTTTCACTCAGCTCTTCTCTGCACCCCATCATCTGGCTGCAGTCAGTGGAGCTTTCACCCTTGCCCATATCGGGCATGGGATTTTTTTACAGCCGCTGAACTCAGCTGGACCCCCAAAATGCTCTTTGCTTGCCGGAGATTAGGCTGAAAATATAGTTCAAGTTAAGGCAAAGCTGTGGGGCTGAACAAGGTAGAAAGAGGCTAAGACTGTTGTAAATGTCACCAGAGAGAATTCCCCAGCTGGAAGTCGACATTTTTCTCAGGTGTTTCATTTCTTGTTCATTTGCTTTTGTGATGCGTTTGATGTCTTTTCAGTGGTGTTTCCTAAAGTAACGGAAACAATGGCGCTTTCGACCCTGAGACAACATTGGATTTTATTGATGTCCGTTGGCTTAAAGTTGTTTGAACTCCTGTCATGATAATATCTAGATTGAGTCTTTGAGCGCATTGGTTTGTATTGTTTCAATTTAACATAAAAAATAGCCTTAGTGTATTATTTTTTAATGATGGCTAGTTCAGTGGAGAGAAAAGACACTCAGTTGAAATGGGATTAAACCTCTAAGCGCATGGGGGATTGTGCCTGGAGTGTGGAAATCTCTGACCTTTTACTTATAAATAGGAAGTGAGATCACCACTTGCCACAAATGATTCTGACAAGGTAGGGTTCTTCTCATCAAGTGCCTTCCCAAAGCAAGTGACAGGAGTATCCAGTCGTAATCCTAGTAGTGATGGCTGCTCAGTTGCAACCTTCTGGGGCACCGGAGCTATAGGGGACCGACTCTTGTTATTTATAATCAGATAGTTGCCTTGTGTAGTTTTAGTTGTGGAACTTTTTGTTTTGAGAGGGGGTGGTATTCTATAGAAACAATCACTCAAAGAAAGGAGAAGTATAGAAAGAGAATGGAGAAGTCCCTATTCCAGGCCCAAACCCTGTAGCTTGACCACAGTAATTACGAGGTTTTGCCTACCTACTTCAGGGAGAGAAGCTGTCTTCCCGCACCAGACTTAGTACAGTTCATTTCTCCTCCCAGCCCTTCAGCAGCCCTCGTTCCCCCTGGCACGTTGGCCCATAGGAGCCTAGAGCCCTTTGTGAGAAGTTTTCCTCTTGTGCATTATATCCATTTAACACTTACTTGCCGGCTTTCTTACACTGTTGTATGTAGCAGGTGAATAAAGTTTTGATGATTTAAGCTTGGATCATTGTCCTGATTGACCATCTTGATATTTGTTGCTCAACAGGAATTAAATTAATTGCTTGACAAGAATGAAAGAATTACTGAGTTCTTTGCAATTTTCTGGGTTTCTGGTAATTTTAGCTCTTATGGCTCTTTATGCCAACATGCTTAGGAATTCCCACAGGTTGTTTACATTTGTTTTTTTGTTTTTTGTTTTTTGTTTTTGTTTTTTTTTTGGTTTTTGAGACAGGGTTTCTCTGTGGCTTTGGAGCCTGCGCTGGAACTAGCTCTTGTAGACCAGGCTGGTCTCGAACTCACAAAGATCTGTCTGCCACTGCCCGGCCCTTTTTTTTTTTTTTTTTTTTAACTGAGTGAAGTAAAAGTACCCGTAGCCCAACTGTTTGTTGTCAGGTTATATGATGTATTTTATAAATTAGTATAGTTGTATTCAAGTCATGGCATCGCCAGGCTGGCGGATATCAGAGCCCACATACTTGCCACATGGTATATGTTTTGGAACTTTATGTCCTATTAAACGAATTGGGCTGATCATCATCCACTGAGTTGACTTCACAGTCCAGTAATGTGTATGGGCCTATAGTTTGAAAAGCACTGTGATAAGCAACTAGTGCAAAACAGTCTCCCAAATTTTGTTCTTTTCGTGTTCAGATTGCATGGAGAGTGTGTTTGATTTTGTGCTTAAGGTGTCCTCTAGGAGAGATGATGAGCAACATACAGGTGGACTGGCAGGCCAGCAGACAAAAGAGCTCTGAGTTCTTACATCCTAGAAGGGGAGAACTGGTGTAGCTTTACTTTGTTTAGCTTTTGTCTTCATTCCTGTCTTGATTAAGGCTAATAGAATAGTACTAAAAGGAGAAGAGAGTTGTCTTTTCTGGACAGTGCTATGTGAGAGCTGCGAAATGTTTGTAAGTTTTAGTGTGTCGGAAAGACACCTGTAAAGCGCACGTCTTAGACCAGAATGGCCTATTTTGAATATTGCTTGATGAAGGGATCACATTCAGCATTCTGTTCTTTACTCATAAACACATAGGTAAGTATGCAATTTGTCAGCCTCATTTTTTCGTACTTGTTTTTGTTACAGAGCCCTCAACAAAGCAGAAGGGAGAAGTGAACTAAATTTAGAATGTTTATCTTAGAAACCTACAGTATTATTAAGGAGATACGAGTCACGCCTTAAAATGTAGTTAATCGTGAGCTCAGTAATAGTTCACATGTCTGTTGCTTCACGGTTTCCTGACATATGCACATCCGATATTGCCACTGACTCGTACAGCAGCTCGGTATGGGAGAAGGCATGGTTCCCACTTTACAGAATTTTGAATTCCCTTCTTCCTGACACACAAATTATTCAGTGACAAATTTAGGGTTAAAACTCGAGTCTTCTGCGAGTATTATTCTTGGCATCTTTGTTGATGTTGAGAAATAAATGAGCAAATATTTATTTATATTTTATTTTGAGACAGGTCTCATTTTTTTAGTGCTGGCTATCCTATAACTCACTGTGGAAATCAGGATGGCCTTAACTCATAGTGCTGGAATTAAAGGCATGTGCCATCAATCTCATTGAGAAGAAATAGTCTTAATACTGAGGTTCAACCACCTAAATATAAATAAATGAAATGTTCTATGCATGCTACAGTATTGCTATAATTCAATGTAAATAAGTCTTTTAGTATTTTAAATCTTTACCTTTTAACCAGTTTAAATGTATTTATTTATTATTAGGATAGGGCTCACTGACTGAGGCTTACCTGAAATGACTGGATAACCCATACTGGCCTCAAACTTATGATTCTTCTTCTTGTGTCTAGCTTGTGATTGGTGGCCTTAAAGAAATGTACAATACCAGGTACTATGACTACTACTACGATTACTACTGCTGCTACTACTACTTCTTTCTTCTTCTTCTTCTTCTTCTTCTTCTTATTATTATTATTATTATTATTATACTATTATTCTTCCTCTTCCTCCTCTTTCTCTCCTTTTCCTCCTCTTCCTCTTCTTTCTCTTCCTTTTCCTTTTCTTCCTCTTCCTCTACTTTCTCCTCCTCTTCTTTCTTTTCTTCCTCCTCTTCTTTTTCCTCCTCCTTTTTCTCCTCCTCCTTCATCATCATCATCATGAACAAGCAACTCATTGACACATCTAATAATGAAGGAAGAAAGTTGGAACTAAAATGACTATTTAATGTTAAGAAATCAAGTTTGGTCATTTTTAAATATAGCTTATCAAGTAGAAAAGTAGAACTTTTAGATATTCTCAAGAATTATATCTGTTTAAAATTAATTCTGTGATTCTAAAGAATTAATCTAAAATGGTTGTTAAGTTACTTGAAAATACAAGAAAGTCAGATTCTCTTTACTTTTAATCTTCTGCCTAAATTACTTACTTTTGTACACATCTGATAATTAATACTCTGTTTTTCTTTTAATTTGTAGATGCTTGTGGAGCTTAAGGACGCCATGGAGCTCATCAGAGGATGCCACTGATGACTACGATGGCTGAAAACAACCTAAAAACGCTGAAGATTCAGCAGCGTGTGGCCAACAGACTACCTAGGAACAGGCCATATATTTGCAACATCTGCTTCAAGCATTTTGAAACACCATCAAAATTAGCTAGGCATTACCTCATTCATACCGGTCAAAAGCCGTTTGAATGTGATGTATGTCATAAAAACTTTCGGCAGCTCGTTCACCTGGAGAGGCACCAGCTAACTCACAGTCTGCCTTTCAGCTGCAGCATTTGCCAGCGCCACTTTAAAAATCTGAAGACATTTGTGAAGCACCAGCAGCTTCACAGTGAATCCTATCACAATGATGTTAAAGTCAGAAGATTGCTGGAGACCAAGCAGGAGAGGCCTGCGTACGGAGGGTATAGTACTTTTGCTGCGGAGGAGAGACGGGCACTACACCCATGCTCTAAGCCTGATCCCACGTATAGCACTACACAGAGAAGAAAGCATATTCATGCATGTACAATCTGCGGCAAAATGTTTCCATCACAGTCAAAACTCGATAGGCATGCACTCATTCATACTGGACAGAGGCCTTTCAAATGTGTCCTGTGCAGTAAATCTTTCCGACAGTCAACTCACTTAAAAATCCACCAACTCACGCATTCAGAAGAAAGACCTTTTCAGTGTTGTTTTTGTCAAAAAGGATTTAAAATTCAAAGCAAACTTCTGAAGCATAAACAAATCCACACTAGGAATAAGACTTTTCAGAATCTTTCTTTAAAAGGAAAGACTCCTGAATCATGTCCCGTACCTAATAAATTAAATGCAAAGCAGGATGCTTTTGAAAATGGTGATATGGGTGAATCTGAGGAGAATAATCCTCTTGATGTCCACTCTATTTATATTGTCCCTTTTCAGTGTTCAGAGTGTGAAGAATGTTTTGAGTCAGAGCAGATTCTGAATGGACACAAGTGTCTTCCTGCCAGAGGTGGCAGAATTCCAAGCAGGCTCAAAAGAAGCTGCAACTATAAGACCATTGTTAAAAAGCTCTTGGCTAAACTTAAACGTGCTGGGGGTAAAAAATCAGATAACCTTCAGTCAGAGAAAAGAACATTTAAAAGCAACTGCTTGAAAAATTATGAACATACTTCTGGTGAGCAGAACCCGGAACAAACTCAGAGAACATTTGTGGGTTCTTTTGGCAGACATGGTTCATGTAAGACGGTTAACAAAAAGAAGAAGAAAACACTGACTTTACCGTTTTCCTGGCAAAAGCAATTCCAGAGCCCAACTATGGGTAAAAGTTTGCAAGGTATCTTTACAACAGGAAGCATATTAACTATGGATGGTTCAATGAATAATAAAGACTTGTCAATCTTTGGTTCGTCAGGTGAGGAATACTTTAGTAACTGTGACATGCTTCAGTGTGGTTTTTCAGATTCAAGTGAAAATATGCATGCTGGACATAAAATGTGCCCCTGTGACAAATGTGAGAAAGTGTTTCCTTCTGTCTCTAAACTCCAGAGACACTATCTGATTCACACTGGACAGAGGCCTTTTGGCTGTAATGTTTGTGGGAAATCTTTTAGGCAGTCAGCTCACCTAAAAAGACATAAACTAACTCATACTGAAAAGATTCCATATAGCTCGTTTTGGGAAGTGGACCTTGGGAATGTAAACAAACTTTTTATTCATCCAAGTGATGGTGTTAGCTATAATGCTTCCCAACAGAGTGAGGGGCATGTTTTCCAGAAGTATGAGGGCTCAGAGTCCAATCAGGGAGCTGGAATTGAGGACAAGACAGAACCAGAGGATTTCATTCTCGGTACCCACTGTAGGAATAGGCAGTCTTACCTCGCTAACACACTTTTGGAGTCAGAGCAGAGCCATCATTGTTACAATTATTTAGGCCGTCCTGAAAGAACTGATGGACTCCTTTACCAGTGCAGTGTTTGTTGTAAAAATTTCCGCTCTCCTTCCAAACTAGAGAGACACTATTTAATTCATGCAGGGCAGAAACCATTTGAGTGCTCAGTCTGTGGCAAAACATTCAGACAAGCACCTCACTGGAAGAGACATCAGCTCACTCACTTTAAAGAACGACCTCAAGAGAAAGCGGTTGTTATGTAACAGAGAACCACTAATGTGTGTGTGGTCTCCGGTGATATAATACCCTCAGACATTTTGCCTAAGGCCAGCATTAGGGAGAATGACTTCATAGGCAATTGCTTGTCCTACATTATAACGAGTAAGTTAAATCAGTGTTACAGCGGAAACAACTGAATGACTTGAGAAGAAATAGCATGGTTTGATGCCATACCTAAATATCTAAGGTTGTCCATGTATGACCTTGGTTGTATTAAAGGTACAACTCCATCATCTTCAGTCTGGCCTCATCTGTTGAATTACTCCTTAAGACATTGTGCGTCTATATATTTGCATACCTCCTAACGTGAGGCCAGAATTGCCATTCAGCTCTAGCAAATCATCCTGCTATATTTATTTTACGTGTACACTTAAGCTCCATTGCAAAACATTTTTCCTAAAAGTTAAAGGACAAGAGGACAACAGTTGTGCAAATGGGTGGGAGAAATTACAGCTTTTTCACAGTGATTTTTTTGAGAATGGTAATTTTACCTTCTAAGACAGATGAGTCCCCTCCTAACCCTGCTGTTATTTTTCCCTAAGGAATTGAAAAGTAGGAAGAAGGTGGGCTGCACCTGTGGAGTATTTACATTGTTGTTTACATTTATATGGGTATTTCCCAAGTGTCATGAACTTTTCTGACTTGTCTACAGTCGTATTGTTTTAGACACTTATATGCAGTGCACCTGTTTGCTCATTGGTGGTTGACAGCAGTGGCCAGGGACAAAACTTTGCTTTAACACCTCTTTGAGTGGCCCTATGACATAAATAAGTTTAATCTGCTAAATTTGATCAAATGACAATAGCTTCGTAGTTTCAGGTTTTGCTCCTCTGTGAAAGATATAATGCTATAATATTATTTTGATCTTCGTTGTCAATTCAGTTAGTAAGGATATTGTCCCTGAAAGAGTCCAGGCATCATTTTTTTCTGAACAGTATTGTCATAATTTTACAGAAATATTTCATTCACTCTTATTCTGTGGGAGAGTGTCTTAGTCACAGACTGTCCTTCGCTCCTGTGGCAGTTTGTACAATCATTGACTAACATCTTCTAGCAATAAAAAGGGAGTAGCTGGTCTCTTTCTAGGTGAGCATTTAGCACACTTAAATATAGTGAAAAGCCCGCTGTTGGAAGTGTGGGCAGTGGAGGAAGTGTAAGTTTCGACCATGGTGTAAGAGCTGCACTGGGCGAGGGGAGGGGGAAACTATCAGCCCAAGTGATCCTCCAGAAACTTGGGTTTCATTTACAGAGATGGAATGTGATAGTGTGAGTAAATGATAAACAGATGTGCCTTCCTCTCAAGAGGAGAGCCACATGCTTCAAGGAATAACTTCTCTTCTGTTTCTTTGAGATTTGAAGTGTATTTTCCAGTACAAGCAAGACGTGGTTCGCAGCATCGGCTTTGCACAGAACTCTTGAAGGAATGTCTGTTGCATAAAAGCAAAGCACGAATAGTTTGTGTTTTCCAAGAGTAAAAGTTCAAGAATTATTTAATGTATGAAATTATGGATTTGGGCACTTACCCAATTATTTATGTAATTTTATTTGAAGGGAAATGCCTGACATGTTTCTTTCCCACCTAAACAGGGAGAGTTGAATGTTGTGCTCGTATGAATATGAATCTTTGCCTGAGTAATAATAAGATGCTTTTTTGTTTTGGATTGGTTTTTTTGTTTTGTTTTGTGTTTTGGCTTATGCCCTTTAAAGCTGTTTCATATTGAAAGTTGGAATATCGTAAAAATTTTGTCAAGAGATGTACTGTAGTGCTATTTGAAGTACCTGTAACAAAATACTTATTATCATTGCGAGCTTCTTATGGGAACTGTAGAAGTGAAAATAAAGTATGAATTTATGTTAAGATAAACATGTTAAATGATGATTTGCTGCATGCTACAACTGTACTTATTGTTGAGCCAATTATTTTGGTTTTCTGGAAATAATAAACTTTATATAAATATCTTTTAAGAGAACTAGAATTTTTTTGTTTCGGTGGTTCAAGGCTTTAGCATGACGAAGGAGTTTGATTAGCCGAGCAAGACAATTACTGCTTCATGTTTCATACTGCAACAGTGTTTATGATTTTAATATATATGTTATATGTTGACGGAAAGTAGATAATGGTCAACAGTCTTGAAAAACTCAAATTTCAGAATAATTTTAAAATAAAGTTTCATGTTACACAGTTTGCATTTTTTTAAAGAAAAAAATCACAAGCTACAGGTGCCACTTTCTACACTAAGGTTACATGCTTATCTATTCATGTATTTCATCTCTTCAAAAAAAAAATCTCTTTTTAATCATGTATATTTGTATGCAGTTGTAGGGGGGCAGGTAAAGATGGAAGCCAGAGAGGGCATCAGGTCCCTTGGAACTGGGTTTCCAGGTGGTTGTGGGCTGCTCTGTGTGGGTCCTGTGAACTGAACTTGGACTGTCTACAAAAGCAGTATATGGTCTTAACTGCTCTGCCATCTCTCTGGCCTTATGTACATCATTTATTTGTGCTATTTCTTTATCACTTTTGAAAAATATGTTAATTCCATTGCTTGTCATATGACCTACTTATAACCCTTTGAGTTTCCAAATTTGTACTAGTAGAATTGTCTTCTCCAGTACTTTACCATAATTCTTCCTGCATCTTATTGTCTATCTAGTTTTAGCTTAAATTAGGCATACATTCACACCCTTCAAAGAAATAGCTGCATCAGGCTTTATTCCTTTCTATTTCCTTAACAGTTGTGGGAGAAAAGCCCTTAAAATTGATGCAGGAAAATATAGATTCTATCATGTATTATATAAAACAACCTATTAGAATGAATGATCATTTAGGGCAGATAAACAACAGGCTTCAGGCTTAGAGGTCAAGGGACCTTACAAGCATCCTTTGTTAGGAATAGTATTTGCAAGATCTGTTTAATAATGTTGAGTGGTGTTGGCCTTTTAGAAGCTTCAGAGAAAGGACAGTTAATCCCTATCTTATGATTTCTCATTCACTTAGAAGAGCTTAGAATTTCAGTACTAAGTGGAATTCTGTTAACACTGGAGAAAGCAAGGAAACAATTGGAAATAACAGCGGAGCAATGGTATTAAGTGGGATACACAGTATGTCATATCTTGCAGCTAAACTGGCAAGCTCTTGTTCATTCTCAAAGTTCAGCTTAGTCTCTCTGGTAGCCTTTTCGATTTACCCAACCATCTCATTCCCTTGGCTTCCACTGCTTTTTGCTTATAACTCCTGTTAACTCTCTGCTATGGCTTAATAAATACCTGAAGTCATCACCTTCCAAAGAAGGTGAGTCTTGGAGGTTTTATTCATGTAGTTCACATGGTCAGCTGGCTAGTGTCGTTAGGCCTGTTAGAAGGTACATCATGGCAGGAAGTATGTGGTTGAGCAAGCTTCTCACCCTATGACCTTAGCTTAGGCTTGTCCCACCAGCTCTTATAACTTAAAGTAACCCAATAATTTAATTTACATTTTGTTATATGACTTGTTACCTCATCTCTCCTTATTGACCAGGCTGCTTCCGCTGAGTCTGGTTGGCAACTTGGCTTTCTCCTTCTAGAGTTCTCTCTGTCCCCAGAAATCCTACCTAACCTCTTCTTGCCTAGCTATTTGCCATTCAGATCTTCATTAAACTAATCAAAAGGCACCTTGGCAAAGACATCTTCACAGTGTAAACAAAATATTCTGAAACATGTCACACTAGACCTCACCTCTTTTTTTAACATTTTTTTTATTGATTTTATTGAGCTCTACATTTTTCTCTGCTCCCCTCCCTGCCTCTCCCCTTTCCTTCAACCCTCTCCCATGGTTCCCATGCTCCCAGTTTACTCAGGAGATCTTGTCTTTTTCTACTTCCCATGTAGATTAGATCCATGTCTCTTTTAGGGTCCTCATTTGTTGTCTAAGTTCTCTGGGATTGTGAAATGTAAGTTGGTTTTCTTTGCTTTATGTCTAAAAGCCATAAAAGTGATACATACGGTATTTGTCTTTCCAGGTCTGGGTTACCTCACTCAATATGATGTTTTCTAGATCCATCAATTTGCTTGCAGATTTCAAGATTAGATTCACCTCTTGAAGGTTCATTAACACTTAAGTCTTACGGGGATATTCCAGGTCTATACTGTTGTCACTGTTAGTAGTAACCACAGCCATCAAGCTTTCATGTGAATCGGTTTTGTTAGAAGTATTGATGGCTGCACTATACGACAGGATTTCTAATTCATTAGATGTGAACCCACAATTACATAAGTTAGTTGGTATTTTGAGACATTTTTTAAATATAGAGGTAAAGAAAAATGGAATGCATCTCTTTCCAGCTTAATACAGAATCCGGAAAACACATTCTCAAATGCAGCTTGAATGTAGAAGAAAAAAATTAGTAAAGAGTTTACCACAAGCATTTACTATTCAGATATTTTTATTTTCTTTTTACTGAGAAGGCACCTATAATATGCAGTGCAGGCAGCACGGAGATTACTGAAGCAAGTCAAATTATTTCCAACGAAAAATGTCTGCATATAGTCTCCGAGCACACATTTGGGGAAGAACATCAGTTTCTATGTTGGGGCAACGGTCCCCGACAAGAAGGCACCTATAATATGCAGTGCAGGCAGCACGGAGATTACTGAAGCAAGTCAAATTATTTCCAACGAAAAAATGTCTGCATATATTGTATTATATTGTAATTTTATATAATCATGCAAAATGTCTAGGAGTGTGTTCATGGGTGTTCATGGGTGGATGAGTTGATTTGCAGAGTTCATTGTGGGAAGCCAGTGATGGAGACTGAAGAGGGGCCTGGGAGGACAGTGGGTCTCCTGTAGTCTCAGTTCCCTTCCCTGGGTTAGGAAATGGTTTGGCAGTCTTTGGTCAGAACTACGGGATGTGCTCATCAACAGGAGGGAACAGGGAAGGCACAGTAACAATATGGAGCAGTATGGAGCCAGTTGCCCACTCACCTCTACACTGCTACATCACCCTTGGGTTTGGCATGTGGTGAGCCTTTATATGGATGTGCTGCAGCCAGCACCAAAGGAGACAGTATTTGTTGGGCCAAACAATCTAGAAATCTTTTTTTTTTTTGGTCTGTAACCTCATTTAGATCCTCACGTATACTTTCAGAGGATGAATTTGCCTTAAATTATGTTGAGATCAAAGCCAAATCAAATGCACTCTAAACCCCACTCACAAATGTCTCTGTCCTTATTCCTCTCTCATCATCTTTCTTAGAATGTTCCTCTGCTTCTTCCTTACCCCTACTAGAAACTTCAACTGTCCCTTTTTCCCTTAATGTCTAGTGTAAACAGAGACTGTCTTTTGTTTCCCCGTCACCCAGACCCAAATAATCACACAAAACTTTATTAATTGCAACGCTGTTTGGCCAATGGCTCAGGCATATTCCTAGCTAGCTCTTATAACTTAAATGAACCTAGTTCTGTTAATCTGTGTATTGCCATGGGGCTGTGGTTTACCAGTAAGGTTCTGACATCTTTCTCCTTTAGAAGCTATATGGTGTTTGCCTGACTCTGTGTTCTTTCTCCTTGCATTCTGTTTAGTTTTCCCACCAACCTGTATTCTGCCCCGCCTTAGCCCAAAGTTGCTTCTTTATTAGACAATAGTAATAAAACATATTCATAGCATACAGAGAGGATCCCATCATCTAGTTTTTTACTTCCTCATTGATTTTTTTTTTTACTTCTAAATAACAGACATTTTAAAATCCCAAGTTTTCCTATGGTAAGATGTTTTTGACTGTAAGTAACAGGTCACCTGCCTAAAACCACTTTAACAATAAGACTTACTGGCTTCCATGACTTGAAATCTATTGACTAGACATCTGTAGAGCTGTCCAATCATGTTCTTGAATCGATTCTGCTTCTCTCTATCTGCTCTGCCTTTCATGGTGACGTGCTATTTTCCATGTGCTTTTTTTTAATGTAAGGTGCCTCAGCTTCCCTCATGGTAGGGGGAATAGGGCAGCATATGAGTGAGGGATCCTACTCACAAGAACAGAGTATAACGTTCTCAGAATCTCAGAAAAGCTCACCTCTGCCATCTCCTTCCCAGGCATGATTGTGAACCAACTGCAGACACAGACAGGGGAGGTAAGATTGAGTCCATCTGTACTAACATTTCATATATGAAGATGATATGGAAACTGATGGAATTTGAGGGTGCATTTGGAGAAAAAAAATAAAAAGATAGTGAACACCATCCTTGTACCTACCTTAAAAACAGGGTTGAGAGTGGAGAGATAGTTCATTGTATGAAAGGATTTGCTGAGCAGGCACAAGGATCTGAGTTAGGATTTCCAGCACTCACAACAGCTGGGCATACACCTGTGTAGCCCCCGCATTGAGGGTGGGATTAGAGAGAGATGGGTCCTGGGGGCTAACTCACTGGCCAGTTAGTGTAGCTCAAACAGCAAACTCCAGATTCCATGAGAGAGACTATCCCAAAAAATAAGGTAGTACATGGTAGAGAAAAACACCTGACATTGACCACTGGCATTCACATACACCTGCATGGGCACAGCACACACCCTCACATACATAGGGCACATATAACACATGCAAGCATGCAGGGACAGAAAACAGGTTATGAAGACTGTTATTCTGACTACTGTCGTACTTCACCCTTCTTTATTATCAGAACTGGTGGAATATATTGCATCCCTACTGCCTTCTTTGCCTCTTCCCTCATTCAGTTCTTAGTCTTATATTGCCTGGTATCCCCACTTCCCACTATAATTTTGAAATTGGTCTTCCCGATAGTTACTGAATGTGTATTGCTAGTAACAGTGACAGCTCTCCAGTGCTAGATTTGGGGCAGACTGAGTCTAGTTGCAGCCCATCAGTCAGGCTCGATCTCTCCAAACCTGTTAGCATATTCCATCTCTCATTTGAGTCACCCAGATTGGCTCTGGGGTAAGCACTGACTTTAGGAGGTGGTCAGAGTGCATGATTGCACTGAATTCAGATTGAAGAAGGAAACAGTACACGCAGAGATTCTCCACATTAGTGCTGTGACCTAATCATCAAGTCAAAATGGAATTGGAAGAGTCAAAGCCAAACCGTCACTGAGAAATGGACAGAACCCTCACAGATGCCTGCCTGATGCCGAAGTTGGCACTAGTCCTTTTAAATACTCCTATACACAGACTTGACTTCAAAGCCAACATTTATTTTTCCTACAGCAAAAAAAAAATATCCCAACTAATGTTGATCAGTAAAAGTCTTTTAATTGCCGCATTCCTGGTCTTTGTGGTATTATCCTCTTATAACACTGAAGTTCTTAACACCAATGGCACCCTTGCTTTTGAAGACCTTCACTGATTCCAGGGTGTCTTTTTTTTTCCTTTAAGAATATATTATAGGAGATGTGGTAGCTGCAGTGAAGTATAGAGTTAACAGTTAGATGATCAAATTCATCATCAAAGCCGTTAGAAAACCCACACTACAATTTTATAGATGCTACATTTGGAGATGTCAGTGGTTATTATATATCCAGATGCCTTTGCATTTAAAATTGTAAGCATGCAAATTTTTGAGCTATACCTCTAGAAATAAAGAGTAAACTACGGAGAGGCAAAAACTATCTTATGTACTTAATCTCCAGACCTACAGCTAATTTTTTAAACTATTAATCTTGAGTAGGGCACTATATATCATAAAATTAAAAGAGAGAGAATGAGTTGCTACTCTCCTGCCTATATTTCTCCAGAGAGAACTTACTAGAAGTAATCATTTAACCTGTGTACGAATTTGTAAATAGTACGTGTGTGCAAATGCAAGAATTATAAAATAAGTGACTGAATAAAAACTAGATGAAAGTTTAGAACAGGTATTTCCCTAGTGAATATATATGCACAAAACACACAAAAGGGTGCTCAACATTACTAGTCGTTAGAGAAACATGAATTAAAACCGTAATGTGACGTACCAATACCTATTAAAATGGCTAAAATATTTTAACACTATCCATTTTAAATGTTGGTGGGAAAAAGAAGGCAACACAAGTCTCAAATGTTAGTGAGGTACAGCGACTTTGGGAAGACAGAAGCCTCTTAAAAAGGTGAAGAAGCACACTTATCACAGGACTTAGCCATCTAGTGTGTTACTTCAGAGGGAATGCATCTCTCCATAATGGCAAAGAATCACTTGTAGAGGATTTGTTTATAGTGGTCTAGAACTAGCAGCAATTTCAATGTCTATCAACAGATTACTAAATTAATGAACTCTGATGTCTGAAAAAATTAATTTAGCAATAAAATTAAATCAGTGACTGATATGAGCAACAACACAGATGCATCTCACAATAATTTTGAGTGAACAAAGAAAAAGGCATATTCTAAAATTTATGTACAATAGTCTCTTTCTTCTCTAAAAGTTTACATAAAACTTAAATAAAATTCTCTAATGAACAGTGACCCAGAGGATCAATATTGACAGAAGGCTGAGTGAGAAGTGATGTAAGGTTGAAAGCACAATGTCACATAGTAACTTTTAAGGGCACTGGATAATTTCATTGTCATAATTTTGGTGATGCTTTAAAAGATACACAACGATTTCAAATGTATCAAGTTTTATATTCTGTGTTTATTGTATGACAGTCAATACTTCTAGACAGCTGTTAAGGCCACAGAATGCCTTGAATGACTATGTTTTTTATACTATATCTTTCTTTAGCGTCCAAAGAAACCCAAAATCCTATTCTTCCAACTCCCACCTTTTCTAACCATTTATCAGCTGGGTCCCAGTTACGCTAATTCCGCACGCTGGGTGTTATCTCTCCACCTTCCATTAGGGGGCGATAAAGAAACAGGTAAAAGCAGTTGGCTTTCTAGCTAGGGCTTATCGCTTGCCCTAACTTCCGGGCCTACTAGTTGTGCTTCCGGGGGAACGCCGGGATTCTTTCACAGGTTCCCAGAGGAACTCTGAGAGGCTAGTGTGATCGGGCCGGGCGCTTTCTCCAACTCGGGGCTAGACATCACGACGGCTGCTTGAAAGCTTTCTGGAGTCGCCGCTGCGAGCGCGGGCCTCTGGTCTGCACCGGAGCCGCAGGTGACTGCTGCCATGGCGGCCCCTGCGCAGCCCAAGAAAATCGTGGCCCCCACGGTGTCCCAGATCAACGCAGAGTTCGTCACCCAGGTGAGGTCCGGCGGGTCTACCTGGGTAAGCGGGGAGGAAGCATGCCCAGGTCCTGAGGCCGGACTTGGGATTTTCTTTAATAACCTGCGTGTACGTGCAGGTTAAATATTGGAAATGCCACGCAGAAAGTGGCCGCTCCGCGTTGACAGAAAAGAGACGACAAAACTTGTGTTTGATAGAATTTTGTTAAGTTGACAAGACTCCCTCTACAAGTAGATCCGTCTATGAACGTTAATTATTTCTGGGGCTTTCATTTGGAGACAGCAGAGCCAATCCTGGGCCTTCAACCTTTCCCACTCATGTTAGTTCTTTAGAAATTATTCTTTAGTAAGTTCGTGCGGAAGTTTTTTAGCCCTCCCGCTTCTCTCTCGTCTCAGCAGATTTGTCAGGGCAGAATCCTAGAAACTGGGCCGGGCGGTGGTGGCGCACGCCTTTAATCCCAGCACTCGGGAGGCAGAGGCTGGCGGATCTCTGTGAGTTCAAGACCAGCCTGGTCTACAAGAGCTAGTTCCAGGACAGGCTCCAAAGCCACAGAGAAACCCTGTCTCGAAAAACAAAAACAAAAAAAAAAAAGAATCCTAGAAACTGTTTCCATTCACTTAGCCCTTACATGTCGACATGCTAATTTGTCAGTTTCTGGACCTCTCTCCCACTCCACTCTAAGGCTTCCTGATCTGTCCTATTTCCTCCTGTTCTCCTGCAGTCCGTTCTTCAGGTTGCTCCAGAGTGCACATAGGGGTAAAGCTGCCTACATCACTTGTTTCCTAAAAATGCTCATCAACGGCTTTGATCGCCCCAGGGATAATGACTGAAATCTTTGAAAGTACCGTGCTTTTACCTGAAGTGCCCTTGCTCACTCCTCTCCCGTTCCCACTTTGTGCTTTCGCCACTATACGCTTGAGTTACTTAAATGTGCTATGGTAACTTCTCTCGGACTTTCTGGACATTGTTCCCGCTCTTTGGAATCCCGACTTCACCTGTTTCCTTTACATCACATTAGAGAGGCTATTCCTGACTTCTTAAATCCATTAAAGTTCAGTGCAACCAACTTGAGAAAGAATGTGGAAACAGTGCGGGCAATGCCAAGTGCTGATGCCCGGAAGTTTGAATGAAAAGAGAGCTACAGTGGCTGGAATATATGAACTGAGAGGGAAAATGGATTATGAGTGATAGATAGTACATTCCTTTAATTCCCTGCAAGTGGGAGGTGAAGACCAGAGGAATGGAAGTTCAAGGCCAACCTTGTCTACATAGCAGGTTCAAGGCCAGCATAGGGTACGCGAGACCCTGTCCCAAACATCAACAGCCAAAACCAAACAGAAAAAGGCGGAGAATTACCAGTATGAGATGAGTATGAAGCCATATGTGGGGACTAGCTCATGTATAATTTGAGAGGACAAATAAGTTGGCATTTTATTTTAAATCCAGTGACTTTACATTGAAACCTGGCGAATGATAGTGTTAGAATATCACCTTACAAAAATATGGAAATTAGGTGGGGATAAGGGAGCAAAAGTAGTAGTAGGGAGAGCCATACTGTTAGTATACAGTATATATGAGAGCTTGGAGAGCCTCAGCTGTTCAAGTTCAAAGGCTGGTTATGTTCTCAAGTTGAGACAGTTTGACTTGGTGATAGATTGTGGAGGAAAGCTATTAATTAATAATGCCTTAACAGCTGCGTGGATGTTTTGGCATATACTGAGATGGAAAAGGTCGGTTGCTTTGGCATATCAAGAGTACAGTTTTGACTCTGTTAACTGTGGTGTGCATTTAGTTGTATATATTGAAAGAGCTCTTGAATATGAGGATAAAGCATATTGGTATTAACCCAGATACCAAATTGAAACTGTAGGATGGAATGGGGTGTCTGGAGAAAAATCATTTGTTTATAAGCTTCATATTTATTCTGTCATGTGTTCGGTTGTGAGAGTTGAGCTAGAAACCGGTTGTTTTATTCTCCATGCACTCCTGAACACCTGCATTGTATTAGACACGTAGAGTGTGTTTAGTATGTATTTGGAATGAGTAGACAAGTCAGTCCACGAACAGATGGATGTGGTCATTGAGAAGTACTGAGAAGAAGGAGGATTGAGTGGTAATGATAACAAGAATTAATGTCTGGGACTTGCCATGTGCTGTTTGTCTAAGCTGCAAAGAAAGGTTATCTTTGCATTCACTGAGTCTGTGGTCTTTGGAAGGAGATTTGGAGAAACTTAAATTAATATACAAAATATCAGAGTAGAAATGTGAAGGAAGTGATTTGAAGACATAATTTAAATTGTTTGTATTTGTAAGGGTTTTGCCAAAGAGGTGACCTCAAAGTATGGAAATCAGTCATGGGTAAGTGATGTTTTGGGGTTAGGTGCATGACCTCGTCTGTGAGTTGATTTCTGAGCATCTGACACTGCCCAGGAAGGGTCCTGATGATCAAGAAGTTAAAGCAGAGTGAAGTTCTGACGCTTACCATGCCTTTTTAAAATTTTTTACTTTTTTTACTTTCTCTTCGGTCTTTCCGTGAAGTTTCTCCTGAGCAGTTTGTGCTGTCCTGGTTGTACTGAGTGGAGAGTTTGCACTTTACATAAGGCAGGACAGTTAAGGGGTGGACAGACTATACTTGAAGGTGGTGGTATCTGAGAATGTAGCTTAAATTCCAATGAAAAGGTAAGACTTGAAACAGACATGATGCTTAATAAATATAGAGCGACCTCTAGAACAAATTCCAAAACTACACAGAGAAACTCTGTCTTAAAAACAAGAAAGAAAGAAGAAAGGAAGGGAAGAAAGGCAGGCTTCATTGAAAAGTAACATTTCAGTCTTGACTTCATTTGTTCATTTATCTTTTCATATGTGTATTTGTCTATATAACAGACATTTAAGTACCACCAGTATGCCAGACAGTGCAGTTACCTTCTCATAAATCTATTGAACAGTGCAGTTACCTCCTCATAAATCTATTGAATCTATGTGCTTGCTAGAGTTTCTTGCTTGTTTTTGTTTTTTGAGACAGGGTTTCTCTGTGTAACAACCCTACTTGTCCTGGAACTTGCTATGTAGACCAGACTGGCCTCGAACTCACAGAGATCCACCTACCTTTGCCTCCCAAGTGCTGGGATTAAAGGCATGCACCACCACCACCTGGCGAGTTTCCATTATTTTTTTTTTGTTGTTGTTTTGTTTTGTTTTTTGTTTTGTTTTTCGAGACAGGGTTTCTCTGTGGCTTTGGAGCCTGCGCTGGAACCAGCTCTTGTAGACCAGGCTGGTCTCGAACTCACAAAGATCCGCCTGCCTCTGCCTCCCGAGTGCTGGGATTAAAGGTGTGCGCCACCACCGCCTGGCGAGTTTCCATTTTTTTAAAGGGATTTTATTCAGTTTTTAAAAAATCAGTAAGAAGTGTTCAGTTTTTTAATTTTTATTTTTAATTATGTGCTGAGCGGAATGGGGTGTGTGTGTTATGTGTATGGTGTGTGTGTGTGTGTGTGTGTGTGTGTGTGTGTGTGTGTGTGTGTGTGTGTGTGTAGTTACCTGTGGAGAACAGAAGAGGCCCTCAGATCCTTCAGAACAGGAGTAGGAGGGAGTTTTAAGCCACCCAGCATGGTAATTGGGTTGGAACCCAGGTCTTCTGAAAGATCAAGTGCTCTTTATTGCTGAGCCATTTCTCCACTCCTAGTTGACAGGTGTACAGTCCACTTCAATTTTTGGAGAGTATGTATCTGTATCCAAATTTCTAAGTGAAATTTAACCTACTAAAATATAAAACACCAACTCTTATATCCTCTGAATAACTAGCCTTTATACTATAGTTTCTTAAAGATATGGTCTACTTATGTCTGGGTATATAGTAATCATTTAAAGGTTTATTTCTTTACATATCAGCTTTCCTAAAGATTTTTAAACTGGTTTTTAATACTTACCCAGATGCTGACTAACTAATCATAGGCAGCTCACTAAATCTCTTGAGCCCTTGCATTTCTTTATGAGTGATCCAAAAACATTTTACTTTGATTATAAACAAACCATACCGTTTGCCGAGGGGTTTCTGAAAAGAGATGTTTTGGTATCTCTGATATTTATTGCGTTGGGGCCAAGGATGATAACTAAATTGTATACTTATAGTACCTTTAAAACTGCCCAGTTCCCTAATCCTACATCTGCTTTGTTAAGAAACAGCTTTGCATTGAGTGACCTGTCTAAGTGGTTCAGTGGTGTGGATCTGGAATTTAATGTTTGTACTGTTTGTTTGAATTTTTTGCAGTTAGCATGTAAATACTGGGCTCCTCACATCAAGAAGAAATCACCTTTTGATATAAAAGTAAGTAGTTTTGTTTTACAACATACTTGCACACAGTTGTACTTTTGGTCCCTCTTTTTAAGGATTAATTCAACAAAAGCTTTCAATACAATTTTTGATGTTGAAAATACTGTTTTTCATTATCAAACTAATAATTGTTTGTGTTAGAAATTTTAGAGTCTTTAGAAGTTATGCATAAGAACATAAAATTCATTACCTAGAGATAGTGTTATCACTTTCTTTTATTTCCTTTAATCCTTTCCAAAAATGTATCTGTGTAATGTTCCCCCACTGTGGATTTTTAGATTATTTTAAATATTTTATTATTACAGATGAGCATGCAACAAATATTTTTGTAAATATATGGAAAAATTTATGTGAAAGTTTTGGCTGTTCATTAAAAATAGAATCTTTAGTTTCCTGATGATTTTAGGTTGCTAGACTGAGGCAAAGGAGTCTTAAGGATGGAGAGAGTGGACACTATCTTGTCTAGAGTAGATGACTAAAGACAGGACCATCCAGTGGACTTAAGGATGGAGAGAGTGGGGGCTAGAGAGATGGCTCAGTGGTTAAGAGCATTGCCTGCTCTTCCAGAGGTCCTGAGTTCAATTCCCAGCAACCACATGGTGGCTCACAACCATCTGTAATGGGGTCTGGTGCCCTCTTCTTGCCTTCAGGCATACAGACAGA
>JAQHUG010000101.1:2011422-2032416 GCA_028555095.1 Dicrostonyx torquatus | reverse complement strand
GAATTGAACCCGGGTCCTCTGGAAGAGCAGTCAGTGCTCTTAACCACTGAGCCATCTCTCCAGCCCCGTGAAGATGTATCTTTAGAATCATGAGCATAGGATAATGTGAGTTGGGGAAGAACAATGGACCAGAACTTAGGTACAAACTTCTGTTAAAGTAACAGGAAGTTGACTACAATAACAAGCAGCTCAGGAGCTAGGAGGTAGTTCAGTGGTAGAGCACTTTCTTAGCATGCAAAGACCTGGAAGGAGAAAGAAACTGAGGATAAGGGTCATTTGGGCTTAACTGCCATTAGTATCATGGGAAGTGTAGGTCAAGGTTGGTTTAGAGAAGTAAATGGAAACAACTATATAAGCCGTACATCTCTTTCACTTATGTGTGGCAATAAGTAGCAGGGTCTTGAATATATTTATGTTATTTGCATTTTAAGTGTCAAGAACTGGTATAGAACAGGAGAAACAGAGATTAATTACAGCATGAAAACTATAGATTTTGTCAAAGATGGAGTTGTTTTGTTCAAACCAAAGGAATGAAAATATTCCAAAATCTTAATAAGAGAATCAACCTTTATCTAAGTACATAAGAACAAGTAAGTGAACTGAAGCCATTATTCTGTTAGATTTAGGTCTCTCATAGCCCTGTCCAAAAATTCTATTTGACTTACTATCATATGCATTACTTCTATTATCACATATACAATAATCATATAATAATTTAAATTTGTTTGTTTTTGTTTCTGATTTTTCTTCGAGACAGGGTTTCTCTGTGGCTTTGGAGCTTGTCTTGGAACCAGCTCTTGCAGACTAGGCTGGCCTCGAACTCACTGAGATCCCCCTGCCTCTGCCTCCTGAGTGCTGGGATTAAAGTTGTGCACCACCACTTGCCCAGCTGGTTTAATTTTGTTAATATATTCCTAAAACCCTTACTAGCACTTCTTTAAGAAAGAAAAATGCAAACAAGAGCTCTAAGTAAATTATTTGTTAGTTTTTTGTGACATGGTTTCTCTGTGTAGCTCTGACTGTCCTGGAACTCACTCTGTAGACCAGGCTGACCTGAAACTCAGAGGCCCACCTGCCTCTGCCTTCCAAGTGCTGGGATTAAAGGTGTGCACCACCCCATCACCCACTCAGGCTCAAAATGAACTTTTGTTCTTTCAGACCTTTAAGAAGAAGCCAGACCACTTCCCGTTCTTTTTTAAGTGCATCTTGAAAGCAGCGTTGGCTGAAACTGATGGCGAGTTCTCCCTCCATGAACAGACCGTCCTCCTGCTCTTCCTGGATCATTGCTTCAATAGCTTGGTAAGTTTACTTTCCATTAAGTTCTGCAACTTTCCTTATTCTTTTAGAGTGAGTTTAGATGACACCTTACTCGGGTCATAACCTTTATTAGGCTTGTTTCTGTTTAAAGACATCCTACTTAATATATTATTTCAATTATCTATAAGTTCTCTATCATCAGCACTGTTATTAAATGCAATTTATCTAACACACATATTTTCTATGTAAGACATGTGGCAGGGCTAGTCGGTGGTGGCACACTCCTTTAATCCCACCACTTGGGAGTCAGAAGCAGGCAGTAAGTTCGAGGCCAGCCTGGTCTACAGAGCGAGTTCCAGGATAGGCTCCAAAGCCACAGAGAAACCCTGTCTCAAAGAAAAAACAGAAACAAAAACAAAAACAAAAAAAACACATGTAAGGGCTGGAGAGATGACTAAACTGTTAAGAGCCTTTGGTACTCTTCCAGAGGACCTGAGTTCTTTCCCAGTACTACATGTTGGGCTAGTTATAATTAATCTTTTATAACTCCAGGGGATCTTAGGGCCTCTTCTGGCATTTTCAGGTGCACACATACACAAATAATAAATGTAAAAGAAGGCAGGGCAGTGTATTGAGTATATTATACCTATGAGCTTCAGATAGTACTTCAGCCTTGTTTTGGGGATCCATATTAAAAGGGTGAAATCACGAACAAGATACATAGTAAAAATGTAACACCACATCTCAGAAAGGACACTTGCTAGTGTATGATAGCTGGAACTGAAGCAGAGAGGGAACACAGCCTCGCGGAAGACAGGTACCTAGGGAAACTTAGAATTTCTACTGTTTTGTGTTCTTTGTGATTCCTGCAGGAAGTATTAATCTGGGGGTTTCAAATACATTTTGTTAACAAATGAGTTTTTTATATGAAATCTACAAATAGTGGAAACTGCCATTTTAAATATTGAAATTTTTCTTAAGATTGATTTTGTTTATGTGTGTGTGCATTATATATGTGGGTACCAACAGAAGTCAGAAAATGATGGCAGATATCCTGGAGCTGGAGTTACACACTGTTGTGATCCTCTCAAGATGTATGCTGGGAGCCAAACCCTGGTTCTCTCTAAAGGCAGCAATTGCTCTTAACCATCTCTAGTCCCTTGTTGAACTTCTAAGTAGTGAAATATCACCAATTTTAAAGTATTGATGACATGTTTTTTCTTCCAGGACTTGAAAAAGGAAATAAACTATATGTAAGAACTTAGGTAAAAATACTGAAATATATATAAACTTGTTTTCTTCATGCTTTGAACAGGAAGTAGACTTGATAAGGAGCCAAGTACAGCAGCTTATCTCCCTCCCTATGTGGATGGGCTTGCAGCCTGTAAGTACCTATTTCAGAATGCTCTCCATGTATCTCTTACATGTCATATGGTTTCAGACTGACTGGCTTTAACATGAACACAAAAAGTGTGTCAGCTAAAATCTACTTTCCTTCTTAGGATTTTACTGTGTATTAACTTATTGTAAATGTAGCTTTTACAGTTTTAAGGAATGTTGCATGCATCCTAATGTATGCTCCACTTAATTTTAATATTGTAAAGTGAAATGTGGGGTTATTTATGAAGCTTGAAAAGAAAGGATAATTTAATAAAGTGTGATTGTTACCCTTATGAATGTATTTGGACGAGACTAAATGTAAACTTAGGATGTGTATACAGCTATAGAAGGTCTGGATCATGTTTAATATTTATCTCTGCTTTTCCGTGAACTTTTTATTGAATGATGTGTATGTAATAGATTAACATATCTTCTGTATCAACTGAAAGCTACCGGGTTTAAGTGTAATGCTTTATGCAAAATTCTATTTCTGCTCGAGTTTCTATACACACCCAGATATGCAGACCAATCATCTGTACCAGTTGACTGGGATAGATAAAAATAATACTAAGTAAAAAAGTGATAAATAGTACCAGTTGGTAGAGTGAGACACATATAAACAAAACTAATCTGACAAGTGATAAGTACCACAAGAGAAAATGTGCTGATGTGGGCACTTTTTGCCTCTTTTGTTTGTTTGATGAGATGGGATCTTGAATAGCCTAGGCTTACCTGGACCTTGCATTCTTTTTATCAGTGCTGAGCATATTGGTACACACCTTGCTCAACCGTCTACTACTTATTTCCATTTGGCAGGGCCTGTCCTCTGCCCTGACCCCAGCATTAGGGGTTGAACCCAGAGATTTGTCATGCTAAGCAAAGCACATATCACCAAGCTACATGTCCAGCCTTGACAGTTATTTTTGTGTTCATTGTTGGAGACTTAGATTTTATTTCAGTGATAATGCTTATGAGCATTCGTGCTTATATTTTTTCAGGCCTTAAATTCTTAATTTTAGAAATAAAGTATTGAACTTATAATAATGATTATTAAACATAGTTTCTTCTATCTTACTTTATTAAAAATACAGAATTGAATAATAATTGAGTACAATTCATTCCTTGGTTTTCACACTTCGTCTTATTATTTTCAGGAGATCCCATGTTATCATATATTAAAAGACTAGCTAATGGTCAATCTAAGTATCATTATAAATATTAGTGTTACTGATTATTGTATACCATATTTCTCTTTTAGGCACGATTGGAATTAGAATTAAAAAAGACACCAAAGCTAAGAAAATTCTGGAACTTGATTAAAAAGAATGATGAAAAGATGGACCCAGAAGCAAGAGAGCAGTATGTGGACAAAGTTTTCTTCTTCCCTAGGCATTGGGTCACAACACTGTCTTAATTTATTGCTTACTTTCTTCCTATAATGCTATTATAAATTGTTAATAAATGCTTTCACTTAGATTATTATGAGTATTTTTACAGAGATCTGCAATGTGTACATGTGTGTGCTTAGAGGCCAGAGACTGATGTTAGGTGTTTTTCTCTATTGCTCTTTGCTTCATTTTTTTTTAGTAAGGTCTGTCCCTGAATGTATAGCCACCTCCCTGGATCCTCATGTCTCAACCTCTCAACACTGGTATTACAGATGCACAGCCTCATGCCAGGCTTTTTCCATGGGTGCTAGGGACCCAAGCTCAGGTCTTCAAGCTTGTTGTAAAAGTACTACTTTACTAGCCCGGCGGTGGTGGTGCACGCCTTTAATCCCAGCACTCGAGAGGCAGAGGCAGGCGGATCTTTGTGAGTTCGAGACCAGCCTGGTCTACAAGAGCCAGTTCCAGGACAGGCTCCAAAGCCACAGAGAAACCCTGTATCGAAAAACCAAAAAAAAAAAAAAAAAAGTACTACTTTACTCATTGATCCATCTCCCCCTTCCTAAGTAGACTGTGATCACTCCCCTTACTTTGCATTTCTGGTAGGAGCATTTGCAACTCTCCAATACCTGATGTGTTTGTTAGTTGATGGTTAATTCAGAAAGCAGTAGGAACTTGATTTTTAGACTAATGTTTAATTAGTAATTAAACATTGTAATACTGTATTTGCTACTGTAAACATATTAAGATATAAAGTTGCACCGTCAATTTAGCTACATTAGTTTTTGTTTGTTTTTGTTGGGTTTTTTTTCCCCGACAGAATTTCACTATGTATCTCACTCTGACTGGCCTGAAACTCACTATGTAGACCAAGCTGACCTTGAATTCACAGAAATTCTCCTGCTTCCTGAGTACAGAGATTAATGGCATATACTACCATGCATATTCAATTTGAGATTTCTAAAAGTGGTGTGTGTGTGTGTGTGTGTGTGTTGTTTTGCCTGCATCTATGTAAGTGCACCACGTGCATTCATTGCTATTGGAGGCCAGATCTTCTGGAACTGGAGTTACTGGTGGTTGTGAACCATCATGTAGGTGCCTGGAACTGAATCCCAGTTCAGCTGGAAGAGCAGCAAGTGTTCTTAACAGCTAAGCCATCTCTCCAGCCCCTAAACATTAGACTTTTAAGACAGCATAGCGGCAATTTTGAACCATTTTGTGCAGTCTTGGCCCCTGAATTTAAATGGAAGCTTAAAGTAACTGGAAGAGGTGCTTAATAGTTAAATCAGGTAAGTAATGAGGCTGTTCCTTTCTTCCTGTGTGTTTACAAAGAGATCTATGTGCCCAATATCAGAGAGACAGAACATTTAGACAGCTCAGTGTTTAAATTTGCTTTTTAATAACTCAGAAATAATTGGGTTACTGTTTGATTTTTTAGGGCATACCAAGAAAGAAGGTTTCTTTCCCAGCTCATCCAGAAGTTTATTTCTGTGCTGAAATCCATCCCACTTTCTGGTAACTGGCCACCTTTATCCAGCTCACTGTACCTTAGTGTGTAGTTGCTCTCCTGGAATTTACTCACTTCTGCTCTAAACGCTGCTCCTAGAGTGATTTAAAGATGTAATGGCAAATGTGTGTCATTTCCATTTCCTGCATATTGCCAGCCTGAGCATTGGGATTACCTTAGAGGGTTATTGAGGCACCAGCATGGTTATTGAAATGTTCATTTAGTTAGTAAACATTTTGCATTTGCTTACCAGGTCCAAGTTCTCTGCAGGATGCTGAGGACAGTAGTGAATAAGGTGTTTATAGCCCTCACTTGCTGTTTTATAGTACAGTGCTGAATAGAGTTTTCAAGTGATAGCATTTCAGTGGGGTGGTAAATGTTTCTGAGATAATAAACTACAAAATGAGATAGCTCCAGTCCATCTTTACACACATTTCTCTAATATTTTTAAGTTAGCGTACAATGTAATGGGTGTCATCATGGAATTTCATATATACTTTATTCTCATTCATTTCCCTTCCTCACTGCCCTCCCTTATTCTTCCTGTCCCTCCCTATCTTGCTGATCTATCTCCCTCCCCTTAAATATTTTCCCTTCAGATTTCATGCTGCATGCCAAATTGGTAGGTGCATCCCTGGAGAAGGGTTTGTGTGCATAATACATGCAAGTATAGGGACTAGGCTGCCAAGTGCACTATGAGAAAGGGTTTTACTGATGCACCTCTGTCTGCCACAGCAGAGCTTATGCACCAAGCTTTGTATTCTAATTTTAACCTGACCTTTGTCGATTCTTTCAAGCTATACAGGAGAATACAGCTTATTTTTGTTTTGATTTAATTTTTAGTTTTAGAACAACAACAAAACTTCTTGCACTCAATCAAGTGCTAATTTGAAAGCATTTGATTTAAACATAGCTCTCTTAAATTCTTTAGTTTATCGATCATAGGACCTTATACATTCTAGTTAATTGAGTTTGGGCTGGTAAGTTTATTGGTTACTTTGAGATTTGTTTTGTTTTGTTTTGCTTTTTGGGGGTTCTTTTTTGTTTGTTTGTTTTTTGGTTAGATCTTGCTGTAAAGAACATAGTGGCCTGAAACACACTGTGTCGTCCAGGCTATTCCTGAGCTTGTGCTCCTCTTGCTGTGTCATCCAGACTGCTAAGATTGTATGAGCTGATCTACCTGGCTTTATTCGTGAGAGCACTGTCGCCAAGGATAAAGTCAAAAAACCAGGTTCTAGTCTCCATCTTCATCAGCGTGCTTTATCTTGTCCTCAGTTTATGGAAAATAACTATCTAGAATAGATATTTAATGTCTCTTCCAGATATTAAAATCTATTGATTTGGCATCTGAGCAATAGGTAGGTACTAACTGGAGAAGTTCTAGGGAGAAAACTGCCGTTAACATTTTCATACAGTAGGAAGAAACTAATATAAATTTCTATAGCATTTAACCTTCCATTTTCCTTTATATGACAGATGAATAAATGCATTTTTTAGTGTTTATGGATTGGTGTTTATAGGTGTTGTGCTTGAATAGTCGTTGCTTAGAGTCTTAGCTAAGCAATTAAATAATGTATGTCACTAAGAACAATGTTGACACCATGATTCTAGAGGGTAAGTGATAGATCATTTCCTGGTATTAAGAAAAAAACAAAACTTAGATCCAGAAAGTATTTTGTTTCCCAAGGCTATCATTATTTAAAAATATATTTTTCAAAGGCAATAGTACATTATGTTCATGAATATCATTAATCAGTACTATGATTTTTAAATTTTTTATTACTTTATATGTACATTGACATTCTCTTTTTTCTCTTTTTTTTTTAAAAAAAAAAAACAATCTTTTTTCATTATACCAATCCAAGTTCCCACTTCCTTTTCCTCCTCCCATTCCCTCCACTCACTCCTCTCTCCCCCAATCCACTCCACAGAGAGGGTCAACACATTGCTTTGGGGAAGGTCCAAGGTCTTCCCTACCTGAACAAGGTATCCATTCAAAGAGAACAGGTTCCCTAAAAGCCAGTACAAGCAGTAGGGATAAATCCTGGTGCCACTGCCCGTGGCCCCTCACTCTGCCCCAGCCATGCAACTGTCAACCACATTCAGAGCGGGTACCAGTTTGGTTGTATGCTTGTTCCTTTCCTGTCCAACTGGAGTTGGTGAGCTCCCATTAGCTCAGGTAAACTGTTTCAGTGGGTGAACCCATCATGGTCTTTATCTCTTTGCTCATATTCTCACTCCTCCCACTCTTCAACTGGACTTTGGGAGTTCAGTCCAGTGTTCCGATGCGGGTCTCTGCCTCTGTTTTCATGAAATAATGTTTTAAAAACATTATAGCTGGGTGAAGGTTCTATGGTGATATTTAAGATATTCATCAGTCTAACTACAGGGCAAGGCCAGTTTGGGCACCCTCTCCTCTATTGCTTAAGGTCTTAGCTGGGGTCATCCTTGTGGATTCCTGGGAATTTCTCTAGTATCAGGTTTCTAGCTAGCCCCATGATGGCTCCCTCAATCAAGATACCTTTTTTCTTTCTCTCATCTCTGGCCTTACTCTATCTCGACTATCCCGTTTTCTCAAATTCTCCTCTTTCCCTTATTCCCCTTCTACCCTCCCTTCTCCCCCCACTCCCATGCTCCCAATTTTGTCAGGCGATCTTCTCTATTTCGACTTTCCAGGTAGATTTATATATGTTTTTCTTAAGGTTCACCAAAGGCAGCCTGCTGAATGTCATTGACGTTTTCATGTCAAAGTTAATGCTCTTTCTAAGCCAATATAATCAATCCCCTTTTAAGATTATAAAAAGACATACGTGGACAGTGAAAAAATACTTTTTCTTTGCTATATATATTTGCCACTTCAAAGTTAGCTACATACATCATATGTGTGTATATATATTTTAATATGTATATTTCATAATATTGTATATGTGTATATACAATTATATATGATGTGTCTGTTTATTCATGAGAATTCTTAAATTTGATTTATAATGATACTGAGGAAAGTGGAACAAACTGGATACAAAACTGCCTTCTGTTAAAAAGAAAACTACCTTTGATTCAATTTTTAAAAACATTATAGTTATTAAGACCGGAGAGAGGGCTCATGAGTTAGAGCACTTGCTGCTCTTGGCAAAGGACCTAGGTGTAGCTCCCAGCATGTATGTGACAGATCAGCATATATAACTTCAGTTCTAGATGACCTGATATCTTCTTTTGTCCTCTGCAGGCCATGGTGCACATACATACATGTAGACACTCATACACATAAAATTAATTTAAAACTGTAAATAATTTACATATCTTTATTTACACATCAGACGATTAAAATACACTTCTGACCCAATCTAGATTTCTTCACTTTCTCATGTTAGTAGAATTAAATAATGACGGCCTGCCTTTGAGAAAAATGTGAGATTCTTATTCTGAATCATAGTTGAGTTGTATAGAATAAGACAAATGAGTTTGTTTAAATTATTTATCAGCTGCCAGTTTTAAGAAATGGCTTGGTAAAATTCTAACATGTTTCTCTCATATTTAGAGCCTGTCACTATGGACAAAGTTCATTACTGTGAAAGATTCATCGAACTTATGATTGATCTAGAGGTAAGAAATAAATATAGTAACTTGGTATATATTCTTTAACAGTCGAAGATCAAACTAAAGGCACATCTGAAATACTTGAAATGGCCCTTGGTCTGTTCCTATTTCAAGGTTTCATGTAGACAAGGAAGTCTCAGGGTTTGATTCCTTGAAGTTTTGTGCTAACTGTCCTATTGGCATGGGTTGCTCTGCCTTTTAAAATTAAGATTTTTAAAAATTTTATATTGTTAAGCATGGGATTGGAAAGTTCAGATATAAAGCTGATGTAATTCAGAGTGATCCATTTCCTTTTCTTCTCTAATGTAGGAAATTGAAATAAAATCTGTCCCCTGGTTTGAAATGAGCATTAAAACAGACTAACAATCATTCTTGAGGATTTTATCATCTGCTAACTCTACCAGTGACTAATGTATATTCTCTCACTGTGTCAGATCAGAGTAACTTTTCTCTTCAGTGATGTTCTTCGTAACTGGTTGTCAAACTGTCCATCTCAGTTTCTCATCACTGTCTTTCTTACTGTCATAAGGGAAGCAAGACCAGGAAATGGAAAAGAGCTTTGCTTTTACAGTTACATGCAATGCATACTGGAATTTCACGTAGATTTTGCTTAAAAACTTGTAGACAAGATAGATGATCTGTTAGATTCTTCCTGTGTCAGCTCTTATTTTTATCTTCTAAGTTGTGCCCCCACCGTTTTTAGAAGGAAAAGCATTGACACTGAGTGTTTCTTGTTTTAGTTTTGTTTTAGAGCATGGATGAGACCCTTTATTTTGTATACCAGGTGTCTTTGGACAGGCAGGAGGGTATTTCGTGATAGTAGTAGATTTTATCGCTAGCTGTAGAGAATACAGGCAAAATGAATGCCATGGTGTTTATCTTTTTCAGGCTCTACTCCCCACGAGGCGCTGGTTTAATACCATCCTGGATGACTCCCACCTTTTGGTTCACTGTTACCTTTCCAGTCTTGTTCACAGAGAAGGGGATGGCCATCTGTTTTCCCAAGTGAGTTCTGGTGAATCTGACACTTTTAATGTTGTAATCTCTTAAGTTGATCTTTGCTTTACCATGCAGCTGGAAGTCCCAGGGCATGAGCCAAAGCAAAATTCTAGAATATTGACTTGAATGCACCTATACAACTCCAATAATTATTTAACTTGTGTTACCTCTACGTTCTTTTATTATTGAACTAAATTATGTCTTTGAAAATGTAGTCTCATGTGTTCACATATTTTAATTTTATATGAAATGTCACTGTGGGATCTAATAGGTCAAAAGTATTAACTGCAAGTACATGGTTGCTCTTGCCTATGACAACAGTGACAGGCAGTTGCTAGCATAGAAAAGTACTGCACCTAGTCTGGTTCATTGATAGGAAGGCAAATGCATTTCAGCTTATTGCTTTGGGTAGGAAAGCAGTGTGTTGGTACTTTGGATTTCCTGTAATGTCAAACAAAAGAAAACATCTAACAAATTTGTAATTATGTTTTTCTGGTGAGAGTAAATTTAAGATACAGGTTCTATGTGTGTTGCATACTCTTTATCTCTTATCTTACTAAGCACTTCTATTTCTTTTTCATTCAACAAAAATTTCGTTCAGTGATTTGCCATATAAACTCTTAGTAATTGACTATAATGTGTCACAGGTTAGGACTAAAAATAGTAAATCTTTAAGTGAATGCAGCCAGAATGTGCCTTGGATGTGCTTCCATGTGCAGAAAGCAAGGCTTCTTCATCATGAGCTAAGCTGAAGAGGTGTGATGGCCATGGAGACTCATGGGAGGCATGAGTGATATACTGTTATGGTCTACTCTACTGTGGTGGTGATAAACTGTTGGAAAGCAGCTTGAGTGGAAAGTGTTTGCTTTAAACTCCGAGTCAACAGCCCATCCTTAAAACCAGGGCAACAGCGTAAGCAGGAACCAAGCAGAACTATGAGGGCATGCTACTTGGCGGCTTGCTTTTTGTCTTATGGTTAAGTAGCTTTCTTAAACAACGCAGACCCATCTGCCTAGAGATGGTGTCACCCACAGTTGTCCGGGCCTCCCACATCGATTTTCAGTTAATGCAGTCCCTCACAGTCCTTATCACAGGATGATCTAATATGCAAAATTCCTCTGTTGTATTGGGATCGCATTTGAATTTGTCAGTAGGAGTGGGCTATGTGTATGAAGTAGGCTTAACAATTTATTCATAAAACACATTTTATTTTCACATAAGTCAAATATGTTTGGGTATGTTCTCAAGTATTATGAAATTTTCAACCCCTGAAAAATATAATTTTTATTATTTTTAATGATAAATATATTTATTAGTTTAAATGAATCCTTCCAGCTTTTAGACATGTTGAAGTTCTATACTGGCTTTGAAATTAACGACCAGACTGGAAATGCTCTGACGGAGAATGAGATGACCACAATTCACTATGACAGAATTACATCTCTTCAGGTAAATAATATGCAGTATACCTTTTCTTATGCTCCTCCCTGTTTGTCATTCTATAACTTAGGTTTTGTAATATGCAAATAAAATGGTATTGATATTATTTTCATCCTCATTTTCTCATTTTTGATGAATTTATAAAATAAGTGACTTTCATAGTCTATCTGAAACCTGTAAATCAATCTCTGTGCTGGTATTTGATACTCTACAATCTGAGTCAACCTGTAGGTCCTTATATTCACAGATAAGCACTGGGGAAACCAAGAGTGTCAGACACTGGGGCATCTGAGAGTAAATGGTGCTGTGAACAGCCTGGTGACCTTTGCTATCTGTAAAGCCAGACCTTGCCCAAATCCTCTAGAATGGTTTTTCCAGACTCTCTTTTCTTTAGCTCCCAGTTACTAGAACCCATCTGGAGGGGAGTTCATGGCCTGCTGACCTCCATGCTAGTCTTGTCAGAGACCACACCCGATCCTAGGCCCTTAAGCTATAGAACCCATCTTCACGGTCACATGTACTCTGCAAATTTCTGTGTAGTCACATATTAAGCATTATTGTGCACCTGGAATTGGAAAGACTATTGTCTGGAAAAATTTTTCCAAATTCTACTGTGTTTAAATATGTTTAACACATAAATAAACCTCCTGAGATTAGATTCTCTACAAGTTTTATCCAAACTAACTAAGTCAGGTTGAACCAAGTTTTCATTTGCATCTCTTCGAGGTTTGTTTCCCTGCCTGCCATGAAGCTTGCAGGGGGCACACAGCCCCACACCTGTAACAAGGTGAATTATAGCCGGCCACTGGTGGCACACACCTTTAATCCCAGGGGCAGCCAGATCTCTGTGAGTTCGAAGCCAACCTGGTCTACAAGAGCTAGTTCCAGGATAGCTAGGGCTGTTCCACAGAGAAACCCTGTCCTGAAAAACCAAAAATAAATAAATAAATAAAAATTTTAAAAAAAACAAGATAAATTATTATGTATATTTTTATTTTTAGCTATCATTTTTATATATCTTTATATTCTTAGGCTTTATAAATATTTTTACAATAAATACATGTCATAGTAGTGAACTTTACCAGTATAGCTCAAATAGGTCCCAAAAGTCCCTTTGTTTTCTGTCACTTTATTTATTCATTTATTTACCGATTATTATTTCTGAGAAATAGTGTTAATGTAGTCTGGTCTGGCCTGAACTTTGAATCCTCTTGGCCTTAGCCTCTGAGTGCTGGGATTGCAGCCACACCAGCACACCAGTTACTTGTCGTGCTGCTGGTGAATCAGCTATCTACAGCAACTTAAAGAAGGAAGGGACAGCTCATCAGGACAGGGAAGGCACGGGGTCAGGAGTGTGAGACAGAAATCAGAGGTGAAGGCTGGTCCCCACCGTCCTCCCCTCCCCCCTTTTTTTTGTATTGGTTTTGGTTTTGAAGACAGGGTTTCTCTGTAGCTTTGGAGCCAGTCCTGGAACTCACTCTTGTAGACTAGGCTGGCTTCGAACTCAGATCTGTCTGCCTCTGCCTCCTGAGTACTGGGATTAAAGGCGTGCGCCACCACTGCCCGGCTCATTTTCTCCTTTTTATGCAGTCCAGGACCCCAGCCCATGGGAAGGTGCCGCACAGTCGTGGTCTCCCCACCTCTGTTAAAGTAATCTGGTCATTCCGAACCCCATCAAGTTGACATTCTAGATTAATCCTCACATCTGGCTTGTCAATTTAAAGAAACTGCATTAATTTAGAGAGTGTCTCTAAGGAATAACAGTGTCATGCTTAATTCACACTCTTTCATTGTCAGCCTAATCTCTCACCGGGTATCATCCTTTCCCAAGTGTTAGGTAGGTGACATGGAGCACTAGGGTGCCACATCTTTTTGGAAGAAGAGTGAGCTCAGGCATTTCTTTTTGCCTTTTGCAGAGCTGTAGTGCTTTTGTTCTCTTTACTCTGTCCTCAAAGTAACCATAGCCACTATGTAAATGTCCTTTTTTTTTTAAAGCATAGGCAGGTGTGATTATTGGCCCCAAGGAACTTGATTGCTTCAATATTGAATAGGCTCCAGCCTTATTATTGATGTGTTCTTAGAGCTGACTCATGCTTTTCTTGGTGTAGGCCCCTTACTCTCAGGGTTGGTTTTAGGATCACTTTGCAGTTGTCTGTAGCAATTTCATGGCAAGCCTACCTCTTCCTTTGGTGACCTTTTGTGCCATCCACCCTGATACAAGAACTTCTAGTTCTTTTCTATAACATAGAGGCATGATATAAGAGAAAGACTGTTACTTCAGTCTGTCAGAGCATCACAGTGTGGCTGTCTTGTCCTTTACTCCAGATTGGTCTGGATGCCCCTTGCCAGGTCTTATCTTCCCAGAGATCAGTCAGTCTAAAGCACACTGTATTTTCTGCTTCTCCCTTGGGTTAATTTCCAGTACAGTATCCCTAGGGCTTTTTTTAGTAGTATTTGGCTAGTTCTTGGTCATAAAATATTAGAGTTCACTGCAAAGGAAGCTATCATGCATGTCATTTTCATGTCAGCTGTGGTGGGGTCACAGAAAGCTGGGGGTGTCACTGGTGGAGTGCTTCCTTGGCATGCACAAGGCCTTTGGGTTCACTCCCACAGTGGTGGAGAGGGAGCACGAACCACAGATACTGTTGTTTTCCTGCTAGAACAGTTGATGCTTTCCCTATCATATAACACGCTTCCAGTTTAATGAGGCAGGGATCACATAGACGATAAAGAGTAGTGAATATTCATTTATTTACTTACCAAAATCACAAATTAAATTAATAGATATCTCTATAGTATTCTTCATAAACACTAAAGTTCACACATTTGCTTTGGCAGTTCATGGAACATTTTTCCAAAATATTTCACATACTAAGACAAAAAGCAAGCCTCAACAAATACAAGAGAATGAAATAACACATGTATTTTATCTAACCATAATGGGATTAAGCTAGATATCAACAGCAAGAGAAATGAAAGTACATAAACTCATGGAGGCTGAACAACATCCTGGCCCCCATGTGGCCTAGGAATCCCAGGGTGTTGTATTGATGGCCAGGCGTTGACTGTTGACGGGTTGGCTTTTCTAGAGAGCTGCTTTTGCACACTTCCCCGAACTCTATGACTTCGCCCTTTCCAATGTGGCAGAAGTAGATGCCCGGGATTCCTTGGTCAAGTTCTTTGGACCTCTCAGGTAAGATGACATGAAAAGAACAGCATTCTTCCTTAATACATGGCTGTTGGGATTTTCTTTTCCTTCTTACTTTTATTCCTTTTCTAGTGCCTTAGGCTGTGTGGTGGCCCCTTGTTAACCTCACAACTGGTGCTTATGTCTAGCCATTAGGAAAGAGTCACTTAAGCATAACTATCTTTTCCTTGGGAAGGGGTGAAAATATTTTTAATAACTTAGGCCATTGTTCTTTGAGCAGGGCATTAAGCTGGGTAGCTATAAACAGAATATAACAGAAACCAGCAAAGCTTCATGTTTGATATTAGAGGTATGATGTAGGAAAATTGTGTGGTTTTAAGATACGTAACATGAATAATACTATCTAGTACATATCCACTACTGTACTTTTTGGAAGATAATAGTTACTAGCTTTTTTACTTCCTCATTCCCTGTGTATTTAATACAGTCAGGGATCTTCTAGGTATTATAGGCATGCTAGTAGTGCGCCTCATTGTACTCCTTTTTGATTGTTTTGCTGCTGAATATCAGTGCATTACATAGCCAATGTAAAAAGCTACTAAGTGGGCTAGACCATTTATTTGACCTGGAAAACAAAATTGAAAATAGATTAGCAGTTTAAGGGGGTTTGGAATAGAAAAGAGAGGCTTGGTATAAAAGACATAAGAAAAAGTTTTGGGTTGATAAAAGAAAAATACTGTTAATAAAAGACAAAATAAGGATAATTTATCTTTTTTTCCATGTAAAAAATTACATGTAAAATACATACTTTGAATTTTGTCACATACTTCTTTAAAATGTCCCTTTAAGAATCTAGTGTTGGTAATGTTTTCTATTTCATCAAGGTCATTCTTAAGTGAAACTGGCTTTAGATAGTCCTCCTTGTGGTAGCAAGGAGGCACTACATTGAAGAGCTGGCTGGGCTCTGGCCCAAGCAAAAAGTGGTGTCCTTGCAGAGTCCTTCACTAGATTTCAGGTCCCCAGAGAATACTTGGGAAGTTTTAATACCTGGTTTTAGTTTTTGTTGTCATTGTTTGCTTGTCTGTTTTGATGCCTATGGCCTAGGGTTATGTTTACTTTTTAAGATAAGAGGCTGGTGGCGGTGGTGTGCATGGTGGTGTGTGGTGTGCACACCTTTAATCCCTTTACACGGGTGGCAGAGGCAGGTGGATCTCTGTGAGTTTGAGACCAGCCTGGTCTATAAGTGCTAGTTTCAGAACAGGCTCTGAAACTACAGAGAAACCCTGTCTGGAAAACCAAAAAAAAAAAAAAGAAAGAAAAGAAAAGAAAAAAAAGAAAGAAAGAAAAAGTATAAAGAAAGAAAACTATGTTTCCAAAATAAAGTTAATTGATCTGAATTATTCTCCATTCTGCAGTTCAAACACACTCCACCAGGTGGCATCATACCTCTGCCTCTTGCCAACCCTTCCTAAAAATGAAGACACAACTTTTGAAAAAGAATTTCTTCTAGAATTGCTGGTAAATATTAATGTTCTCAATATCTCTCCCGTGGCTTTTACTGCCTTTTTGAATCCCTCATGGAGATATAAACAGTATTGACATGGAGATATAAACAGTATTGACATGGAGATATAAACAGTATTGACATGGAGATATAAACAGTACTGACATGGAGATATAAACAGTATTGACATGGAGATATAAACAGTATTGACATGGAGATATAAACAGTATTGACATCTGCATACAGATTCAGTAATTTACTTTGACTTCAACTTACTTGAGTTATTTGATTTATCTATCTTATCTTTCTGTCTGTCTGTCTACCTATTTTGGTCAGACTTGTTTTTCATTTCTTTAATCACATCTTTCATGCCTTTAAGCTCCCTTATGGCAGAAATTCATTACATCACAGATCAGCTTCTGTGTTATTGGACTGATACTCTGGGGGTACAGAGTTAAGAGAACATGGTTAGACACAGGACTTGTGGATGATCATGGTCACATGGTGATTTTTCAAATGTAATGTATTCAAATATTAGGTAATATTGATAATATAAATTCAATAATTAGAAGTATAGTGAATTATCCCTAAGTGACTTAAGAATTATAAGCACTTTTCAGTTAGTTTCCGTGATGAAGGGCTTTAATTTTTAAACTGATATTTTTTCTAGTTTTATGTTGCTTTATAGAAGCATAGTTTTTGCTGGAGCAGGTACAAATATGCTATTGTTGCTGGTTGGGTTTTTTTTTTTTGAGTTTGTATTGTTTTACTTCATAAATGTACAGTTCCACAGTGGTGAAAGTTAAGGAGTGAAGAGCTTATCCACTTGGCCTTCCCCTGTTACTCAGAATTAAACTGTAAACCCTGCACTTATACCCTTCTATGTATATCTTAATTATCTGAGTAATAGTAGAGTACATTTTATTGCTATAATTAGAACTTTTGTAGGTCAAAATTCAAGTCAGGTATGTAGCTCAATGATAGAGTACTTATACAATATTTTCAATGCTATACATTGGTCCTCACCCAGTACCAAAGGAGCAAAGATTCAAGTAATTCCATGATTTTAAAAAAATTAGTATTTTCATCTCACCTTCTTTGGGAATTTAGTTCACTGTGCAGTGTAAGAACACCTCCTCCCTTCAGTACAGCACTTTCTGGAACAGATGACTATTTAACAATGTTGCAGCTACTGGCTATTTAAGTTGTTGACAGTTTTCATGTTTACAGATACTGCTGCAAAGAGAGAGAGTGTGTGTGTGTATACACCCATATGTGGACATTTAATCAGAACCAGAAACTGGTAATTTGATGTGTGTGTTTATCTACATTGAAAAAGAGGCTGCTTGGTTATCCTCCAAAATGTGTAGATTGCCACTAACAGTCTGATGAGCGTGTCCACTTCCTTCTCACCAGCCTTGATCTGACCAGTTTTCTTATTTTTTCTAGGGTAGTGGGGGAAGGATTTAAAATGGTTGTTTTAGGTTTTGTTTTGTTTGTGTTTTTTACTATTTTAAGATTGATTGGCTTTTCATCTATTTCAGACATTTGTGTCTAAGCAGTAAATAAATAAATATGCATATTTATTGATTTTCTTATGCATGTTGAACCATACTAGATGTACCATTCTGTGATTTATTTTCCAAGCTTATATCTTTAATACGTGAGGTAGAACATAATCCCCCACTGTTGAAAATATGAATTGGGGAGTAGACACGAGAAACTATTTGTTAACAGGTGTTTAAAGCTTGGTGACAGGTGTTTGAGTGTCATTTGGGGACAATGCCTCAGGGAGCATTTTAAATTAGTTCTAGTATGTAAAATACTTTTTAGCTTGCATGTTTACTCTGTGAAATGTGTGTCTTAGGTTGCTATCTTTGCCTGTCCTCCTACAAGTCACTTGTCACTGTCTGTAACTGCAAATGCGTCCTAAAATTCCCTGAGCTCTTTTCTGACGATGTAAAATCTTTTGAGTCGGGTTGTTGGTACCAATACTAAAAGTTTTTATGAAAAAAAGAAATACAGACTCTTCCCAGGGATCTTTCTCATAGATACCAGTGTATTTTGGCATTGTTAATTTGAAAACAGGCGTGTTTATGTGTGAGATGCACAACTATGGTATTAAGCATATGTAGAGATAATTACTGAAGGGGACATGCAGCTTACCCTATAATTTTACAGTGGAGAGGTTTCAGACTAGGGAATTAATAAAATTTCTCAGATTATATGAGATTCTTAGTAGAAACATGAAAACTAAATCCAGGATTCAGAATTTTTGTTTGGGATGTTTGTTTGGTTTTTACATAGGTGCTACAGTTCTGAAACTCTTGGCATGTACCACAGAGTTATATATGATTTACAGTATCCCATTTCATTTTCATAGACCCCTGATAGACCATGATGCTCCATTTGTTTTACTAAGAAAAAACTAAGATTAAGAAGTTTATAGTAACTTCGTTATAAATGGAGGAGCTGGGATTGGCTCTAGTACATTTGATTGATGCCTCCTTATTCTGTGATTTATGAGAGAAAACAGGAAGAGAAAAATGAAGTCTCGTGGAAGTGCCTCAGACTGAAAGCCAGGAATTTCTCAACCTGTGCATAACAGCGGGCCTGTCCCGGTTCCTCTGAATAAACCCTAGTGTCACTCATGTTCTGCACAAATCTGTTCCTTCCTGTAGGTGTCTCGCCATGAACGCCGTATCTCTCAGATTCAGCAACTGAATCAGATGCCTTTGTATCCAACCGAGAAAATTATATGGGATGAAAACATTGTCCCAACTGAGTACTATTCTGGAGAAGGTAGGTACAGGAATACAACTGAAGGAATACAGAGCGTCAGATGTGATGTGAACTTAATTTCTTCATGTATGGCTGAAATGCACGCCAACTCCTCTGAACATAGGCTACTTTTCTGTGTGCTGAAGTTAATATTAGAAGCTAGAAAGAATGAGAATTTTGAATGCTTAGGATTAGGATTTGTATTAAATGTAACTATACCCTAAGATATGTTATATGCCCTATATAAAATATGATTATTAAACCACAAGGCTGTTTTTAAGGAGGTTTAAGAATGCAGAAAGTACAGCTTTCATTGTGTCACTGTTTAATAGACTTGCCTTTCAAAAGCTCTGTTAGAGCATTTTTAAAGTTCTTGGTGAAGGCTTGTAATGACCGTCATCAAATACATAACAGCAGTTGGTAACAAATGTTTGGGGTTCTTAATTTTTATTTTTGTTCTTAATATTTTGAGCCAAGGTATCATACTGTGCAAACTAACCTGAAATGTGCCTTAGGCTGGTCTATCTCCTTAATCTCCCAAGTGTATGTACTACCTATTGAACCTGTAGTTTTGTTTCAAAATGACCTTTAATACACTGAAGCAGAGAATTTGGCCTAAATGTACCAGTGGTATTATACTAGTGATGACTCTAAAGTAGTCACAATTCTTTCAATGGCTGCTGTTCCAAAGATTCCCTGGAATTTCTGAAATCTACCCTCAGAAAGTAGGTGCAATTGGAAATAATTATATTAAACAACATAAGCCAGAGCCAGGTTGTAGTGGTGGTGCACACCTTTAATCTCAGCACCCAGGGAGGCAGAGACAAGTGGATCTCTGAGTTCAAGGTGAGTGAGTTCTAAAATAGCCAGAGCTACACAGAGAAACTCTGTCTCGAGCCCCCCCTCCCACATACCCAAAAAAAAAAAAAAAACATAAGCCACAATCAGAAAGACAAGCATGGCTTGTTCTTTCCTATATATAGAACATAGAAATTAAAATTATATGTAGGGGTGTGTGTGTGTGTAGGACAAGACACTAGAGCAAGGATCATGAGACAGGAGGAAGAGATATTAAGGAAAGTGGGAAGTAGAGTAATGGAATCTGTAAGGAGTCTTTCTCTGCCCTGCCAGCCAGCTCCCAAATAATGACAGGGAGACTTCTTATTAATTATGAAATCTCAGCCTATAGCTTAGTCTTGTTTTTAACTAGCTCATAACTTAAATTAACCCATTTATATCAATCTACATTTTATTATGTGGCATTGTCTTTCCTCCATATTGCACCGCCTGTTTCTTCTCTATGTCTCCTGGTATCTCTTGTGTGCCCAGATTTTCTTCCTCTCCCTTTTTCACACTGAAAATCCTACCTATACTTCCTGCCTAGCTATTGGCCATTCAGCTTTTTATTATACCAATCACAACAGTACGTATTCACACAGTATACAAGTATCCCACAACATTTCCCCCTTTTTCTCTAAATAAAAAGGAAAGCTTTTAACTTTAACATAGTGAAACTATGTCTTATGTAAGTTTCTTTTTTGAATTTGGTAACAAGGAAAATTGTAACTATTACCTATCTGGTCTTCAACCCCATCAAAGACTGAGAAGGCTGTATTATTACCTAAGTAAACAGGAAGTATAGAGCAAGTAACTAACTTCCAAAACCTTAGAAATGATAGAAGCAAGAAATGATAGAAACTGTCACCCAAGGTTCCTCTGAAATATTGGGGCATCCATCTTAAGCACATAAGTCTAGAATATCTGAGAGATTTTTCTGTGAAGCAGAAATTTTGAAGGACTGACCTACCTTTGTGACACGCCGCACAGAAGAGACAACCACAACAGGATTCTTCTCAGAGCACACTTTATTGGGACACACAGTCTTGAGGATAGGAAAGGCAGAAGGACCCTGATCCCAGGCACGGCTCGCTTATAAGCAGTGCCAAACAAAGCCCTGAGTTGTTATCGCCTGATAGGCTCAGGCCAAATTGGC
>JAQHUG010000101.1:1981235-2010072 GCA_028555095.1 Dicrostonyx torquatus | reverse complement strand
AGCTTCTACATTACCTGTCTTGTAGTCTTTCTTAACTTTTTTCCCTTGTGTCTGTAGCCAAGATCCTCAGGAGGTCTCCCCTGGCCAAGTATGATCTTAACTTTGAAGGAATTCATAACTTTTAATTTCCTGTGGAAACAAAAGCAGAGCCCCTCCCCCAATGCAACATATTGTCTAACTTCCAATTTGAAGCCAAGACGTCCCTAAAGTACATAGGCTGGTTTACTTTAGCAGTCCTTTCCACAATTCAATGTCTCTCAGCAATTGTTGTTCTCTGTTCACTAACATTCAAAAAACTCACAGTCAACAAAACACCATACAGGATCCAGATGCCCAATGTATTTTCCATCTTTATGTGGCTTTTTTATATGTATTACTTTACTCTCTCTTTAAAGACTTTATTATTTTTAAACTTTTTTTTCTATGACTGTCTATATCCATTTTCTTTCTTCAGCTTCTAAGCATGTTTAAACATACTGTACTTTTTTAGAGCTTTTTTTTGTGTGTGTGTGTGTTTGGACCTGGCTTTTACTAAGCATCTGTAGCATTCTCTGACCACATGAGACAAATCTTAAACTGCCATGTCACCTGCCACGTGGCTAAGCTTAGTACATGACACTGCACATTGCTCTGTGGGCTGACTCCAACCCGTAGGCAGAAGTGGAGAGCCATGTCTCTATGTGCTGTAGCCAGCCTGACAGACTGTGGGACTAGGAATCCTCATCTAGTTCCATGTTTGTGTGTTGGGAACTTTCTCAGGTCCCAACACATTGGACGCCATATGTAACAGGTCTTTCTCTATCCCTCCAGCCAGCTCCCAGACAATGACATGGAGACTTATTAATTATGAAAGTTCAGCCTGTAGCTTAGGCTTGTTCTTAACTAGCTCTTATAACTTAAATTAACCCTTTTATATTAATCTATGTTCCATCATGTGCTGTTACCTCTCTTCCATCTTGTACTTCCTGTTTCCTCTCTGTGTCTCCTGGCATCTCTTACGCACCTAGATTCTGCTTTCTTCAGAAATCCCACCTATACCTCCTGCCTACCTATTGGCTGTTGTGGTTTTTATTACATCAATCACAGCAATGCACCTTCACGCAGTATGCAAATATTCTAAAACAGGAATCCATGTAATAATAAAGTAGAGGCTGGGCTAATTAGGGAAGGCCTGCTGGGGAGCAGAAAAAGGAGACCAGATGAGAGCAAGGTACCACACATACAGACAAGGATGCTATGGAGAACCTAGTCCCTTCTGTGTAGCCATTTTTAATTCAATGGAGGTTATAAGGTATTAACAGGTTTTTGTTTTGTTTTAAATGAAAATGAGACACCTTTCCTTCAACCTGTGCCTGAGAGAGAGAGAGATGCTGAGTTAGATTGCAAGTCAGTATCACTAATAAGAATGATATGAGTATTTTGCACATCATTTCTTTCAGTTCTTTTATTACTATTATACTGTAGATAATGGTTACAAAAACATGATTTGTCCGTTAAATGTTTTGTGGCTTTAAGGATTACTTTGATAATGCTGTGGAGTACTTGATCTTTAAATAAGGGTAAGACTTCATTTACTGACAGAGAAGAGAAGGGATAGAATAACACATAGACAGCGCCTTGACCCTTAAAGTCTACCCAAAGGAATGTCTGGAGTTCTCTTTAGGCAAAATGACATCATCATAATTAAGTTTGCATAGTAATCTGTCACATTGTATGTTTATGCTAATGTTACAAACTTCAGGATTTGGATGGCATGAAGGGGAAGGAGCTTTTAAGTTCCTAGAGCCTGTTCTAGTGTTCAGCATCTCAGTGAACATTTAAGAAGCACAGTTTGCATGTGAAATGCTGGTGTAAATTACTTTTATGAGTAGTTGTACCTGTGCCCTCAGTTTTCAAAAGGTAGCCTGTGCCAGTCTAGCCTTAGTGTCTGCGCAGATGGAAGTGTGAGGATGTGCCTGTGTTTCACGTCATCAGTAGCTGCTTCTCTAGTAGCTGGTGTGGTTTTCGTATTTAGATCAGATGGCTGATTCAAAGAATAATGCCGTCGCCAATGATGTTTTCTTTTTCAGGCTGTCTCGCTCTCCCCAAATTGAATTTGCAGTTTCTAACTCTACATGACTACCTCCTAAGGAACTTTAATCTCTTCCGCTTGGAATCAACTTACGAAATTAGACAAGACATCGAGGACAGTGTCAGCAGAATGAAGCCATGGTCAGTAAATTTGATGCCATTTATAATGAAGAAATGTGTCTACAGTAAAATGATACACCGTGTTAAGAAAATCAGTGTGTTTAGCAATATGAAGATACTTGTCAAAGATTCCCACGATTTGAGAATTTTTAAAATGAGAATTTACTTCTGAGGTGTTCAAATGTGAACTATGTGTCTAAGTACCTGTAGGTGTGGCTGGAAAACTGGGGAGAAGGGAGGAGAGGTAATTTTGGGCAGGGAGGGGGAGAAATGTAGACGAGATTTGCTTCAATGGTAGTAGCAGGGTAAAGGTGGGAGGATGTGTGCTGCCAGCAGTCCTGTGTAGGGCGGAGGCACTCTGTTAGTCTTGGTTGGAGTTTACAGGAAAGTAGAGCTCCTCTTCCACAGTTGGCTCCCATGACTGTAGCGGGAAGTGTGAGTCAGTGCCCAAGGGAACTGTCTAGGGCTATGGGTGTTTCAGAACATTGTATGAGTAGCACATTGGAACTAAACTGCAGGGTTCACCTACAGGTCTATTTACATGGGGATTACTTCTGTTTCTCTCTCTCTTTGGCTTTATCTGGAGAGTTTCTTTAATAAAAGCCTTTTGTTCCAGCCATGGTAGACACTGTTGCATTATGAGATTGGTGAAGGTTAGTTTTGGAATTTTACCCTAGAGATTTTGGTTAAATTCCTTCACTGTTTATAGTCAATGATTATAAATCACATATATTAAAAGTGTGTAGTTTGTTATTAATAAAATTGAGTCATAAAGTGAATCTTCCTTACCTTTCAGGCACAGTAGGTACACACATGCAGTGTTGCTGACTTTATATGAAAAACTTAATGGTTGCTGGAATGTGAACCTCCTTAGGTATCTTCCAGCCTTCTCCCTTTTCCTCAACATAGAAAGTGGCCACAAGCACTGTGATTATGATCTATTTTTTTACATCCATATTTTATTTTGTATACAGTTCTAGTTTTTTAATTATTATGTGAGAAGTTATTCTGGATAAGACTATAAAACCTAACACAAGTATTTTTGACTTAATAATCAGTTGAGTCAGTAAGTAGGCTAGGATTATGAAATTTGTATATCCATTGGCTGCGCATTCCTGCCCACAACTTTGCTGAACTTATTGCCCATTGTTCGGACCCTGTGGGGGCACTTGATACAGAAATTCCTTTACAATTTATGGTTACCTTGCATTTATATGCCTAGATTCAGAGCCTAATTTTGGCCATTTTGCAAAATAGGGATTTATTAACTAGCACTTAAGTAAATAGAATTCACTTCTACATTTAATTTAAATGTCAAACACATACACAAACAAAGAAAACAAACAATTAGTCATGGTTTTTATTCTCTAATAATAGAGGATCTTTTAAAATTACTCATCTTTTGATATAAAAAAAGAAAATGTTGCTGCTTTTGGAGTTAGTTTGTTCACATTTGAAATAATAAATCGTTCTAAAGTTTTGCCACTGGTGCCCATGAAGAAATTGCTGCAGCAGCTGAGGGTGGAGGAAAGAAGCCCAGGCACTATTGCACAGTACACGTTTTAGGTCACATTTTCATATGGACAGCAGTAAAAGGTGATGTGCTTCCAAGTGGCAGAAGTCTGCCCTTTTTATGCTTCACATTTCAATTCTGTAAGAAATAAGGCTGATGGGGCCCGGATTAGTGGTTGCCTGGGGTGCACAGAGACTAACTGCTATTGGACAAAAGAATTCAGGGGCGATACAAATGTTCCAAAGTTGGATTGTGATGGTAGATGCACATTGTGTTCATTTACTAAAACTCTTGGATTGTGCATTTACAGTAAATGCGTTCCACGAGGCAGTGTTCACCATCGTGGGGTAAAAAGTGGTAGAGACTCTTTTATAAGGTTTTAAGCACACTGCCATGTCTTTGAGAGCTGTCCCAGTGCTAACCATTGCACAACTTTTAGTCTTAGTTTTTCTCTGATGTTATAAAGTTGTATAGTAAAAAAAAAGTTGTATAGTTTTTAGTTACAGCACATAATCTTCATAGTAGATGTAATTTAATATCATTTTTGGAGTTAATGTTAAATGTAAATTTTAAAGTGCTGCCTTAGTTTATGTTCCAAATGCACCATCTAACATAAAGTTAGTTCTTAATGCACTTTAAAGTAACAGAGATAGGAATGAGTATTTGGGAATTGCTGCTGGTTGTTAGCAATTAACTCAACTTCCCCTCTGATATTTTTAAGTGAGTAGATAGATATTTCTAAGTGATTTAAAGTAGTATATCCCAATGAAGATTCTTCCACGTTTTTAAGTTTTTAAATAATAGTTTCCTGGAGAGGAGGGGGAGGAGCAGGGATGGAAGGAAGAACTGTGATTGGAATGTAAAATAAAATTAAAATAAATAAATAAATATATTTTAGGCATTGTATAAAAATGTAAAGAACAAAAGATAAACTATTAATAGTTGAAATTATTTGAAGAGAGGAAAGGATCAAATAAACCTAAGTAGAACTGTCCTTTAGAAATGGAGGAGACACCAGAAAAGCAAAAGCCTTAGATTCCAGTAGGGAAAAAGACAGAGTAGCTGAAGCAATTTCTATCCAGAACAGTGAAACTAGAGGTATTGCATTTCCTGATTTCAAATATATTACAAAACTACTGTGATCAAAATAGTGCACAGTAGACCTAAAAAGGAGTGGGGGCATATTCCAGTTGTGGCCCATGCCTTTAAGCCCAGCCCTTGGGAGACAGAGGCAGGTGGATCTTGAGTTCAAGACCATCGTGGTCTATAGATTGAGTTCCAGAGCAACCAGAGCTATTACGCAGAGAAACCCTGTCTCAAAAAATTAAAAGAAAACAAACAAACAACAACAACAAAAAAATAGGGCCATATACAAATAGATAACAGTGGAAAGCCCAGGAATAAAACTATACATATATGGCACTTGTGCTAAGAATATACAATCAAGCAGGAAGAGTGTCTTCAATAGAGGAAAACTAGATCTGCATGCAGAAGCCAAAAAGTCAAAAAGAAATCAGATCATTGTCTCATTAGCATGAACTCAAACAGATTAAACTTAACTCTTGAGACCACAAAATATCTGGAAGAAAACAGATAATTTCCATAGCATTGCCCTTAACATTTTTACTTTTGCTTTTGTTTTTTGTCTCAGATTATAACACCAAAAACAGAGGAAGCAAAAACAAAGATATAGTGAGTAGAAAATCATCAAAGTAATAAATCTCTGTCCAAAGAAAAAAGAAAGAAATCTATGACGTGTGAAAAAATACCTGTAACTCATATCTAATTAAGGATTTATATCAGAAGTATAAGAAACATAGACAACTCAACACACACATAAAATTTTAAGCTGAAAAAAATGGCAGACATCCTAAGTGGATGATTGTAATAAAGATATAAAGGTGGTCAACAGCTATAAACAAGCAGTGCTCAGGCCTCTACTCCGCAGGAAATGGAGTTCCAGACACTCATCCTTGTTAAGAAGGAAGATAAATAGCTATTGGCAAGATTATTAAGAAAATGAAAGCTTATGCAATGTTTTTGGGACTATAATGGTACAGCCATTATAGAATACTGTATGGACATTACCCAGTAATAGAAAATAAAATCAGTGTCTTGAAGAAATACATGTTCTTTATGCGCTTAGCAGCACTGTTGTCAACAGCAAGATAGGGAAACAGTCTGTGTCTATGTAGAGATGAAAGAGTAAAGAAAGTGTGTGGCTATAGGTACAGTATAGAACACTGTCCATTCTTTAAGAAGAAAGAGCCCCTACCCTGGGTAACCAGTGCTAGCTAGCACTTAACCTTGAGCTAAGCATGTATTCCCCCAAGTTTTACTTGTATAAAGTTGTAAAGTTCCTGTTTGTGTAATCATCCACTGCTTTGGCTTTTTCAGGCAGTCTGAGTATGGTGGTGTAGTATTTGGTGGTTGGGCACGAATGGCTCAGCCCATTGTGGCTTTTACTGTCGTTGAGGTTGCCAAACCCAACATTGGTGAAAACTGGCCGACCCGAGTTCGTGCAGATGTCACCATCAATCTGAATGTCAGAGATCACATCAAGGATGAATGGGAAGGTAATTTGGTACTTCAAGAAGTGACAGCTACCTTTTACCTCTTTAGTTTCTAGTTTCTTGTTTAGAACAGTGACTTGCGATCTTCCTAATGCTATGACCCTTTGTTTCTCATGTGCTGACCCCCAACCATAAAATTACTTTGTTACACCGGGCGATGGTGGTGCACGCCTTTAATCCCAGCACTCAGGAAGCAGAGGCAGGCGGATCTCTGTGAGTTCGAGGCTAGCCTGGTCTACAAGAGCTAGTTCCAGGACAGGCTCCAAAGCCAAAGAGAAACCCTGTCTCGAAAAACCAAAAAAAAAAAAAAAAAAAATTACTTTGTTACTACTTCATAACTGCAGTTTTTCTACTGTTATGAATTGTCATGTAAATATCTGATATGTAGGATATCTGATATGTGACCCCCAAAGGGGTCATGGCCCACATGTTGAGAACCCCTGATTTAGAAGAATTGCAGACTGTTACTAAATGTTGTCCTTTTAAAATTTTATTCAGCTTTGCTCTTGAAATTTATTATAAAGTACTCTAGTTGTCTTTGTAATTAGTAAAAATACTAAGGATCATATAAGTATTTTAAGTATATAAATGTTTTAATAACAAAATTGTAAATGTCAAAATGTTCTAAAGATTGCAGTTTGCAAAGCAAACTGAAAGGAAATTATAAATTTAGTATAATGTTTTCTGGATTTTTAGAGTCAATATAAAAGCATTAATGTGTCCTAAAGGAGACTCAGATATAACTCACACACATTTGTAGTATAGAGACAGTGATACTTTGAAAAGATGAATGCAGTGTAGAAGAGAGATGCATACACCTCATGGAGCATGCAGGTCAGAGGAGGAATCTGCTGAGGAGACATGGAGTGAGGATCCTAAGAAGAAGAAAGAAGAATAAAGATGGATAAAGACTCAGTGAAACTAGATTTACTTGGGATTGTGTGATAACTGAAAGAAACTAAACCAGTTATGTTCCTAATTTTTTTTAAAACTATATAAGGTTTTGACAATGGGAGTTGTGTACCATAATTGGCTTTTGGGGAAGCTATGTTCAAAAATATTAAGTGAAAAAGTGTTAAAACGTTGCTAGCACCTGTGTAAGAAGTGGTCCCTGAACCAACAGGCAGTAGGCACTCCCTGCCTACTCCCCGCTGCCCCCTCCCTGCCTGCTCGACCCCAGCTGTCTGAAGGCTCCCACTTGCTGGGCTGTGGTAAGAAATAGCAGCCAGTAGTTTAATCTCCTGCTACCTTCTTCAGATGCCTGAAGGAAAGGGATAGTGCCATAATGGATCGGTTTCCAGAAATTATAGCTCCCAACACAGCAGTAACCACTTGGAGCATATGTTAGACTTATAAGGGGATTCTGAAGGAATCTAGCAATGCAGTTGGCCAAATGTTTGACAAATGGCTGCTTTACTGGGTATCATTTGTGACAGATTGTCTTGAGTCCTGTATCTTTCTGTGAGTTCCAGTCTGTTCATTATATATCTAGAACATTGTGCACCTTTATGATTACTGTACCTTGAAAATTCATTAGTTTGCTGGGCAGGATCTTGCAGTTATTACCCACTGAAACTTAAGGCGCTAAGTATCTAACACTATTTTACACATTGGGCAATAAAATAAGTGACTTATTGGCACTCTCAGAAATAGTAATGGTTTGAGATTTTTAAAGACCTGTTACAGGAGTTTACAGATGAGAAATGACAGGTTGTTGGCCTTGTAAAAAGTTAGGAAAGATGCTCTCCCAACAAAAGCCCTTTCTCCATTGTTCTAGAGTACCTGAAGGAAACTTAAAAACAAAAATGGAAAAAAAAAAACCAATTACATTTCTTATTTGCTTTCTTTCACTTATTCTCCAGCCCCGTGACTTTTCTTTTTCTTTCCCTCACACCCTCCTTTACCATAGGCCTCTGGTAGACTGAGAAATAGAATGGTTGGGTATTGGTGGACAAGGCATGGTGCTGTGGAGTATTTAGGGATGTGTGAACCACACTCTGGCACATAGTGGGAAGAGCAGTGCTCTTCTGTAAGGCTGGGTCCACATTCAGCCCTTATATTGATCCAACATGGGAGCAGAAAATGAGGGGAGGACTGTCTGGAATGTCTTACATGCAGAATAGCTTTGAAATGTTTCCACAAATAATTAGAACTACCTTCCCTCAAGATTTGAAGCTTGGAGCCTTATCTTTATTATTACCCCATATAGAAACTGGATATTGGGTTTTGCTTCTAAAAACACAGGTAGAATGGTTACAAATGCTTGAGAAGAAAGACGAACTCATGGTAGTACAGACTTTTTAAGTGTAAATTTAAGGTGTCTCCTGCTGTAATGTTCTGATTTTGGAGGGATACTCAATCAGCCATCTCTGTTGATGTCAGAAAGTGACTCCTACTTTGATCGGGGCTTCCCAGGGCCTCTTTGTCTTTAAAACCTAGATGTTTGAGTTGTACCGACTTGACGGAGGTTGTTTAGCAGCGTAACTCAGCAGAACACCATTCCTTGTAGTTCTCATTGCCTCTTCGATCCCTTTGCATCTATTTGCCCTTACAGATTTGATTTATTTTTAGCTTTGCTTACACCCGAACTCTACAAAAAGAAGGCATGATGCCTCCAATCGTATAGCCATAAATTCACATTGATGTCTTAATCTAGTTGTATATCTTTTCCCCAAGATTATAAGTAGACTGACTGTGTACATTTTCATTTTTGTCATTCAGTGGCTAAAAATAATAGGTCTGAAAAGAAACCAAGATGAAGTGATGTGGCATTCCATGCTGTGAGCTGTAACACTTTGATGCCCTCTTCTTCCCATGTCAGTGTTATTGGTGGAGCTGGGAAGCCAGTGGAGAAGCCCTGGACTTTGACCCCAAATCTCTCATATCTTGACATTCACTTAGAAAGATTCCCTGTTTGCTCTCTGAAACTGTATGTTGAGCCATCTTCTGTGGCTGATATCTGTGGATAAAAGCACTCTTGTGCTTAGATGCGTTATTCTTGAGTTAACCTGTTTTAGAACAGTGCACTTGGGCTGTTTGGAATGACACTGATGGATAGCTGAAACTGCTGGTAGAAATTTGATGACTATGATGCAGATGAATTATATTCCAGCCATATTTTTGGTTACTTAATAAGAATTAAAAATAAGGATGATGATGAACATCCAATTTTGGATCTGTAACATGACTTGGAAGTCTTACTTAGTAATTAATTCATGACACAGAAGTTTCTAATTTTAATATAAAAAGATCTTCCTTTTAATTACTGCTATGAAATATTTAATATTAAAAACTGTAGGAAACACATAATCATGTTATAATCCAGAATGCCTTATTGGTCACTTCTTTTGCTTTTAATGTTTTTTTTCTCTTCTTCAAAAAGTCTTAAGAATTTGCCAATGAAAGATCAGAAACAATGTAATTCTAATATGCCAAAATGCCTTTGTGTTTTACTAGGTCTCCGCAAACACGACGTATGCTTTTTAATCACTGTGCGTCCCACAAAGCCCTATGGTACTAAGTTTGACAGGAGGAGACCTTTTATTGAGCAGGTTGGCTTGGTATACGTCAGAGGCTGTGAAATCCAGGGCATGCTGGATGACAAAGGGCGAGTCATCGAAGATGGTATAGTGATCTATTGCATTTGAGAGAATATGTGTCTAGAGTGATACATTTCTGTGCTGTCTTTCTTAGTAAGCTTTTAGTTGCTTTATGTAGTAAACACAAAAGATTGTATGTGAAGTGCCTACTTCACAGTTGTAGAACAGATAATGGTGGTGGGGCTCGTGACTAGCAGGTGCTGTGTATTCACTAGGTTCAGTCCCCAGCGTTGGGGGGGGAGGCAAACATAAAACTGTGTTAAATGTATTGAATTTTCCATTGTGCTTTATAAATGTGCACAAGTAGTAGTGCGACTGAGTTGCCTTTTTAAGTTTCTATATTAGATAATGGAAAGTATCCAGTTTTTAATATTTCTAAGTAGGCCAGGCATGACTGCACACAATTGTAATCCCTCTGACCTCTGCACAACATGAGTTGTAAGAAATGATAAAAATTTAGAAAAAGGGGAATATACTTTTAATTTTGAATCTAAATTGTCTAAGTAGAGGGTAGTTTAGTTGTGGGCAGATACTGGAGATAAGTTTAATGGCGTATCATTTCTATAAGAGGCATACTTTTAACTTACTTTGATAGTTAGTTGAAAATGCATATTTCATTTAACAAAGTCTTTAACAATATTTAGGACCTGAACCCAGACCCAATCTTAGAGGCGAGTCAAGGACGTTTCGAGTGTTTTTGGATCCCAACCAGTATCAACAGGATATGACCAATACTATACAAAATGGAGCCGAGGATGTGTATGACACTTTCAATGTCATAATGAGGAGGAAACCGAAGGAGAATAACTTTAAAGTAAGTTTGATTCTGTACCTAAATGCCCTTATATCCTAATAATGTAATCCTTAAATAGAAACGCGTGCATACTAGGTAAGGGAGTTTAAAGACAACATTAACTCTTTAATTTTGTGAACATTCTTAAATTCATAGCATATTGATTAGATGTGACATTTAAGAAAATCCATTTGATAGAAAATCTGTTATGGCTTTAAAGAAATTGAAAATTTATGAATGAATTCAGGTTTTGTTCTGAAAGTCAGTTCCTTTCTTGCTTTTTTACATTAGGTGCTCAGTTTAGGCCCAGAATGAGGAGGAAGACTGTTTGTTCATTCAGTGAATCTTCTTAAGTAGGTGTACTCCCAGACGTCTTTAGAATACAGATGAGGACAACACTGCTGACTGGTGCTGCGATACAGTGTTTTGACACACTTCGCTCATTAGGAACAAGGAGACCTGGGGGTTCCTAAATTTTGCTTTCATAGTTTAGATGGAGAATTTTAGGAAAGGAAGACCTGAAAATACTTTTTCTGTGCTCACATGTAAGTCTCTAGTAGGGACTAAAAGCAACACTGTTATTTCAAGTTGTGTTAATATTGGTAACTTCTGGGTTTTGCAGGGTGACTTTCCTTCCTCTTTGTCTTGAGCCTCATTGCTGACAGAGTCTTGTCACTCTCTTGCATTCCCACACTGTTGCTGTGTATAAGAAAATATATAAGCTCTCAAACGCAGAAATTTATTCTCCATTCTTCTTTCACTGAGGACAAATGCAGTAAGAATCTCTTGCTTCCTTTCCTCCTGCTCCACAAGCAGCCCTTCAGTGCTGAGTGGCTCTCCACCTCTGGTGGTGCCGTATGCAGACACCCTCATTCCACATTCCCGTTTCTCTTCCCCTTTGCTCCTCCCAGTGCATTACTCTCTCTCCATAGCCACTCTGCCGTTCTTTCAAAATGTCAGTTATACTTTGGTGCCCTTGTTTTACATTCTTTAATGGTTTCTCATCACATTGAAGAATTTTTAATAATCCAAGACACTGTTGTTACATCATCATTTTCCCATGGCTTTCCTTACCATGTCCTTCATCTCCTTACTTACTTTACTGTAGCCACACTGATCACACACCCTGTTCTATAAATAACCCATGACTTTACACGGTTTCACAGTAGATGATTTTCCTTAGGTAGATTTACAGTTTGTTCTTCATCTCCACACCAGCAACTCTGTTAAGTATCTCTTGGGAGTCTTTTTCCAGGATGTACAGTACCTAGGTCAGTCTCACGTTCACTTTTCAGTAAGGGAATCTCAGTCACATGACTGAAATCTACAAAATATTTCTTTATTTGCCATTCTTTTTTAGTGCCTCTTATGTGTCTGAAGTTGTGATTAGTTATATGGTAGTTGCAGAGATGAATAAACATGGTTGAGACCTTAACTACCAATCAAATATAAGTAATTACCATGAAAGGTTAGCAGGTGCCCAATGTGATTTCTTTTAATTTATTAGATTTTTAAAAAATACCAATCCAAGTTCCCCCCTCCCCTCCTCCCATTTCCTCCACATACCCTCCCACCCCACTCACATCCACTTCTCAGAGAGGATATGGCACATTGCACTGTGGAAGGTCGAGGTCCCTCCCCACTATACCCAGGCTGAGCAAGGTATCCATCCAAAGAGAATAGGGTCCCAAAAAGCCAGTACATGCAGTAGGAATAAATCCCGGAGCCACTGCCCGTGGCCCCTCAGTCTGCCCCAGCCATGCAACTGTCAACCACATTCAGAGGGGGTACTAGCTTGGTCCTATTCTTGTTCCTTCTGCAGCTGAAGTTGGTGAGCTCCCATTAGCTCAGGTAAACTGTTTCAGTGGGTGAACCCATCATGGTCTTTATCTCTTTGCTCATATTCTCACTCCTCCCACTCTAACTAGACTTTTTTGGCAGCTCAGTCCAGTGCTCTGATGCAGGTCTCTGCCTCTGTTTCCATCAGTTGCTGGATGAAGGTTCTCTGATGATATTTAAGGTATTCATCAGTCTGAGTACAGGGCAAATCAAGATCTGGTCCCCTCTCCTCTATTGCTTAGGGTCTTAGCTGGGGACATCCTTGTGGATTCCTGGGAATTTCTCTAGAGCCAGGCTTCTGCTAACCCTATAATGGCTCCCTCAATCAAGATATCTCTTTCTGTGCTCTCATCTCTGTCCTTCCTCTATCTCGACTATCCCATTCCCTCAAGTTCTCCTCAACACTCCCCTTCTCCTTCCTCTTCCCCTTTTACCCTCCTTTCTTCCCCCACCTCTATGCTCCCAATTTTGTCAGGTGATCTTGTTTGTTTCCAATTACTAGGTGGATCTATATATGCTTTTCTTTGGGTTCACCCTAATCAGCCTCTCTAGGATCATGAACTATAGGCTCAATGTCCTTCGTTTATAGCTAGTATTCACTTATGAGTGAGTACATACCATATTTATCTTTTGGGGTCTGCGTTACTTCACTCAGGATAGTGTTTTCTAATTCCATCCATTTTCATGCAAAATTCAAGATGTCATTGTTTTTTATCTCTGAGTAGTACTCTCTAATGTGTAAATGTGCCACATTTTCTTTATCCATTCTTCGGTTGAGGAGCATTTAGGTTGTTTCAAGGTTCTGGCTATTACAAATAATGTTGTTATGAACATAGTTGAACAAATGTTTTTGTAGTATGATTGAGCACCTTTTGAGTATGTGCCCAAAAGTGGTATTGCTGGATCCTGAGGTAGGTTGATTCCCAATTTTCTAAGAAACCACCATACTGATTTCCAGAGTGGTTTTACAAGTTTCCATTCCCACCAGATAGATCCATATCTATCGCTGTGCACAAAACTCAAGTCCAAATGGATTAAAGATCTCAATATAAATCCGACCACACTGAACCTGATAGAAGAGAAAGTGGGAAGTAGTCTTCAATGCATGGGCACAGGAGACCACTTCCTAAATATAACCCCAGTAGCACAGACACTGAGAACAACAATAAATAAATGGGACCTCCTGAAACTGAGAAGCTTCTGTAAAGCAAAGGATACAGTCAATAAGACAAAAATACAGCCTACTGAATGGAAAAAGATCTTCACCAACCCCACATCAGACAAAAGACTGAGCTCCAAAATATATAAAGACCTCAAGAAATTAGACATTAAAATTCTAAATAACCGAATTTAAAAAAAATGGGGTACAGAACTAAACAGAATTCTCAACAGAAAAATCTCATATGGCCAAATGATACTTAAGGAAATGTTCAACAACCTCCTTAGCCATCAGGGAAATGCAAATCAAAACAACTCTGAGATACCATCTTACACCTGTCAGAATGGCTAATTTCAAAAACATCAATGATAGCTTATGCTGGAGAGGATGTGGAGTAAGGAGAACACTCATCCATTGCTGGTGGGAATCCAACATGATTTTTTTTAAAGGGAGTTAAAAGAAGCATTCAGGTCCTGATGCAAACAGGGGGACCATGGCCTGCCTTTGTGGTGTGTTTACTGTTTCCTTGTGTACTGGCATAGAATCCCTCATTTGGTTCTTTGCTTCATTTGTTTTCCAGTGAGTGCAACCTGTTCTAATGTGGGTCTTCCACTTCTTGCCTGGACCACTGGAATGGCCTTTCCCTAGTCCATTCATAATTCTGTTAGGTATATCTCCTAATTCTCTAGAACACTGATACTTTATATCCTGCTACTTAAAACATTTCTGTAACTTTCCATTAATGATGAAGTAAATCAGAAACAAATTGTTGCACTAAATTAAAAGGATACTTTTCTTCTTGAAGCTTTTCCTGATATCAAGCCCATATCCCCACCATCCATCTCTTATCTGTAGTATATTCCCTAAGTAGTGTGTAGGATTCTTTACTATTGTCACATTCTGCTACTTGTCATAGTCCATGTCTTCCTTCATCTCTACTACATTTAGAATTTCCTTATGTGGCAGAGTTCTCCTCTCATCCATCAGTGTTTTATGAATGTACTCAGTGATCTTCTGTAGATTACTCACCCATGCCACATTTAAACTGTGCTGGTCCCTGAGTTTTAAAAAAGTTTATTTGGTTACTGTGTGCTTTGAAATTAGGCCTTGCCTCCTAATTTCCATATTTATCAGAATGGTTTTTGGATAATCTAAAAAAATGTTCTTGGCTCTGTTAATTCGTTTTGACAGTGTGTATGCTAACTCCCTGTTATTGTAGTCCCGGTTCTTGTTTGCATTTGTTTTGTTTCTCGAGACAGATCTCTGCCTCCCTAGTGCTGGGTTTAAAGACTTGCACCACCACTCTTAGCTTAGTACCAGTTCTTTAATTCTTCAATTTATTTGACATTTTTATTATTGACAGCTTTTTTATTTATTTCTTTCCATGCTGATTTTATAAGTTCTGCATTTCACCGGTAGAAGAGCTATATACTATTGAAGAGGGAAAACCTCAAATTTATTAGGACTCATTTGCTTTTAAGGCCCTGTTCTGTAATTTTCTTTCTTTCTTTTTTTTTTTTTGTACTGGGTTAACATAAATCTTATTTTCATCATGCTCAAAAAGAGTCAAGTGGCAAACCCATTTATGTCATTCTATCTAAACAAATTCTTAGTGGATAAACTGTTCTGGCTAACTTAGTTCTTTTGTTTAACTCAGTGTATGGTATCAGCTGAAAATATAGCTGTTGGTTCAGTCTTGCCAAGCACCTGTCAGCAGAAAATAGCTCTTTGCCTTGAAACACATGGGCATTCCGGATTGGTGCCGTCAGCTCTGCATTCCAGGGGAGTGCAAATGTTTGAGATGTCAACTGACAGGAGGCTTTCTGTCCTCTTACTGGCAGGCTGTGTTGGAGACTATTCGGAATCTGATGAATACCGACTGCGTGGTACCGGACTGGCTACATGACATCATTTTAGGTTATGGGGACCCAAGTAGTGCCCATTATTCAAAAATGCCCAATCAGATTGCTACCTTGGATTTCAATGATACCTTTCTCTCCATTGAACATTTAAAAGCCAGCTTTCCTGGTCATAATGTCAAAGTGACTGTGAACGACCCAGCTCTGCAAACACCCCCTTTCAGGTATGGGTATGCTTTGGCAGCCGTTCTGTGGTCCATCTGTGCTAGCATCAGCACTGTTGACTAAGTGAGTTTGGAGCGTTGTGTCTGGATTTCATTTTGGCAGTCCTTACATTTGCTGTAATAATCACTGGGATAAGACTATTATATTTGAATCTATTCCTGACTCGGTACAGAAGCTATTTTAAGACCACATTAAAAGTAGCTTCATGTCTCAGAAGAAATCAGTGTCTGTGATTTGGAAAGAACTATATAAATGTAGTAGCTGACTAAAGATATATGCCTATACATCTCACACATAGGCTAGTGTGTTTCTCAACTGCTACCACACAGGCATGTGATGTTGAACTTCATTTTGATTCTAAGAAGCTAAACTTTTCTTTTAACTCTGCCTGCCTTTTGCAGATTTTAAATACAGATTGAATATCCTTTATTTAAAATGTTTGAGACAGGAAATATTACATGCTTGGAGCTTTTTCAGATTTTGAAATATTTCCATAGACATCACCAGTTGAACATTCCTAATCTGAAAGTCTAAAAGTCAGAATGTTCCAGAATTCAAAACTTTTGAGGATTGTTTTGAGTATCCCAAATGTTTAAGATTTTGAAGCATTTTCAATTTCATGTTTTTAAAAGAGGAATATTCAATATGTATTCAAAATATAGTTATAGTAATGTCAAATGGCTGTAGCTCTTGAGTAGAAATCAAGTGAGGTGCGTGTAGCATTGACTGCTGCCAGAGCATGTTCATAAACCTCAGAGACTACACGACGATACCTACACCTTAGGTTCAGATCCTGCTTCATTAGCCGGAACCTAGAGCACACAGCTTCCACATACCTATTAAATATAACAATTCAGCGTACTTACAACATATTTTTCATAATACCCATACCTTCTTTTCCTCTTTTCATCCCTCACTTCTGCTAATTACAGACACATTACTCTTGTCTCCCATTTTTATTTTTCTGTTTATGCTCATAACTTTTGCTATATATCATAGATTCTGTTAGGAATACTCTGTGTCCCTCTTGACGCCTGCTTCTCTAGGCCCTTCAGTCTTGCTGGTGCTGTATTTCCTGCCTCTGCCATTGAAATCTCCGATGTCTTTTGCTACATAGAGCCATTCACTCCCTCACTGGAGAAGTGATTCTACTGCTTACTGTAAGGTGACTTCTCCGCTTTATTCTCGGCAACTTTTGGCTCTGCCTGTACTGTAAGAATGAAAAAAGTACACATAGAGGATTTTCTTTTTCTTTTTCTTTTTTTTTTTTTTAATTGTTTAATTTTAGGAAATTCACTGAAAGCTTTGGCCTCTAACTCCAGACTAAGAACCTCTTGATCTTAAGTCTGGTGTTCAGAGATGCTATAACAAGACTCCAGTCTACCTGTCCTTCCTGTTTTCTGTTGTATTCTGTGCTCTGACAATGCTTGGCTGTTTGTATTTGGCCTTCACTGTTACTTCTATTTTCTGGGAAGTTTTTTCTTTCTGGCTGTGAGTCTCTGAGAGTCTTTGTTCTTTAAACCAGTCTTCTTAAGTCTTCTGAATACATGAACACCAGTGCACTTTAGAGTGCATATGACATGTATTTAGGGTTTCTTTGATTTGTCCATTAATTGCATGACTTTTTTTCCAAATTTTTCCAAAATTATAAATATGCCTTTATTTCATCATAGTTTATGTAAAAATAAGTTTTTTCATACAATGTATTCTAATCACAGTTTCTTTCTCCCATCTGCTCCCAGAACCTCTCTATCTCCTATCCCTCCAGCCCAACATCTTCTTTCTCTCTCTTTAGAAAGCAAACTGGCCAAGGAGGGTCGGGGATAAAACAAGTAGATTAAAAAAAAAAAAAAGAAAGAAAAGCAGGAAAAACATGTGCAGACATACCATATAAACACAAAATTGGAACCATAATATATGAGCAAAAGACCAGTAAGATTTAAAATACTAAAAAAAAAACTTTAGACATACCATTGAATTTATTTTGTGGGAGCCATATACTGCTGGGCATGGGTCTACCCTAAAATGAGGTTTGTAAACCCGGTAAGACTCCATTGGCAAAATCTAATGTTTCCTATTCAAGTGGTTGATAGCTTCTGGATTAAGGATGGGAGTCGTGCCCACTCCCTTCTCAGCTTGGACCATTTCTTATTTTAAAGATGAATGGGGGCTTTGCTCTTGTAGAATAACTTTCCCGGTGAGAAGTGGAAAAGGGAAGAAAAGGAAAGACACAGACGGGGAAGAAGAGGACATTGAAGAAGCAAAGACCTTAATTGTAGAGCCTCATGTTATTCCTAATAGAGGCCCTTATCCTTACAACCAGCCCAAACGGTAATTTGACTATCTAGCCTAGTTACAAACTGCTTTTAAATTCTCTTTTGGGTGGGATACTTTCTTTTTCAAACGTTGGGGCTTTTTCCCTTTGGTTCTGCCAATTATCTGAGTAGTTGAGAAATTTTAGATAATTCTGTAGTCAAATTTCAAAAGGAAACGCTGTCTGGTACTTTGAACAGTCAGCATAACATAACCAGTGGCATGTGAGCATGGAGCTCCTGTGTGGTGGCAGTCTTCATGGGTCTGTGCTGGGACTGCGGGGGCGTGGGGGGCGGTTCATTTGGGAACTAGAACTTCTGCTGGCCAGATGAAGCCTACAATAAGCTAAATGTATTGAAAACAACTGCAGTTCATAAGAATTATTCTCTGGGGTCAGGGAATAAGAACAAGTAGATATTTGAGCGTCTCTGCTCATGGTTATCTGAGTTTTCACTAAATGTTGCTACCTAGCTAACAAACTTTTATTTACTCTTCTGTTTGCAGTAATACAATCCAGTTCACTCATACTCAGATAGAGGCCATCCGGGCTGGGATGCAGCCTGGACTGACTATGGTAAGCAAACTGGCTGACTTTTGAGTGTTTTTAAGTAATTGCAGCATTGTATACATGAGATGTTGCTGCTCAACTTGGTGTTCATAGATGCACATATTAGAATATGGCCATCTCTATTAATCAATTATCCCCCTTTTACTGTAACCACGGAAGTATTTGCAACAGTTTTTGGCCAGTAAAACCTTTAATGATGTTTGTTCTCTGGCCCTCTACAGAGAAAGGTCTGCATTGAGTGTGTTTAATTTCCTAATATGTGCAACTTTTTCTCTTAGCTTTCGGTTGTTGCCTTTTAGTCTGAATCTGATACAGTCTGAGAGTTTGCATTATGTGATACTTCTTTTTCATCATTTCTCTTGTTTGTTTTGGTTTTTAGTTTTGTTTGTTTAAAGTGAATTTTTTTCTGAACAGGAATTTGGGGATTTAACAGTTTTAACCATTAATCAAACAACCTTTTTCTGTATATATTTTTCTCTCCTTGGAGGTCAATGATATAAAATTTATACTTTTTGGTGTTCTTCCGTAGATGTATTAATTTCTGAGGTTGTGTTCCTCTGTCCTGTTTTTACGTTACTGAGTCCACCCTGTGAAGTTTCTTTTTCTTTTTGTTTTTTTCTCGGTTTTTTATTTCTATTTTCTAATAATGTAGTAACCTAATATGAGTTCATCATTTTTTCTTAGGTTGTGGGCCCACCTGGTACAGGAAAAACAGATGTTGCAGTCCAGATCATATCCAACATTTACCACAATTTTCCAGAACAGAGAACTTTAATTGTCACACATTCTAATCAGGTAATTGACTTTCCATGTGTCTCTGTCTGTCTGTCTGTCTGTGTATGTGTGCATGCACGTGTCCATACTCAGGACTTTTCATTTTGAGATTGAAAGCATTAACTACCCTATTGCTAGTATTTCTCTTTATTTAATAGAGTGAATATTCCTCAGATGCAGAGATCTAAAGTGTGTGAGTACCAGACTATGTTTAAATACCTTTGGAGGTGCATGTGACTGTTTCATAAAGGATCAGTGTGTGCTCTCTGTTAATCCTTCTGAAGGTGTCAGGACAGTGAAGAATAGTATTCTTCTTTGGCTCTGGCATAAATTTATCAGCAGCTCACAAAGCATCCCAACCCATGTGAAATTGCTTCCCCTAAACCTGGGGAAACTTACTCTCAGAGTCTGCCAATAACTGCAGTTGGTGCATCTTTAGAAATTTTGGTTTACAGTGAACTACAGTATTGGGATTGTCAGTCATTCTGTTGTTTAATTTACATTTTTATTTACTTTTAGTAATACTACAGTTTATTCATCTGGCATACTTATAGTAGTTTTGAAATTTTTACATAGTGGTAGTTTGTACAGTATGCCGAATTTTTGTTTACTTATTGATTTGGGAAGAAAGAGTTAATTTGTTCCCCACCTGAATAAATGCAATAAAATAAGTTCTAGGGCTTTTTTCTTCCTCTTTCTATTTAATAAAGTTTAGTGTAGAGTCCTATCTGTTAGTAAGCTCTTAAGGTGCACAAACAGTAAGTCATGCCTTATCTCACAGCATTTCTGACTAAGCTTTGTCTCACGCCTTGTTAGGACTTGTTACAGTACGGGCTACTTAGGATGGGCTTGGATAGCAGTGCTAGAGAAGGTCTGCTGCAGAAATACAAAGGCCGATGTTGTTCTTTGGAATTCAGTCCCCCTTGGAGTCTGTCAGACTTTCATTTGACTTGTTAACTGCTTTGTTTGCTGGGTCTTCACTTGACTGGCTCATCTAGGTACTTCTTCAGTACTTTCTATCTCAAAAGGAAATCTTGAAGTTTTTCTGAATTTACAATATATAATTTTTCTGCCTCAATTCTTAGTACAGAAAACAAATAATACCATGCAGTCCAATTGATTGGGTTCATCCAATTGATTGAGTTCACAGAAAACAAATAATACCATGCAGTCCAATTGATTGGGTTCATCCAATTGATTGAGTTCAGTCCAATTGATTAGGTTCAGTCCAATTGATTTGAACAGTATGAAAAGCCAGATAGTGGGAATTTTAAATTAAAAAAAAAAAGTAATACCTTCCATCCTTGAATCTGCTACAATTTTGGCAGCAAAGGCTGCATGCAACGTTATAGAGCCTGAATATGTATGTAAGCTTGAGGAGCAGAGTTGGACTAGTGATAACTGAGGATGGATGCTGACCAGTGGCTAATACTGTAAATGATGCCTTTACTTAATGTATCTCCCCAAATTACCAGACTTTTACCTTCCTGAAAATTTTTTGCCTTTATTCAAAACTTTTCCCTAACCACAGAGGTTGGAGAAAAGTGTTAGGATTTGAGAGAACCCTTAATATAAACTTTTCAGAGGAAGAGAGAAATGGGTTCTAAATGATTTTCACCAGAGCAGTCTATAGCAGCAAGTGCTCTCTGGTCACTGTATAGAGAGAGCTGAATATGCACTTTCTCTTGCTCTGGCCCGCGTAGAGAATCTGCCCTTGCACGCCCCATGCGCTGCCATCTCACTGCCCTTTCTCTGCATGGCTGCGTTATTTTCCATCCTCACCAACACTTGTAATACTGTGGTATTGAAGCAAAACTCAGCACTGTTTATTTTAAGAGCTGTCACCACTGGGAGAAACTAGTCTTTGAACCAGTGCCTTGCATTCTCTTTTTATGAATTAAACATAGAGATGTAAAGTGTAGGTGGTTTTTATAATTTCCAGTTATTCATTTGACCAAGTGTACATAATACAAATACAAGATTCATTATTAAATGTAATCTTGTTAAAATTTTATACATGGCCTGATATTAAACCTACTTTCTTCAGTTTGAATTTTGATTCTTAATGTAACTGAACATTAATGTATCCTTGTAGAGACTAGTCTTTATTCTATTTCAGAAAAATTAGTAAGTCATTTAAACTCACTGTCATCTATTTGTCCTACTGATCAGGCTCTGAACCAGCTGTTTGAGAAAATCATGGCTTTAGACATAGATGAACGGCATCTCCTGCGTCTGGGTCATGGAGAAGAAGAGCTGGAGACAGAGAAAGATTTTAGCAGGTAAGAGAATGGGGGTGAATGTTGAAACATACACAAAAGAATTTTTAACATTTTCCTCCTTAAAAAAAATACCAAAAAAAGAGATGTGGCTAATCAAATTTAATTCCTAAGATTCTATTGTCACCTACTTACCTAATCTGTATGTTGATCCAAAAGTATAGGCAGGGTGCACTTTAGCTCTGTATTTAATAATTTAACATTACTCATTGTAAGTGAAATAAAATTGTGCAAATCTAACTTTTTTTTAAAGATTTATTTATTTATTATGTATACAATATTCTGCCTCCATGTATGCCCACATGCCAGAAGAGGGCGCCAGATCTCATTACAGATGGTTGTGAGCCACCATGTCGTTGCTGGGAATCGAACTCAGGACCTCTGGAGGAGCAGCCAGTGCTCTTAACCACTGAGCCATCTCTCCAGCCCCAAATCTAACTTTTTCTACAAGTAATAGCTTGTTTCACTTATATAGAAATTATGACAACTCATTTCAGTTATATAGAAATTCAGATAAAAAGCACAATTAATAGGTATACATATTTAGTGTATCTTTTGTTTAATGAATATGACCATTGACCTAAAGTGATAATAGACATCAGAAGCATGTTATATCTCTGTGTTATATCTATTCAGACTTCACTTGTCACAGAGATCACCAAATACTTAGCTTATAAAATGTTAGTGTTGCACAGAGAGAGCAGCACAGTATAAGCCAAAGAGACACTAGATTCTTGGGTTGGATCAGTTGGTGATCCTTGTGAAATCTTCCCATAGGTGTTTCCTCACGCCAAGGCAGTTTGTACAAATAGAGTAGTTCAGGTGATGTGTAAAGTGATTCCCACCTGAAGACGCCAAGCCTGACAGCCTGGTCAGTTGCCTGTGTGCCCCATGATGGCGAAGGAGAACCGACTCCACAGAGCTGCCCTTTGCCTTACATCCGTGTGCACACACAAAACTCGTAATTATATAAGTTTAAAAACTAAAATGAGTTATACACTAAACCTAATTGTTCAGAGTTCAGTGAACATAACACTAAGAGAATGCTTAAAATTGCAGTCCAGTGAAACTTAGTTTTAAAATCATTCCTTGATTTTTCTTTTCCTTTTTTTTACTATGACCAAAGTGTCTATTGTAGAAAAATTTTATAGATAAGCAAACAGAAAAATGTTACATATCATATCCACTTTTCAACTTAAGTTTTTTTCATCTTTTTGTTCTTCAAAGCACCTACCCTGTTTTCTTAGTGTAATGATGGCAGCATGTGACCCCATGACTGGGGAGGCATAGAAAGAGGAGACTAGATTCCTGCCCACTCTGGGGGAAAGAAGGAAGGAAGGGGAAAAGAAAGGAAAGGGAAAGTATAGACCAGCTCCTGTTCCTTGCTGCTCCAGGTGAGCCTCTGCACACTGTAAGACCTAGAAATTCAGGGACAGGACTCTTCCTATGTCAACGCTGTCACACGATTCGTAGCACTGATCAGACTGCTTACTCATATTTCAGACACTGGGGTGTTGTGAAAAGATTGTGTAGAGACTCGGTCTAATTCTGTTTCCACTAGGTTTATTGCCTTGTATCTTTGGACAAGGTACTCCCAAACTCTCACTCACTCAACTAGGTTTGAGTGCCAGACTATACACTAGAATATACAGATAACACAGAATGCATTTTTAAATTACTTTTCAAAGCATCTGAAATATTCTCCTTTTAGGATAGTTGAGCAGAGCAGTGCTGTTCAAAGTACCCGGTCTGTCTACTCTGTGTTCCTAGCCTAGTGGTCTGCTCTAGAATGCACTATAACATATATGGAAGTTTTGGTATACGTACAAAAAAATTGATAGCTTGCTCGATAGATTTTTCTTTCTGCTCGGACTGTTAACATAAGTAACAGATCTTCAGTTATACTTTAAATAACTTCCCTGTAGTGTGGCCTAAGATATACCACTTATAGTTTAACCTATCCACCATTCATAATTAAATAAGTTAAACTGGGCTTTCTTTTTTCTTTCTCTCTAATCATTTATAGTTTCTGTGATGTTTCTTGAATTCTGTTAGTAGATTTTTATCAGTTTCTTCATTTCAGCTTTGCCTTCTTTCTTGTTTGATAATTCTAGGTATGGAAGAGTTAATTATGTCCTGGCTCGAAGAATAGAACTTTTAGAAGAAGTCAAGCGATTACAGAAGAGTCTGGGGGTTCCAGGAGATGCTTCATATACCTGTGAAACTGCAGGCTATTTCTTCCTGTACCAGGTAGGACTTAAGGGGTGGACTTGATAGTAAGCATCTCAAGTGGAAAGTGGCCTGATTTCTTGAGACCTCTTTTGAAATGTTACTGCTGTTGTTTTAGTACTTTACATTATATGGCATTTCCAAAATGATTAGGAATATTCTGCGTTCATATTATTACTTCAACTTGTTTGGAGTTTTTGTTTTGTTTTTGTTTTAGCATTTACTTATTTATTTCGTGTGTGCGGGGGATGGCTTTGTGGGTTGGTTCTCTTCTTTTACATTGTGTACTCCAGAGGTCAAGCTCAGGCTTGGTAGCAAGCACCTTTATCCTGAACCATCTCACCAGGCCCTGTGTTTTCATATTTTATGGTTCAATTTTCTTTATAAGCAACTCTGAATTAAAGCTTATATTTCTACATTTGAGATCCCTTTCTTTCTTTTTTGCTATTCTCTCTCTACCTCACTAAATAATGTAACTAAATATTCTACCTACCAGTCATAGCAAAGTATAAAAGACATAATTTTATTATTAACTAACAAGGGAAAGCATGTTGTTCTTTTTAACACATAGAAATAAAGTATCACTTAGAACGAATTGATTTCAATTTAAGGCTGTGTTAAGATTAATTTTCTAAGCATGAAAACTATTGAGAAATAGGAAACCACATAAATGAATAAGCGGTAAGTCATCTGCATCACTAAGAACTCCAAATAAATTAAGACATAATCGTAGAATAGTGCTGATTTTATGTTACTTGTTCTCATTGTAGTAATGCGGTTTGTGTAATATAGAAATGTTATAACACTGAAAACTTTTATAAATATGAGAGTGGTCAACCTGCACAAACTACTTGAGTGCATTCAAAATGAGATTCTATGGGTTTTGTGAAACAAACAAAACATACACTGTCTTGCAAAGTAGTCTGCTTTAGATTCAGACTGTTTAGTTCATTTTCACTACAACTCAGGTCTTCCTACAGGTAATGTCACGTTGGGAAGAATACATAAGCAGAGTGAAAAATACAGGGAGCACCTCGCCAGACGCTGCAGAGGTCGCCACATTCTTCCCATTCCACGAGTATTTTGCCAATGCTCCTCAACCCATCTTTAAAGGGCGATCTTATGAAGAAGATATGGAAATTGCTGAAGGGTGTTTCAGGCATATTAAGAAAATCTTCACTCAGCTTGAAGTAAGGCTTCTCAACTTGCTTTAATGTCTCTTTAAATGATTGTGGTTTATCTTTTTAATTAGGCAAATTAAATAGTCAGATATTGCAAACCAAATTGTTAGTTTAAGAAAAGGTTTTGAAAATATTTACTCTGAGTGTGTGTGTGTGTGTGTGAGAGAGAGAGAGAGAGAGAGAGAGAGAGAGAGAGAGAGATTTTCCTTTGTAGGCCCTGACTGGCATGAAACTTTCTACATAAATAAACCCAGGTTAGCCTAAACTCACAGAAATCTTTCTGCCTCTGCCCTCCCAAGTGCTGGCATGCACTCTCACGCTCAGCCAGGTAGAGTTTTAGTTAATAAATAAGCAAGAATTAAAATGAGTTATATCCCTTTTATTTAAGAAAGCGGTGTTTCCATTAGAATTTGATTTTCTTTTTCATCTCAAATTCTCTGTGGAGATGCAAATTACCTTAAGCTTCTGATTCCCCTGTACCTCTTGAGCAGTGGAATTACGGCTATGTACCATCACGCCTAATACATACAGCGATGAGGCTAAAACCCCGCGCTTTGTACACAGTTGGCAAGCACTCTGCCAATGGAGCTATTGATATCACAGCCCTCTCAGGAAACTTAACTGTAGTTCTTTGAATGGGGATTTGAGGCATGCCATTTCTTAGTTCCTCATGCCTCGTGATCAATAGACAAAATAAGGTTCCTGTATTAGCCAGGATGCTTTATCCAGACATGGAAGTGAAGCAAGGACCATGATTACACATAGGAGAGAGAGAAGACTGAGAGCCAGTTGTATCCCCTTCTTGGGGACCCCATGACAAACTCTCCTTGCAGCTGTTTTCGAACAGTCATCTTCAAGTTTGTTTCCTTAGTAAGAACATGTAGAAGGTGTCACTCAAGGTTCAAAGAAGAGGAACTTTGTATCTCTTCTATCTTCTAAATATGCTTCCATCCTATTTTCTAGTATCTGGCACATAGTTGGTAACTAGTAAATATTAATACTTAAAAGTAGGTAGATGGATATATAGGATAATAATGATTTTACACCTGAAAATTATAGTACTATTATATAAACACATCATAGGATAAAAATACATTAAGTACATAGCAGCAGCTGCCTTCTTGCAGAGTGCAGGGAGGGGTATTCAGAGCACCTCGCCTGAATCAGTAATGCATAAGTTGTTTGAGAAACAAAATGTTAAGGAAGAAAATTGAAGTAGGTGTGTGTAATGTTCGAGTCTGGTGCCCTGATACTGTTGTACCTGTCCCTCCTCTGCCACAGCTGAGCTTCACTCCATCATTGTAGATGTAATGGCCCTGCCTTCTTTATCAATGCCTTTTCAGTAGATCCAGCCGTGTCCTGAAAGGTGCTGTAGAAGGTGGAAAGAGATAGTTCAGAGTTTCCAGCTTCAGTTCCCTCTGCTTTGGTGTAATCTCCTCTCTTACTCCATTTTTGGTTAGATTAGCCTACTATAATTCCAGCTGGTGGGGTGGCCCAAGTCCCTGGGCTCTGATGACACCGCTTCTCCTTTTTAATCCTTCCTAGTCTAGTAGTGACAGTGACTTACTTGCTGTTGCCAATCTCTAGATTAATTCATCCTCCTGGCTGGCTTTTTAGTCTTTTGTCACTTGTACAACCAGTTGTTTGCTATTTGGTAGGAATATATTAAATAGTTTTTCTTTTCTCAGAGGGACTTTGAATAATGCAGGTACGTTGATAATTGATATTTACTCAGCACTTTTTATAATGTAAATACCTTATAAGCATAAAGATCCAAATTATAGCTTGAATATCAGCTCTTATTTGAACTCAACTGGCAACCAAATGACAAAAGTAATTTAACTCACCAGGCTTTATTTAAACTCAGATAGCATCCAAATAACAAAAGGAATTATAGCTCATTAGGCTTAGCTTATTTTGTTATGGTTTATTAGGCTTGGTTTACATTTATTGCATTATCAATATCTCAAGAACTGTCTGATTAGGTGGCTTGTGGTTGTGTACACATGATCTGTTAGCCTAACATTGTCTCGTGCTGGTGTTCACTCCATAGGAATTCAGAGCCTCGGAACTGCTTCGCAGTGGACTGGATAGATCTAAATACCTGTTGGTGAAAGAAGCCAAAATCATTGCTATGACCTGCACTCATGCTGCCTTGAAGCGACATGATTTGGTGAAGTTGGGTTTCAAGGTAAAGATTTCCATCTTAAGGCATCGTCTCATTGGGTCTTCATTTCCTCACTCTTTTCTTTTGTAATGATCTAGACTTTCTTGGGGATTTGGTCATTTATAAAGCTCTTTTTCAGAAGTATGTGATTATATAATATTTATATGATTAATGAAGCTAGCTCTAATTTTTGAGTAATATGTCTGCCAATTAACATCTATCATTTAATTGTCTAACTAGATTATCATAGTTAAGGTTTCTGTTTTTCTGGGTATCACTTATTTAAAATAAATGTTTAAACAGATCTAAAAGCTATGAAAGTAGTATTTCAGAATCCTTCCCCCAAGACATGTATCTATAAACACACACTTACTCACATAGTAAGCATTCTTCCAGCCCCACTGTCTGTTGAGTACAATGACTTTGTTTATGCCGTCAGATATGCTATTGTAGCAAAATGATGAAAACCCAGACATAGATACCGGGGTTCAACCTGAAGATCAGAAAAGCAAAACAACCAACCACTAGAGAGCTCTTAACTCTAAGAAATCTGTAGACTGAAAGAGCATGAGTTCCTGTCTCACCCCGCCTGACATTCCTCTCTAGTGTTGGGATTAAAGGCGTGTGACTCCCTAGGACTGGGATTAAAGGTGTGAGCCAGCACCACTTGGATCTGTTTCTGCATTGATCTTGTGTAGCCCAGGGTGGCCTTGAACTCAGAGATCCATCTGCCTGTCTACCAAATCCTGGGGTTAAAGGTGTGTGGCACCACTGCCTGGCCTCTAGTGACTTTATTTCACCTTCAGGCAAGCTTTATTAATATAAAATATTACTATAGATATTTAAATAACTTACTGTATGACAAATGGGGAGGTTACAACTCAGTTAAAGTGGAACATAATAATTGAGTCACAAATTTGAATTTTCAGAGTCTTTGTTACTGCTAGCAGTACTAACCAAAACCCTCACTTGACTACAGATCTGTAAACGTTCAACGTCTGAGGTTAAGGATGATGGAGAATAGTCAACTTATACATTGTTCTTTTAATATGAAATTACTAAGGCTTTTGACCAGTTTTAGGCCTAAGGTGGTAACTGCTTGAATTTTCAGCTACTGTTTGACAAGATTTTCTTTTTTAGTATGACAACATTTTAATGGAAGAGGCTGCTCAGATTCTGGAGATAGAAACCTTCATACCTCTTCTTCTACAGGTAAGAAATAAAGGTCAGAGACAGTTTTTTGAGAATCTTGGGCATCAAAAAGCTGTACTTAGGATGCTGGTTATTGCAGTTCGTGCTCTCCCTGAGTTCACTTTGTTGTCCCATTTTCAGCCTGGAAACTCTCCCTCTGATCTACTCATGACTTTGTATTCCCTTTGAGAGATGGTTTAAAATCTGTGGTTTAAGCCAAGCATGGTGGTGCACACCTTTAACCTCAGCATTTGGGACACAGAAGCAAACTGAATTTGAGACCAACCTGGTCTACATAGTGAGTTCAGGACAGCTAGAGCTATATAGTGAGACCTTGTCTCAAAAAAATAATAAAAGTAAAAAATAGTCACGGTTCATATATATA
>JAQHUG010000101.1:1931071-1979570 GCA_028555095.1 Dicrostonyx torquatus | reverse complement strand
GGCTAAAACTGTGGTTCTTAATTTCATAAGGAATGCCAGCCACCTCCCAGGTCCTCCCAGTGTCCCCACTTACAGGCTTTGTGGGTTATGATGTAGCAGCAGTGTTTACTCAGGAACACAGGAAAGCCGTCTTTTTTTTAACATCTTAGTTCCTCAAGTAGCCTAAAGTTGCCAAAGTAGTGTTGCTATAAAAGATAAACAAGCTTGGCAACTAAAAGTTAGGGCTCCTTAAAATATCCTTTTGTATCCTTAAGGGTCCCACCTTGCTAACTTTTTGTTTGGGGGCTCTTTGTCTTGGGACAGCTTGTGTAACCTCTACAACTGGCGCTACAAGAACTTAGGCAACTTACCACATGTGCAGCTTCTGCCAGAGTTCAGCACAGCCAATGCTGGCCTGCTCTATGACTTCCAGCTCATCAATGTGGAAGATTTCCAGGGAGTGGGAGAATCGGAGCCTAACCCTTACTTCTATCAGGTAACACCTCATGGCATCAGAGTTTGTTTTGCATTTGTCTGGCTGAAGTACCATGGAATTCAGCAACACTGAGCCGTGTAGGCAGCTATTAAGGAATAGAAAGGTTACAACCTCATCTTACCAACAAAAGCAGTCAATTTCAGAAGGGTCAAAGATACACAAAGAATAACTAAAAACTCAGTAGAAAGTACTAAAAGCAAATATTGACAAGTATGTAATGATGTGGTAAGAAGGGCCTTCTGGTTAATAAATTAAAAATAATAAAGAAAGCTCTTAATTGATTTGAAAAAGTAAATGTAAATTAAAACAATATATTGAAAAGTCTATCTAAAATCTGTCAGAGCTCAGTTGCTTTTAAAAAAAACAATACTCTTGGAGATGGAGAGATGGCTCAGCAGCTAGGAATACTTGCTGATCTTCCAGATATTGCAGAGTTCATCTCCCAGCATTCATAGGGCAGCTGAGTAGTGATCCATAATTCCAGTTTCAGGGTTTTTGGTACCCTCTTCTGGCTTCTGTGGGTAGCACACACACACAGCATATATACATGCAAGCAAACATACATAAATAACATACATAAAATAAAAATAAATCTTTAAAAAATATTACACCAGCAGAAAAGAGAAACACTTCACCTAGAAAGAAATAAGTAAATCCCTAATAGTAATTAATGACAAAGTCAGGCAGTACTTGATCTTGCAGTTCAAATAAATAATTGGGTACATAAGTTGTCATATGTAGAAAAAAAAAAAACACTGTTCTCGCTCCTAATAATTTTTAACCAGAAGTTGGATGATTATATGAAAACTTAAAATACTGAAATATTTTCACTACAAATTAGTTTGAAAATAAATAATTTAAATCAGCTATCAGATTAAATTTTTCCTGTTCTACACACAAGACTGACGTTACTCTCTCATATACTTAAAACACATGTAACCTTTAAATGCTAGCACGTTTAGATCCTCAAAGTTGAAACCTGTTTTCTGATACATACCTTTGAAGGCGTTTTAAAATTGATTGGTGTCTCCTGATAGCTTCATTACATAGTGGTTCTGAGTCCTTGCCTAAGCCACCGAATGGTATTGATCTGAAATGGTATCCAAGTTACTCATCTGTTTCCTTACTTATTAATTCTATGTCTGGGTGAATTTTCAGTATATCAAGCAGTAAGGGAACTCTCAAATGATGATTGCTATTGGTTAAATGTATTTCTGAAGTATTGAAAACCTTACCCTCCCCAATATGATCAATGTGCATTTAAACAATACATTTTTAAAAATTAGTGTCTGGGAGAATAAATGAAAAATGAATAAAAGTCCCTAAGTTGAAGCAACCTTGACTTACTTGTCCCTGCTTCTAAAATGTTCTACAAAATATACTTGTTTGTCTGTTAAACTTCACGTCTGACTCAAGCAGCACGCTGAATTAAGCGATCTTCCTTGCTCACATAAATAAAGAATTTGTTTCTACTTGCCGAGAACTCAGTGCACTGATCTTGCCAAAAATACCTGAATCCTCAAAACTGAATTCTATTCAGTCTTAGCGTTTATTACATAAGGTCATTTCCATGGTCCCTGGTTTGTTCTTCTATCTATATTGGAGCTGACCCTTAGATAAATGTGTTTTGCTACCAATATAGAAAATGGAGATTTACAGTCATGTGGCTTCTTTTGTCTCCTGTCTTCCAAAGAACTAGAGAATTTAAATGAAAGAGATAATTGAGGCTGTCTGTCACCAGAAACCTGGATATAAATGGTGTCTCTGAAGTTCATCCAGTAATTTTCCTCTTGCCTTTGCCTGGAATCCAGCTTCTTATCTTTGTGCTTTCTTTTCAGGATGTGCTTGTGTTCTTGTTTTACTTTCTCATCTGATGCTTGAACTTGGTCACTACTGAGCTGGATTAAGTAGCTCTGGGTCAGATTTCTCACTTTGAAGTTCAGTAAAGCCCTTGCTTTTAAGCTCCATTATCACCCATCTTTAACCAGAAGCTCGAACTTAACCGTAAGCCAGACTGTCAGCTTGAGAGCACATCTCACCTGGATGAGTCCAGTTCAGGTGGTAAAGGGAAGACAGCAGGAGAGGCTAGAAAAGCTCTGCACAGTGCAGTCAGTTGTAATATTGCTACTTGTACATCTGGTTAGACTAGACATTGTATGGGCTCCTAGCTAACTTACCCCTTAATAATAATATTTGTTTCCACATCTGCAGTTATAGCATGTTGTACAGGCTATATATCATGATTATTATGGCCCCAGGCATATTTACCTCTATGTCCTCTGCTCCAAATATATTACAAACATCAGGGTTTTTATCAATATTAACCTAGAACAAGGCTATCCTTCAACTTATCAAAAATTCTGTTGTCTATCCAGATTACTAACTTTTCCCTTAAGATGTGCTCAAAATAAGTAGGTGATAGATAGGTAAGCCTCTTGAAGCTCTTATGAAGTAGAAAATAGGGAACTTAATGTCCAATGTGGCTGTGCTTGCATTACAGAACCTTGGAGAAGCAGAGTATGTAGTGGCACTCTTCATGTACATGTGCTTGCTTGGTTACCCTGCAGACAAGATCAGTATTCTCACAACGTACAATGGACAAAAGCACCTGATTCGGGACATCATCAATAGGCGATGTGGGAATAATCCATTGATCGGAAGACCAAACAAGGTAGTTTTATGGGTGTAATATGTTTCATATTCATCTTTTTGGCAAGGTTTGCCTTTATTATAAGTTGTTTATATTGTTCCACTTTGTCTCACACACTAACTTTCTAGAAGGTCAGGATGACAACAGAATTTTCATGTATAGTGTCTACACATAAGAAGACTTGCTTCAAATTGTCATTTCTAATAAAAGTCATTTTGAATAAGACAGACTACTATAAAATGGGCGAGTGAACAGGACATATTTCATGGAAGATTACAAATAGCCACTGAAGCATCCCTGCCCTGTTTCACTACCTAGTTCACATCCCTGCCCTGTCACTAGTTGTCACTGCCATCATCAACTGTCAAGAATACGTAAATGAAAGCAGTTCAGTCTACAGTGCTGGCTTAGCATTCGTGAAGCACTGGCTTCCATCCTCAGCACCACATGAACACAGGGGACAGCACTGTGGTGCATGCTTGTAATCCTGACCCTGGTGAGTTGGAGGCAAGAGGATCAGAACTTCAAGTTCTCGTATTTGTAGCTTTGGCTGCATGAGTCTCTGAATACAATTAAATTCAATTTCTATAAATACAATATGATACTTTTACACATCCACAGAATGGTTAAAATTATAAAAGCTGATAGTGTTGGGCAATGGAACAGCTGGAACCTGGGGACTGGGTATTCGCTGGTGAGTGTATAAATTGATTCAAAAACTTTGGAAAGTAGGTTGACAGTTTATCAAGTTAAGCATACACTTAACATAGCCTTACAGTTCCACTTTCTGCAATGAAACCATGTCCACAAAAAACAAATTGAATATTCAGTGTAGCTTTGTTCTAAGTATCCATAAAGTAAAAAGAACTTTAGTGTCCATTAACAAGCACATTCATTAATGGGAGCCAGGCTACTCAGTAGCAGGACACAGTGAACATCTCTATGTACAACACAGAAGAGCCACAGAAGCCTGTGCTATTGGGCTCCACTCCTGTGCTTGTTCAGAGCCAGCAGAAAATGAGGTAAGTAGATCAGGGACTGCCTGGAGCTGGGAAGTTGCCTGCTTGTTTACAGAGGGGCTCAGGGTGGTGGGCATTGTGGTGATGCTATGTCAAAACTCATTGTATCTCTGTGAAGGCCACTTCCAAAGAAATGTTTTATAGACTTTCAAAAATGAGAGGGTCTGTAAATGGTAATTCATGTAGGGGAATCAGTATGCTTTGTTGAATTCATAGCACAGGGATGAAGGCCTAAGAGTTAGAATTGGTGTCTAGGATCTTGATGAGCCTCTCTCCCTATTCATATGGATGCTTTCCAGCTGAATAAAAAGTACTGTGAAGATTTTCTTTTCAGTTTGACAAGAATGCTATGAACAAATACTGGGGGCACACATGGAATAATAAATGAGTATGCTTAGCTCTATTGTTGAGTATTTGGGGTGCCGCTTAATAAGCTGAACATGGCCTGCCTTCTGAAGCTTGGAAAGCTGTACAGTCCAAGAACAGGTCTTTAATTGTCAGCAGTAGTATACAAGTGCAGCAGCCGAGAGTGTGAGTGACAGGAGGGTGTGACCCAGGTGCTCCCATGCTTTAGTGGCACTCACTGGCTTGTTGCTGCAATTCCAAGCAAGAATTGGTGCAGTTAGGTTTCCTCTGAGATGATTTTAAAGGTAAGATGCTTGCTTCCAGCATTTTGTTTAGGCAATGCCTTGCTGTGCTTTTGAAATACGCTACATTCCCCATCTTTTCTTCCTAGGTGACAACTGTCGATAGATTCCAAGGTCAGCAGAATGATTACATCCTCCTTTCTCTAGTGCGGACCAGGGCTGTGGGCCATCTGAGGTGCGTGACGTTCAGACGCTATACTCTTCCTAAAAGTTACTATCTATTTCAGTTTGGAGAGGCTGGGACAGCATCATTCTAAATTTGTCAGTTAATTGCTATAAGTAATCATTATGCCACTTGTAGTACTCTCTGTGGTAATAACATCAGCCCCCTTGTGTAGTTTTATCAGTGGTGTTTCTACTGAGTGTCACCTCATAATGCTGTAGTAACTGTAGCTTCTTCACCATTCCTTTACATGCAGAGAGAAGGTGTTGCCATAGGACCTTCATAGTCTTGGATCTGGTAGGAGCAGTGTCAGGAACCAAAGAAGCTAAGGTAGAAGGGAGCCTCTTCAGGAGCATTTTTTTCTGTGCATAAGGCTTTTGGTTTTTCTCTGCCTACCATCTTTCAGCTTCATGAGAGGATAAAGGAGCCATTTGTTCTCCCAGGATTAAGAATGGTCAAAACAAACAATAACCTATTTTTATCATTTTTGTGATGTATTTATGTATTAGAGATTTATGGGAGTAATATCTTCTTATTACAAAGCAGCCATTTGGTTTTATATAAATCTTCATCTCGTGTGACTTACTAGCAACACTCAGGAGAGCTAGAGTTCACTGTCTTAATTTATCGATGAATATAAAGAGAAGGTTCTCCAAGCTCTCATAAATTGTCATTAAGTCCAGATCTCTTTGGGCCTTAGGTCAGATTCTATTAGACTGATAACCTTTATGGAAGAGTAAGCAAAGACAATAATGTTTTAAGAAATCGTTGCAAAGTGATAGCATTAAAGTTAGCTTATTTTTGCTTATTAAAATATCAAGCATAGAGTTAGGTCTTTACTGAAACAGTTTCTTTTCCTAGCTGACATAACTGTCTGAATGGCCATCTTTGTTGACCTCTGAGTTTGAAGTGTGAATATGTGAATACTCTGTCCTCTTCTTCCTCTGGGTACCAGTCCTGCACTTAGACACTTGCAGACAAAACACTCAACATGTGCAATAAAAATAAACCTGTTTTTTTTTAATTTAGTAACTTGAGTTCTATAGTGATCTCTGCATGATTTTCTGAAAACTAAAAACTCTTATGAATGGGAGATTTAGAAAGAAGGTGTTTTCAGCATCACCGTGCATCTCTGGGTTTTCTGATTAGAAACACCTTTAACCATCTGTAATTTGGCAATATTCTTGCTTCTGGATATATAGAAATAAATCTAGCTTTTATGATCTCCACCTGTGAGCAGTTTAGAGTCCAGGATGGGACACATTCAAATAATTGGGAAGACTCCTTTACTTGAATGTGCCCAAAATTTCAGTTGCATTCTTCTCATGTTTTGTGGAGCTGAACTTATAAAAGCCTCTTAGCCAAAGACTGCAGTCAGTGTTCCCACAGAAGGACCTGCAGTGCTGTGTGTCTGCTTATATGCAGAGCTAGAGCCTCCTGGATGTGCCACGGAAACCCAGCACAGTAATAGAGCGGTAAACTGCTTCCTTCCTCCAACACTCCATTTCTTCCTAAACTGCATTGTTTCCTTTCCTTTCTGTTTCTGTGAGAGAACTCCTACTAAGGAATTCTAGCACTTACCCAGTGTTGGGACCTCTGCGTAACTCTGCTTTAGGAATGTGAAGAGAAGCGAGAGGAATTACTTCTTTAAAGTAAAACTGATCAATTTTCTAAGAAGGAAAATTTTATCTTGATAGAACCTGGGAATTTGCTAGGCAAAAAAGTGGAAGAAGGTGATTGTCATAGTGATGGTGATGCGGAAATTGGTGACTGATTGTCATAGTGATGGCAATGCAGTAATTGGTGACTGTCACCTGAACCTCTGTGATTCTGGGTAGGGCTCCTAGGGTCTTTCAAACCAGTGCGCTGTTTATTTGTCTCACACATGCAGGAATGCACTAACAAGATAGTACCATCGAAGCATTCACTTACTTGGTTTGCTGATCACATATATTAATTTGTTTTATGCCTATTAAGTCCTTAACGTTTTTATTGCAATAACTTATAATGAGACTACTTAATGGACTATGTAAAAGAAGGAAAAGGTTGCATACATACATTATTAATTTCAAACTATGCAAATTATTTTGTTTTCTAAAGGGATGTCCGTCGTTTGGTGGTAGCCATGTCAAGAGCCAGACTTGGGCTGTATATCTTCGCTAGAGTGTCCCTCTTCCAAAATTGTTTTGAACTGACTCCTGCTTTCAGCCAGCTCACCGCTCGCCCGCTGCATTTGCATATCATTCCAACAGAACCTTTCCCAACCTCCAGAAAGGTAGGCCTTTCATCACTGTGGAATTCACTTAAATTTATTCTCTTAAAAGTTGGCCACTTTTTCGAGAATACCCAGTCACCAATATGAAATGCTCCTTACACCAAAGAACTGTATAAAACTAATATATGCCAGCACTTACTGAAAAGTATTGCATCTCAGGAATGAATGAACTCCACACATTCATTGTCTCATTGGTCTTAGTAGCACAGCCGCTCAGGAGGCTTCTGATTATCCTAACTGCCTATGTGCAGAAGATGAGGGTAAGAGAAGTTAAATAATTTACCATGCATCAGTTAGGCCTGTGATAAGTGATGGCAAATAGGAAAGTTGCCAGTCTTCGGAGGTGGCTGAAGGAGAAGGACAGATCTGCGTTCACTTTTCTGTTTTACTGAGAAGTGTTTTACTGACTCTAGCAGTGAAACAGTTGTTCACTGTCAGCTTTCTCCGAAACTACTCCATCAAAGTCCCCTCATCCTGCTGCAGGCTGCAGAATCTAGCTTGCAGGGTGCTGCAGGTAGGGGCTGTGCACTGGGACAGTGTCTCAGTAGAGCCTGACAGATGCTACAAGGCTTAAAACAGGGATTTCAGTACCACTTCCCTAGCTGACAGGCTACATATTGATAATAATAAGTGTTAACATTTTATGCTTCAGAAAAACATAAAAAGAAAAATAGTTCTAATATTTCCATTCTGAAACAATTGTAGATTCTCTCTGGATTCCTGACAGCAATGGAAAGTGTTGCTTTTAGACCAGTGTTTGTCATCCTTTGAGTCACAACCCTTTTGATGGTTACATATCAGATATCCTGCTTATCAAATATTTACATTATGACTCATAACAGTAGTAAAATTATAGTTATGAAGGGACAAAAATAATTTTATGGTTGGGGAATGAAGGTTGGGAATCACTGTTTTAGACTGTGTAGATTTGTTTCCTCTATTCATGAGGCTTTATTTTGATTCTTTGATATTAATTCACTTATGAAAATTCTTATGTTATTTACCAGCCCAAAGTTGTCTTAAAACATAATGACTCTCAACTCTGCTGTCTTTCATTTTTTTCATGAATTTTCATAAAGTACTTTCTGGATCTGACTTTGGGATTTCATATTCTCCATTCCCTAGTAGTATTTATAGATTCTGAGGTAGGCTTGTATTGAAATAACAGGTGCTGGGTTTTCTTCACTAGCTACTTCACTCCCTTTTGCTTTCTTATAGAATGGAGAGAGACCACCTCATGAAGTGCAGGTCATAAAGAATATGCCCCAGATGGCGAACTTCGTATACAACATGTACATGCATTTGATACAGACGACCCATCATTATCATCAGGTGAGCGTGCTCAGAGTTGACTCTCATTTCTCTAACTGCGAAGAAGATCGTACTACTAATTTGTTATGGAGAATTCTCAGTCAGATAATGTTACTCATGTAACATTCATATTTTAATACCTTTCATAGAAATAAGTTGGCATAAGTACAGTTGCTCAAAGTGTATAATTTGATACATTCTGTATTTGTCATGTATGTGTGTCCTCCCAAAGCTATCACCTTAATCTAGATACTGAGCATCACCATTGTCCCCACTTCTCTCTGTGCTTCTGTCCTCCTCTAAACCCGCAGGGATGTGATGTCTGCTTCCTAGATAGTCACACCAGTGCAGGCATCCGATATGCTCTCATACTTTGTTGTTTCTCAGTGGGTTTTTTGTTTTGTTTTTTGTTGTTTGTTTGTTTGTTTTACCATTCCAGTTGTTGCTTTCACAGAATGGTCCCTTTCTTTCACCTGCTGGTAGGCATTTTATCATTTTATTGTTTCTATTGTGGGATGTTACAAAGTAATTGTTGTGTAAAACTTTGCACTTCTACCTCCAAGGAGAGTTGCTGGCTGATCTGGTACATGCAGTTTTTCAAATAGAGCTTGCTGTTGTATCCAGGAGCATGTGAGTGTGGTCATTCTGCATCCTCACCCACACTTGATGTAGGGAGCCTTTGTATTTTAGCAGGGACAGTAGGAATATAGTGAGCTCACTGTGGCTTAAGTTTTTTTTGGAGGAGAGGGAGGGTATTTTTTTTTAATTCATTTTCTTAATTTAAAATTTAAAGCATCATTTTGTGTTGTCATTTGTTCCCTAAATATCCTCTTTGGGGTGAGTCTGTTTTTATTATTATTGTAATGATCTCTCGGAGGTTTTCTGTCTTCCAGCTACAGGGTCCTTATCAAACACATAAGTTTTTATAAAATTTTTTTCTTTTTATAGAAGCTTTTAGTAGACTTTTGAATTTAGATATCTAATATATAAAATTACTTTCCTATAATTTGTTCTTCATGTCCTAAAAATACATGCTTTAGCCCCAGTTGACAAAGACTGCCCTCTGCTGATTATCGTTCAGGCAGTTGTGTTCGCAAGTACGATAGATTTTGAGTTCATTCTGCCAAGGTTCCATGCAGTATTGAATTATTTATCCATATGTGGATATTGTGTCGTATAATGCCATTTCCTCAGTAGACTATTCTCTTTTGAACTACTACTTGTCATCTTAGTCCAAAAAAAGGATAATAAGTAAACCCAGAATATCGACTGTATACATGAGTGTTCTTTCTGTACTCCACTGTATTCCACTATTCGGTGTGTCTGTCCATCCCTTCACCATCACCGTGCAATCTGGGTTACAGTCGGTTAGAATAAGCAGATCTTAAAATGGGGCAAAATGAATATATTAGTTCCATTCTTTTTCAAAAATGACCCGTTCTACCTAGATGCAGCCAGCCAGTTTCTAGTCCTTTAAAAGCCACTGTAATTGAGACACTGTCTCCAGGAGTGAAATTGTATGGAGTCAATTTGGGGAAATTAGTACCTTACCAATTTCGAGTCTGTATGTCTCCATCTCTTAGCTCTGCCCTGAGTGCCCATTGCTATTGAGTGGTACTTTTAAGATGTTTTCCAGTTTCTGATCCGTTAAACAAAATCTAGGAGAAAAGAACCTATTGTTTGGCTCCAGCTGCCAAGGCGTTGAGAAAAAGTTAAGCATGGATGGCTGTGCTGTTCTTACAGATGAATGAGCTGGAGGCTTGAGCTCTGCCCGCCCTTCGCTCCCCACCATGTCCTGCTCTTAAAAATTGGCTGTCCTCACAGACACCATCAGTGAAGGTGAACCTCAGCTGATGTGATGGTTAATGCTAACCAACCACTGTGCTTTCTTAGAAGCATTATCAAACAATCCTCTGACTAAAACTCTCAGAATTTTTCATGTTGGTTTTTACTTACGTGTGACATGGAGACATATTCTTTTCCATTAGCAGAATCAAGGTCATTGTTCAAGAGTGTCAAATGTGTCACATCGAATGGCTAGCAGTGTTTGAAAAACTGTAGCAGAAGCTGTGTATTAAGAAAGTAATACAATATGAGAGCTTGCTCAGCTTTATAAGCCAGTGTTCTTGACACTCACATTCTTATGGTATTTTGTTATTAGACTTTCTTACAACTACCACCTGCAATGGTGGAAGAAGGGGAGGAAGTTCAGAATCAAGAAACAGAAATGGAAGCAGAAGAAGAAACCACGGCTGCTCAAGCTAACCTCATACCCAGTCCAACAGAAGCCAGCTTAAGTCAGGAGATCCCAGCCTCTCAGCCTGAGTGCTCCAGTCAGACCGAGACAGCCTCCAGTGAGATGGAAGATGTCTCTGCCCTGTGTGACACCGCTCCTGCAGCCGAGCCTGTCTCTGCAGCAGCAGAAGCTGCCACCCTAGAAGATGCTGCTTCTGTTCCTGCAGAGACTAAATAGCCTAACAGAAGCCTTTCCTGGGACATTCCATTTATAAAGTATTGTTTTTCACACTTGCTGTATGTCTTTAATGACACCAACTAATGTTCTGTCCTTGTTTTATTAGCTGGTTTCCTTATTTTGTATATTTTTATTTGTAAATATATAAACTCCAGTTTTGTTTGTTTATTCAGAAGAGAAAATAATTTTGATTGCTGAAGGTATCTGTAAAATGCCTGCATTAAAATAGTTTTCTATAGAATATGTAAGGCATACTTGCCCTTTTTCTCTCAGGTTCTCCTGAGGCTCAGGCTGAGCTCCCTGTGCAGCTAAAGATGACCATGAACTCCTGATCTTTTGAACCCACCTCCGCAGGACTGGGATTGTTTGCACTCTGCTAAACTTCTTTTATGTCCTGCTTGGGATCAAATGCTAGACAGGGTCCCAGGTGGGTAGCACATTGTTTCGCTGCACACTGTCAAGCACTCAAGCCTGTGTAGCCTTGCTCTCACCTGTCTTCCTGTAAAGACATAAATAGCCATGGGGTATTTTCTTCCTTGGACCTGAAAATGGTTTAGTCACCCAGTTATGTGTGGCCCTTGGGCACCGTGCAGCCAAGGGCAGGTATTATGCAGCCCAATCCAAAATCAGAAGCTTCCTTAAAACTTGTCAAGTGTTTTGCAGTTTTTTAAAAAATTATATAGTTCTTTTTAAGATTTGCTTATTTTCAGTTTGTGTGTACATAGGTGTTTTGCTTGCATGTATGTCTATGCACCACATGCATGGACGTCAGAAGAAGATAGCAGATTCCGTGGGACTAGAGTTACAGCTGGTTGCTAGCCTCAGTGTGGGTGCTGGAAATTGAACCCCAGTCACCAGTACTCTTAACCCCTGAGCCATCTCTCCAGCCCAATTGTGTTCTTCTTAAGCGAACTTTGGTACAATGTCAAAAAGTTGGACATGCCTGATTGTTCACTGGAGTCTTATTTATTGGTAGGGCCCACTTTAGACCCAAGTAATTGGAACCTTGGACATGGGGCAGGTTCTCCACAGCACTGTGGCACCAGAAAAGGCTGGAGCAACAGAACCAGGATTCATTGTTCAGTAGAACAGGACTGTCGGCAGGACCAAATCTGGGCAGTCAGACTGAGAGAACTTCACTCCTGTGTGCAGTGTGGAAGCCTCCTGCTGTGTTTGTACCCTGTTGAACTTTGGTGGTCAAATGTGAGGAGGCAGATGTCTTAGGACCTTGTTACCGAAGCGTGGTAATCCAGCCAGCAGCGTCGGTGGTATACTGAAGTTGCTGAGAGATGTAGAAGTTCCGGCTCTCTGTTTACCGAAATCTGTATTACAACGAAGTCCCTTGGTAACGAGCACTTTGTGCTCTGACAGATCACTGCTGCCCTTGTGAGAGAGACTGCTGGTGGAACTAACAGTGAATGGAACTGATGGTTTCTGACAAGTGACCTCTTCTGATAAGGATCCTGGGCATGGTGGCAGGAGCAGAAGGCAGCCTGCACTGTGGACGTGGGACACAGGAATTGACCACTGGTTCTCTTTTCTCCATTTGATCTGCTAGAATTGCCGATCCCCTCTAGTGCCTATAGATTTGACCATATCCAATGAACCTTTAAAGAAAGAACCACACTGCAATCCCTCTGATCCTGATAGTGCAAAGAAATGATTAACGCATAAAGAAATAAAACCCAGAAAGTCAACTCACTTACATTTTAAGTGACAGAGTTTGTTCAGCGACCAGGCAGGAGCCACACTCTCGGCTTACGGTGTGCTATTGCACCATAACACTATTGTAAGTCTGTGAGGAGAGGATGAAGGGCTAGAAATACCTAGCAAAAAACCCTGGCCTATTTTCTCAGAGTAAGGATCAAGCCAGATAGTCAGTTACATAATTTCTCTGATACAAGACTTTGAAAACAGGTACCGTGGGCCTGTGTATGGGGGAACAGCACTCATGGAATTATTTTCATTTTGAATATACACTAGCAGACTGTGCAGGAAGGAAAGCAGCTTTGCTGTATTATGGCATTTCCTGGAAAAGATTTTACCCTCCACCTGTTAGTAGATACAAATTAAATACCAGCAACCAAAACAAGCCCAGGCCTGGGCATGTATTACTGTCTGCCTAGGTGACTGTAGTTTGTTTGTTTGTTTTTCTACTGGCTCTTTATGTCACAGTAAAACTAAATTGTGGTGAACCCTGGCCAAGTATTTAGTCAAAGGAATTAAAAGATGGTAATGACACTGGGGTTTCAAATTAAAATTGTTCATTGATTCTGAAGGCCAATGAGATGCAGTTGATACAGAACTGGTGAATTTTTAGAGCAATTGGAAGAGAAGTTTACTTTCTGTCTGTTTCTCTCCCTCCCTCTTTTTCCCTCCCTCCCTCTCTTCCCTCCTTCCCTCCCTCCTCTGTCTCTTTAATAATAAAGAATCCAACTTCAGAGTCCTAAGGATGTGCCTTGTTCACGGTCTAAAAGAACAATGCATGAGTGATTGTTGCACAGACTCTGGAGTTTTCCATTTAGTCTGGAGTTGCACCAGATGGGTACTGAAGTCATGTGACTAGTGTTTCCCTAGCTCTCCAAACGTTTTCATATTTGAATATGTCATAGCTTGGAAACCTGTTTTTTAAAGAGACAGAAAGGTGTTTGTGCCCCAAGAATGAAGATGAAATGAGGCAGTTAACGTAGTGAGGCTTTTTCCTCCCCAAACACTGAGTTATGAAAGTTTTTACAACAGTAGAGACTGAAGACCTCCATTGATGCAGCCAAATGCCTAGAAAGGCCAGATATTATTAGGACTTTAAGTGTGATGGGAAAACTTAAGATGTTTTGCTCCAGGAAATAGAAAAAGACAAGATCTCCAGAGTGAATTGGGAGCATGGGGACCTTGGGAGAGGCAGGGAGGGGAGCAGAGAAAAATGCAGAGATCAATAAAAAATCATTATTAAAAAAAGAGCATTCAGGTAGAGTCTAGACTAAAGAGGACATAAAAATGCATAAAGCAGCCTTGAACCCAGATGGTGCCAAAATTGGGCAACTTTTGTTCAGAAGTAGTGCTAACCAAGCCCATGAGCATGAAGAAAGAAAATACCTGTTTTTTAAATCACCAAGTTTTGGGGTGGTTTGTTACACAGTAGTATTGCTACTGTAGCTAACAAATACACCAGCCCTGAAGATAATCCACTGAAGCTTACAGCCATCTTGTCAGACATTGCACGAGATTTCAGCATTGAGCAGTTGTTAGCACGAAGACATCTTTAAGGTCTTTCTCAGCATATTGGTCCTGTGACTTTGTTTGCTGGAGGGTGTTGTGTTTAACTTTGCTTTGTTGTAGCCGAGATTCAACCTCCCAGAAGACAGGATCAGTAGAAGACTAACATTTTAAACTTCATGCACACCAATTTTGTACCTCCCACTTAAACATTATATACCAGTCAGTCCCATCAGGAACACATAAACTATTCTAAGTGCTGAAGATGGGGAATTTTTTATAGGAATGGATGGTGGAAGAGGAGAGTCAGTTATGGAATGGAAAGAGGCCCAAAAATGTAAGCCTATTTCCACCTTGTCTGAAGGTCAGAGAATTTTAACTTGTTCAAAGTTGTCAACAAGTGGGGCTACACACCCTAACCTAGGGTGTGATTACTTGGTGTTTTGGACATTAAGATGGCCCATACAGGTAGATCCACTCCACCCTGACCAAAGGTCAGAAAATTCTAGCATACTTCTGCTTCTTCTTTTGAATTAGGAGGTTTGACCTAGGGAGTGGCTACCTTCAGGATACTTGATCTAGGTGGGGGTTCACTGCCTAAACAACAGAATGCTTTTCTCAGGAAATAATGACTTGATGTCTCAAGCATTGAAGCCAGTAACTGTTCTAGTTGTCCTTTGTATCATGTTAAAGCAGTCTTTCGCCTTCTCTCCCCTGTTGTATTGGGGTATAAACGTGTATGGAAAATTAATTGCAAGCAAATTTCAGTATTCACTGGAATTCCCTCCCAGTTTAAAAAACAAAAAGATGTTATGCTTGATACTGAAACTATAAACATGGCTCATTTGTGATCCATAAGAAGCAGGTTGTTTATGATAGAGCAAGCATGGGTAGTATAAAACAGACTTGGGACTGAGAACAGACTCAGGTTTTACCTAGTTATTTACTAGGCTTTGGCTTGACCGTAGGCAAACAATCTCTCTGAGCCCTGATTTTGTCTACAAGACCATGAAAAATTCAGGTGTTTGTTTGTTTTTGTGGGCCGAATATGAAAATATCTAATAACCTACATTCTTGGTAAATGCCACTCGCTCTCCAAGTTCTCCCAAAGCATTGTGACAGTGTGGGATTTTGCCAGCTAAGCTGTGCAATTAGCCGGATCCCTGTCCATGGAGCACAGCACAGAGGATGGGTGATGAAGCAGACACGTGGAGGCAGTTGACCTTTGAGACTCCTCAGAGGTAACTCTATTGACTATTACTACTGTGTGAGTCCATGGTAACATGCAGCATAGGCTGTTCGGAAATTACAATTCGAGCAGCACAGTGTGACCAGAAGGAAGTCGATAGGTCCCACCATGCTTCTCACATATGGAGCTTCTGTGGCAGATAATTGCTGTAGATGCTGAATCTGGTATCGTCCCACTCTAAGAGCAGATTTTGTGTTCATTTGCTTTGATTTGTGCCTTCCGTGTGCTATTTTCTTCTTATCTTGTAGTCATTCAGATAGTATTTTTAGAGATGTTTCTTCAATTAAGAGCATATAAAAGGTTTTTTTTTAAAAAAAAAAAAAAACTACTGACCATTTTGTGCAAGCCAGAAGAGCATTTAAAGATAAGCAGTGTCTTGCTTCCTGGCAAAGTGCTTGGCGGTTAGCCTTAGTAATTATGAAGCAATCGTGTTAATAGATGTTTAAGGATAATGGAACTGGAGCTGTGCTGAGCCGAGGATGGAAATGAAGACATGTGAGACTTTTCATCCAGTGGTGCTTGTTAGCATCCCAAAGGGTTTTAATTAAATGGGATCTAGGAGCTATGGATGCTCTAGTTTTCTTTCCTCGGAACAAACCCTAGCTCAGTCCCCTGGAACATGCCTCAGATCATACCATGGTAACAGGTTAAATTTTTGCCCATATTTGAACCCACTATTTCTCAGTATATATTACAGAAAATGCTACCATTACAAAAATACTATGAACAGTATGTTCCATGGTCAAACACACGAGCATCAAAATTAATCATTCCCCTTTTACAGAATCACAATGCATTAGTAGCTAATTACAGGTTCAGAAAAGACCTGTTGTAAAGAATAATATTTAACTTCTAGCATTTCTCAAGCTTGAGGTTAGAACGAAGGACTTCTGCTTTAGTTTTTTAATAAGCCACCTTATGTAGCTATTTCCTCAGCCTATGGCTTGGGAGCCATTATCTCACATCAGTAAGAACTTGTACTCCCCCACTAGATAATAAAGCTCAAATATGTTTTTCAGTGAGGAAACGAGGTGAAATGGTTTGTGTAAAATGTTATAATCCAGTGGCATTACTAGCAGTATCCTCTGTATGCAAAGTTTAATGAAACTTTGGCCAGGATACTGTGGCATCCTTCGCATGGGTCTTCCAAGAGAAGGTTACGGAGCAGTCTGTTTACATTTAATGCAGAGCTCCAAATGTTCACACCAACCCTTCCTTCCTCATCCCCACTGTACAGGAAGAGCTAATGCTTCCAGCATAGTCCGACTCTTCATTTCTCTTGTACTCAACTAGTAGGAATTAGAAGAAAACTAGGAGAGCTGGATATAATCTCCTAAGGATTTTTTTAACTTAGCATGACTTATTGAAGTCTCATGGCTGATAACTGCTCCCATGATCCTCTCTTCCTCTCAGTCTGACTTAATGCCACACATGTTCTATACATCCTTTGTCTTGCAGTCTAAGCTAAGCTGGTAGAGACTTCTCCCTACCTCTAAGTGTGTCAGGCAACTGTAGTTGTCCCAAAGAGTTCCACAAGAGCCCAGAATGGAGTATAACAAAGGTTTATTTATTTGGGGATAAACTCACAGTAAGGGTATACTGATCCACAGTCCTCTGTGTATGCTGGGAACTGGAACCAAATCCAGCAGAAGAAAAGGGGCTGTGCACGCTTTTCGTCTGCACTTATAGTACATGAGATCATACCAAAAGTGGGCAGGTCTCTTAAAGTCTGTTGACTGAAGGAGTTCCCACAACACTTCCCCCTTTTGTCTAAGAGAGTTCTACTCCTAATACAAAACTATATAAAATGTACAATATATACAAAGCCAGATGCAACTCTAGTGGTTTATGAATAAGAACACCAAGACCTTTAGTGGTTTGTTTATGACTCCACAATTAACTGAACTGAGACCTAGGCTAATACCTATCTATCATGTACTTCTTGAGACAGGTCAAAGTAGAAAAGGCAGCACTCAAGTTTTGCACCTAAGTAGGCAAGCCTACTAAAGATTTGCTGTCATGGTTAGCATACCAGAGGAGCCTGGATTACAAAGACCAGAAGGAAATAAGACATCTGTAGAAAAGATGGTCTGATAGTAATAGTGTTTATACTAATACATGAAAGCCAAATTGTTTGTTTTGGTTGGAAAAAGACATGAGAAGCACATAAAGGGCAGAAACCCTACTACGCAGTCTTCTGGGCTTCCAACATGCTAATTAATTATCTAAAAGTCATGTTCTATTTAAGCAGTGGCAGAGCGGGTTTAGTAAGGAGGCAGATAGCACCTATGAAGATCTATGGTTTAAATTACTTGTCCATTTACTGGCTCAGCCACCAGTCAACATTCACTCTCCAACTCAGCATGCCAGCTGAAAAGTGCACCCATGGGCCTTAAAGTCGCCAAGAGCCTGAGTCTCTTTGTTAAACAATCCACAGCAAGATGCTCTTTCTGGAACCCAGTCTATTTGGATGCACACCTTCTTGGGCCGGGATGGAGGGGGGAGGGCCTTGGACTTTCCACAGGGCAGGGTACCCTGCCCTCTCTTAAGAAAGCAGGGATAGGGAGGAGGGGGAGTGGGGGAGCCGAGGGGGGCGACTGGGATAAGGGAAGAAAGTGTAAATTTTTGAATGAAAAAAAATGAAAGAAAAAATAATAAATAAATAAATAATTTTTAAAAAAGATGCTCTTTCTCAGCTACAGAAATAAGTTCTGAGGCTGCTGTTGCCAATCCATTTCTCACTCAGCTTCTTTTTTGTTTTGTTTTGGGTTTTTTGAGACAGGGTTTCTTTGTGGCTTTGGAGCCTGTCCTGGATCTAGCTCTGTAGACCAGGCTGGTCTCGAACTCACAGAGATCTGCCTGCCTCTGCCTCCCGAGTGCTGGGATTAAAGTCATGCGCTACCACCACCCGGCTTCCCACCCAGCTTCTTACCCAGCTTCTTGACTCTCAATTTCAGAAGAGATTGGCTCTTCCGAGATAGTTCCTTTAGGGTAAGTATAGAAGACACCAGATAAAGGCCTCTGTGACCACAATTTCCTGAACAAATGGCTTCCTTGTGTGTAGCTCCCTTTAGTGTTCCACACTGGCTTAGAATCAAACCGAGGTAAGGAGACCTCTCTGGACCAACAGCCCACATTTGCAGCAAGCGAACATCTGCTGATACCTGAGGCCACGAACCTCCCTCTTACCATCCCGTCTGGGTCTCAACCCCTTTTCCTGACTTCTCAGCCATGGTCTTGCTACCCTGTGCTGGATTCCAGCTTCCGACAGCTTGTATTGCCTATTTTGGAGTATACTTGATGTTAGCTCTTTTCTGGTTTTGCTGAAACTGCCATTTGCGTTTTCATCTTCTGGTTTCTCTGGAATTTTTTGAATTGTTTCCCGAAGGAAAAGGATCAAATCCTGACTTAGAGTGATAAAAATAGATGACCAAAATGAACTTGTTTAAAAAGAATTCATGGGCTGAAGAGATGGCTCAGCAGTTAAGAATGCTTCCTGTTCTTGTAGATCATATGCAGCTCACAACTTCCTGGAACTCCAGCTCCGGGATATCTGAAGGTATCTGATGCCCGCTTCTGGCCTCCAGAGGCTCCTGCATGCACACAATGCAGATGAATTCATACATGCACACACACATAAATAAAAATAATACGTATTGAAACCCTGTCTCAAAAAAAAAACAAAAATAGTAATAATAATGTGTATTGTTTAAATTCTAGGAACTTTCCTTCACATTTCAATATAATGATTTTCATATGTCACTATGCATATAAGAAAAAAAGAACACATGAAACTCCTATGTATCACTCCCAGCAATTAAGGCAAAGCATTTATGGGTAACCCTTTCAGATATGCACTTGTATATGTATGTGTTTTGGAATATTAGTTTAAGGTGTGTTACATTCGTTTATTGTAACATTGGTTTATTGGAACGTTGGTTCAATGATGCAAAGATGTGTTGTATTCTTTTATATCTCATTTGTTAAACTCTATAAAGCTGTGTTACTTTGCTTTCCTAAAACAGCTGATTAGTCTAATAAAGATCTGAATAGTCAATACTAGAGAGGAGAAAGAATAGATGGAGCTGGCATGCAGAGAGAATAAATAGAAGGAGAAATCTAGGGAGAAGGAGAGAGAGGAGTGAGAAAAGGAGGAGAAGTGGAGGATGCCAGGGACCAGCCACACAACCAGCCATGGAGTAAGAAGGGAAAGAAAGACATACAGAATAAAGGAAAGCCAAAAGCCAAGAGGCAAAATGTAGGAGAGAAACGGGTTAATTTAAGTTAGAAAAGCTGGCTAGAAGCAAGCCCAGCTAAGGCTGGGCATTCATAAGTAAGAATAAGTCTTAGGATTTCTGTTGTTTGCAGAGACACCATGACCACAACAACTCTTATAAAGAAAATATTTAATTGGGGTGGCTTGCTTACAATTTCAGAGGTTCAGTCCATTATCATCATGGCAGCGTGCAGGCAGATGTGGTGCCAGAGTAGTAGCTGAGAGTGCTACATCTTGCAGGCAACAGAAAGTCAACTGAGACATTGGGCGGTATTCTGAGCATAGGAAACCTCAAAGCCCACCCCCACAATGATGCACTTCCTGGAACAAGGCCATACCCACGCCAACAAAGCCACACCTTCTACTAGTGCCACTCCTGAGACTATGAGAGCCAATTATGTCCAAACTGCCACAGAAGGTCCTCTTGTGTCTGTAGAGGAGAGGTGGTTTGAGTGAGGACACCCATTAGCTCATATATTTGAATACTTTGACCCCAGTTTGTGAAACCATTTGGGAAGGCTTAGAGGTCTGCAGCCCTGATAGAGGAAGTGGCAGTGGCGGTGAGCTTTGAGGTTCCAAAAGCCCACACAATTCCCAGTAACTTCTCTCTGCCTCTTGATTATTGTCACAACATACAAGTTCTCAGCTCTTGCTCCAGTGCCTCACCTTCCTGCCTGCTGCCATGTTCTCCCCCATGATCATGGGCTAACCTAAAACTGTAAGCCCCAATAAACTACTTTGGAAGTTGCCTTGATCATCATATTTCTTCACAGTGATAGGAAAGTAACAAAGATAGGGCCTGGAGATTAATATTTGATATCTTTGTCTACCACTCCTCACTTATATTTTTTTAGACAGTTTTTTTTTTTTTCCTGAATGTGGGAGAGTCCCCAGTTCAACTAGATTAGCTGATCAGCTAGCTCTCGGGCATCCTCCTGCCTCCACCTCCCAGTGCTAGAATTACAGGCTCCTGCCACCACACCTGGTTTTTGATGCTACGGATCAAATTCAGTTCCTCGAGCTTCTGCAGAAAGCCTTTTACCAACTGAGATGTCTCCACAGCCCCCAAATATGTTTTTGTTTGTTTTGTTTGCCTGTTTGGTTGGTTGGTTGGTTGGTTTTGGTACTGATTTTTTTTAGACAGGGTTTCTCTGCCTTGACTTTATAGATCAGGCTGACCTCAGATTCACAGAGATCTGCCTGCCTCTGCCCCAAGGGCTGGGATTAAAGACCTGCGCCACCACCACTCAGCATGTATTTTTAACAGGCAAACTCCCTTTGGCCCCAAAGTCAACTGTGCACAAGTTATTTTCAAATGGTTACTTTTGTGTTGTGTGGATTTCCCTTCAAACATCTCACTTTTTAAGAAGGCTGTTATTCAATTTGTAAGGGTCTTGTTATTTTATTACACATTTCTGCCTTCATTCTGTAACAGAGGGCACACTCTGAAGAGTGGTAATCCTTTAAAATAGATAATGATTTTTTTTTATGTTACCTGAAGATTGCTGCTGAGCAAGCTGCCAGGATCCTCCTGTCCAATCTCTAATGCTGGGATTACAGGGATGTTCTGCCAACCTCAGTTTTTAAGAAGACATAGGTTTGGGGCATCTGAACTCAGTTCTTCATGCTGCAGGAAAAGTACTTTACCAACTGAGCCATTCCCCTGCCCCCTAAAATATATTTTTTAAGTCCCAGTATGATTACAGATGTATTTATTAATTATTCTAGTCCTACCAGATTTTGTGTTGACCATTTTAAAGCTGTTATTAAAAGCAAAGACTATAAAATTATTATATCTTCCTAATGGATAGGCTTCCTTTGCTATTTAGTATTCTCCCCTTAATTTAAATTACAGTTCTTGCCTTAAAATCATATATTTATAAACCTATACCATATTTGTTTTTCCTTGCTCTCTTGACTACCTTTCCTATGCCTTTTTATTGGGGCCTCTTCTATTGTGTGCAGCATACTGTTGGCTTGGAGTATGATTTTTACCCTTCTTAAGCTAATAAATTGTGCATTTCTGACAGAAGGCAGAAGATTCCCGAGTTCCTGGTCAAGGGGGCTGTGCCATTCATAGCAGCGTGAGCATCAGTGTTTGAGTCACTTCCTCTCCCGCCCCAGATCCCATAGGAATGAGGAGAGTGGATGGTGAGAAGCAGGGGATCCCTCAGCTCTTACAGCCAGCTAACAAGTTCGCTCTCCATCCCGGTGGGAGGCATTTCCTCCTCCCTCAAGGTTTCCTGCAGCAAATGCAACCCTCTTGAGAAATGCCTGGGTGGAGAGCAGCCTTCTGTTACACACACACACATGCACACATACACACACAAATGCACACACACATGCGCGCATACACAGCGGGAGGGTGGGAGTGCGAGCATCCAGAGGTCCTCTGTGATCATGAGTGCACACACTTCATTATTTTTTTTTGCCGTCCCTATTTTGAGGGTATATTATATGTATATGCATAGATTTTGAATTATAATTCCTTCCCAACTAGAAATGCTTTTATAATCAGGAAATAGACTTAACTCTTGCAATGTTTCTGGCCTCAAACTGTACTTTACTGTAATGACAACCTAGCTATACCAGCTTAGGTTTCTTTTGCTTAGATTCCTCCTGGCACAGCTCTGCTTATGTTTTTGGATCGTTCTGTGTTCTTATATTTAAGATTTTTTCTTCTGCAAGAAGTCTGTGTAATCAGACAATGTTTGTATTTCAAATAGATTAGGTCATTTAACTATAAATACACTGTATTTCAAATAGATTAGGTCATTTAACTGTAAATAATATGCTATATTTAGGTGTTTTGAATATTTGAGTGTTCCCTAATTGCTCCCTTTCCTTGTTCCTGTTGCATATATAAAGTACTTTTCCATGTCTCCATTTCCTTACCTCACTTCTACTGTATTCTAGCTATCCCAAAGCTTGCTAGGGGCATTCTTGACTTACTCTGGCCTCTGAAGAATTACCCCCATTTCACTTCCCAGTTAATGCTAAGTCTTTGCAACGCTGACTGCACAGGCCCCACCTCCCTTACTACTCGCATAAATGTCATCTCTACAAAAACTTTTGTAGCTGCTGTCCACCTTGTAGTTAAAATGTAGCTATTAGCATTGTTTCCTGAGTTAGCATGGGTTTACCTACCATGTTCTTTCATGTATTTGTCCTGCTCCTTGTTCTTCCTACCCTTTCTGTGCTTCTGAGATCATTTTCTTTCTCTATGAGGAATTGCATCCCCTCATTGTTTTCTTCAGTACAAGTATACATACTCCTGACACTGTCCAGTTGTTTTTTTTTTTTCTGGAGATGTCTTTATTTCACCTTTGAATCTGAAAGGTGTCTAGAATTCTTTGTGATGGGGCAGTCATTATCTTTGAGTGTAAGAAACATCATTTACTATCTTATCCCTTACCTCTGTCTCTCTGGAAAAGATGGCTTCCAGTCTTCCATTGCTCCTTACTCCTTAAAGATGCTGTCTGTTTTTATTGGCTGCTCAATGCTTTCCTCGCCTCTCTTACACACACCGATGCCCTCCTTCAGCTCTGTTCTACATGATGTTAAACCATCTACAGAGTTTTGATTTTAGCTTTACTAATTCATTCTCCATAATTACCATTTTGGTTTTTTGTTTGTTTGCTTGCTTGCTTTTTTTATTTTAGTAGTATATTTATACATTTATATATATATATATACACATATTGATATAGATATATGTAAGAAAACTCTAATTTTGTGTGTGTGTTAGCAAACTCTAATTCTTGGATGAAACTCTAATCTTGTCATCTATTTCCTTCAGGTATTTTGGCATTTCTAGTACCTGGATGGCTTGCCACTGCTTCTTTTCTGTACCTTCTATTCTTTTCAGTCTGTAGGAAAACAGGTGCCTGGCATTGTATTCAAAATGTTGCACAGGATTGAGTCTTTTCTCTTGTCAGCTGCCCAAGGCTGAGCACCCCAGTGCCGCTGCCCCAAGCTGGCTCACTGTCCTGGAGAGGGCCACTTTAGTCCTAGTGGTACCTCCTTCCTGAGCTGCAGCTCCCTTCAAGCCTCAGATTAAGGCCTGGAATATTTGGAGGTTCCAGACCCCCCTGGAAAGTTCTGAATGCAGCTGTCTTTGTCACATTGTGACCACCGGAGACTGGCTTTGCTCTTTTACTGCTGTCTGCTGAGCTTCTCGGCCTGTGTGTCAGATAATCTAATCAGTAATAACCAGAAGAAAACATTTTGATGCTGGGCTCATAGGTTCACAGCCTTGTACACTCTGACATCTTAGTTCCACAGCCCTAATAACCAGGACAACTTCAAACAACTGTGAGGGCCAATGAGGTGGCTCAGAGGATAAAGGCACTTGCTTGCAAGCCTGGCCACGTGATCTTAATCCCCAAGACCCATAAGGTAGAAGGAAAGAACCATCTCCCAAAAGTTCTCTTACACTCAAATAAAAAAAAATAATAGTATATTGGTTTAAAAAAAAATAAAAATCTGGGGGCATGAGAGATGGTTCAGAGGTTAAGAGTACTGTTCTTCCAGAGAATCCAAGTCAGTAAGCTCACAGCCACCTTTAACTTCAGCTCAAGGGAATCTAACATATAAAATGAATTATTAAAAAAAAAAAACCAACCCACAGCCTTTATCGTTGTAACCCAGCTTCTGAGGTTAGCTGTTGTGCACTAGGATTTGCCAACAGCCGTTAGAGGTAAAGAAACAAGCAGAGATGGGACTTTTGTTGTTTAAGACAGGGTCTCGCTACGTAGCCTATGAACACCCAGACAGAATTGTACACCAAGATGGCCTTCAACTCAGGATTATACTGCTTTGGCAGCCTGAGTGCTGGAATTTCAGGAAAGACACTATGCCCAGCTTTCTGCTTCATTTACTACAAGTGCTTGGCTCCTCTACCACAAGAAATCCAGAGACACCTGTAGCGTGATTAATAAAAACCCAGAGACATAAATTGGGGTTCGACCTGAAGGTCAGAAAAGCAAAACAGCCAGCCACTGGTTCTTACCTCTACCTCAGTCTGAAATGGCGATCCTGCCTCCAGGAATCTCAGAATGACACTGAGCCTGAGAGCTGTCTCCTCCCATCTTATATTTCTCTCTAGGACTGGGATTAAAGGCATGTACCACTACCGCCCAATTTCTTTGCAAACTAGTGTGGCTACTGGGATTAAAAGGTGTGTGTCACCACTGCCTGTTCTGTAAGGCTGACCAGTGAGGCTGTATACTCTCTGATCTTCGGGCAAGCTTTATTTATTAAAATATAAATGAAATATCATTACAGACAACCACAAACAGATCCTTCTCTGTAGTGTCTGCTGATCCTGACAGGGAGATGGTGGAAATGGAATCCCAGGGTGGCCCTGGGATCCAAGTTCCTTTTGCTGTCTGGCAGCTTAGCCCAGGCAGGGTCTAAAGCTCGTGACTTTAGGGACCATGCTTAAGAGAAAGAATTTAAAATTATTAATATAAAACTAGGGACTGTGCTAGAGCAGAGACTTCAAGTTTCACCTTTATTAGCTTGTCTAGCTCTTCCTCTGGCTTGGGCTTGGGCAGTGGTTTTGGTTCCTGCCTCTTTCCCCATCTATCCCTTTATCTTAATGAGCAACTGTTCCGGATCTGTTTATTTCACACAAAGCTTAAAATCTCACCACTTGGTTATGTTCTGACCCCGCTGCCTGGCTTCTCTACACCTGGTCTAACTCTTGCCTAACATGGGCCGTAAGGAAAGACCATCCAAATGCTCCCCAAAAGAGCATTCAGAAGCCAGACCAAAAAGGTCAGAAATCATTGAGACTGAAGAGCGACTTTCTAGTCAAATGCAAAATGTCTCCTGCCCACTTGGTATTTAATACATACTATATAATATATGTCGAGCTTTCAAGTGCTTTATCTCCAATTACCCTAGGATGTTGGCATTTTTCAAAGCTCAACTTCTCTAAATGCTATTTGTCAAAGTCACCGACTCAGACAGGGAACTAGTATTTGCACGTTGACACCAAATCCACGCCCCTCTAAAGCACACCCAACATCACAATTTCATCTGCTGATAAAACGTGACCTGAGAACTGACCTAGAATGGGGTTCTGTTGGCTGTGATGACTTTTGAAAGGTGGCTCCGTGACACGTGGTCCTCAGTCCTCCCTTTGTATGGGATGGGATGAGATGACCAACTCCTTGTCTTTGCTCACAGGAATGGTTCCACTGAAGCTGCTCCTTTTATGTTCTGATCACTGTGGTTATAAATGAATTTACATCATTCTTATTTAAACTTTGTTTAAGTGCTTGTGAAACTAGACTCAGAAAAAAACTCTGCTGGCATTTATGCCTGATTTACAGTACAGTCTATTTAATTTAGCATACAATAGGCCCTGGGCTCCCGTTTGTGGCTGACCATTGTGTGATTTATGACCAGAAGGGCCAGTATTCTAGAACCAGAAACAAACTGAACAGAGACTACTTCATCCTAATGGGATGTGCAGTCACACCACTGCTTCTTGTCCACTCTGCTTACATAACCCAGAAGAGTACTCAGCACAATTGAACAGACTTTTTCTCAGAGAGGACCTGGGTGTGCAGCACCCTGCCAACTTCCCCATTAGTTATGGAGACAAGCCATTTGTATTCTGAAATTGCATATCAGCCAGGCAATCACCACACAGAAATAGCCCCCATGAAAAGAAAGCAGTGCTATATTTGAAGCCCTAATCATGTGTATTTATAGACCTGGGTTTAGTTCTATTTGAAAATTTTCACATTATACAGTAGCATTACGATTCCTACCAGACTCAGTGGGTGGAGGGAGAGACATTTGAACTACTCAACTTTCTGAGTAACTTAGTCATCAAGAATTTTTCTGGCCACCCCTTACTGAATGCATTTCAAAAATCATTTTTGTTACTTCCTAATGTTTTTAGTTATTGGGGGCTGGAGCAGTATGGCAGCTTTCTCAATTCATGAAAAATAATGTAAAAACTTATCACTAGAGATTCTGCCTATGGGCCTATGGTATTACCTTTATTTATTTCTTTATTTCTGTGATAAAACACTGGAGAAAAGGAACTTGGGTTTGTTTGACTTATCAGTCCATCATGAAGGGAAGCTGAGGCAGGAACTCAAGACAGGAACCTGGGGGCAGGACCTGAGACAGAGACCACAGAGGAATGCTACTCGCTGACTGACTTCCAGGCTCACATTCAGGTCTCTGTATTATGCAGTGCCAGCCCACCTGCCTAGAAGTGGCACTTTCCACTGTGTCTTGGGCCCTCCTCCATCAATTAGCAATCAAGAGAACATCCCAACAGATATGCCCGCAGCTCAATATAACTAGAAGCAATTTCTCAACTGAGATTCCTTTGTCCTAGGTCTAGTTTGTGTCTAGTTGACAAAAGCTAACCAGTGCAAGCATGCCCTTGACACTGGTGTCTCTGACAGCCACTGGTCCCCACCTCCTAACCACTTGTGCTGGTGAGGGAAGGCCCCAATGAGCATGCGCATGAAGGAGGGAAACAAGGAATATGGAAAGAGGGGAAAGCAGCGTAGAGGTCCTGGCCCAGGGTGTTCAAGGGGATAAAGCCAAAACTAGACAAATATGTAAATTGTGGGGTGTTTTTTTTTCCTCTCTCTATCCCATAATCTATCAAGTCTTTCTCTGAATGTTCCGAGTTGCTTATCAGACTTGTGACGACTTCAGTATTCCACAAAGGTCAGCTGACCCGAAGTTTGCCTTCCCCAACACTACTCTCTGCTTTGAAAGGAGTCGGCCTTTCAAACCACAGATCTGACCGTACCATTCTTCTCTGTAGCAAGCCTAGTGACGTTCTCTGTGCAGCACTTGTAGTGAGGAAAGCTGGCAGCGCCAGCAATGTTGTGTGTGTGCTGCCCCACGTCCACACATGTAACTGAAACGTGGCTGATGAGACTGCAAGAGCAAATCTGAACTTAGCTTTAGATCATTTAAACAGCTGCATGTAGCTAGTGTTACAGACGCAGTTAGATAACACCTCCTTTCTAGTTTTTTAACATTTCAGGAAAGCTCTAATTCCTTTGTAAAGAATCTATAATGAAAGATTAATTTCATTTTAAAAATTCTGAAATGATCTCTCCACGAAAATGCTGAAGTTCAGTGGTTCTGTGAGATCAAGTCATCCTTGTTTTCTTAGCCAAGGACCCACAATCTAGAGACAAACACCCATTGCCATTCTGGGACTATGTTGCTTACCACATAGACAATGTCCTGCGTCTCAAGCAAGGTTGGATGAGCTAGTTATTCCTAGGTACACGATCAGACTGTGGAGGCATCAGGGAGGACCAGGAAAAGTGCTAAGTTAATCCTAGTAGGCAGTGCCAAATGGCATCGTGTCAGAGAAAAACCATATAGAACATGGGATAAGGGAGGGGAAGGCAGTGTCATACACACCAAGGGCTATGAACTAAGTGCCTGGACATGTGACATAGGAGCAGAGCTGGACAGCGCTAGCCCACCTTAGTGGTTCAGTTTCCATCATGAGCCAGTGCATCCGTGTTCTCCAAGTACAAGTGGTGATGTGCTGGCATGTGGCTTGCTAAAAACGTGTTCCCACTGGCCTGGCAAATTCCTCAATTTACAAGGTCAGTGTCATCTCTGTGATACAACTGTCACATCTTGCTTCCCAAAGCCCATCCCTGCTCCACCTTACTTTTCATAGACCCCTGTTGTGTTGCTGTTTCCTCCAGAATAAAACCTTCCAACTCGAAGTGAAGCTTGTTAAGACACAAGGTTTTTCTAGGCAGTGGATCTCAGCCTTCCTAACGCTGCTACCCATTATTACAGTTCCTCATGTCGTGGTGACTCCCCCAGCCATACAATTATTTTCATTGCCGCTTCACAACTTTATTTTGCTACTGTTAGGAATCATATGTAAATATCTGTTTCCTGATGGTTTTCCGTGGCCCCTGTGAAAAGGTTGTTTAGTCTTCAAAGGGGTCACGACCCACAGATTGAGAATCACTATTCTAAGGGACAGTATCTGCAGGGAAGGTAGCTAAGTCAGCAAGCAAACAACTCAAGAGCATCAGAAAGAACCTGAAACTGAGCAGATACACTAGACCTTATAAGTAGTAAGTACTACAGAGAGGCAGTCTCAGTTTCCAGGAAGGACTTTCTGGAACCTGCTGCGCTGCTTAGAGGCTGTGCAGATGTTCCAGGCATACACTCCCACTCATGCTATGATGAGCTTTGAGACAACCTGCTGTCTTGCAGTCATTTCTGCATTCAGTTTAGTTTTCTCTGCCTAGCTCTACTCTACCCTATCAGGTAGATAGGTAGTTTCTTTATTAACCAATGGTATTCAGAGCATACAGAGGGGATTCCCACATCAGTAACAGACATGTTTTTATTGGTGAGCTGGCTTACTCTGGCCTCTTAAATGAGTGAAAGTGCTCATTTGGCTTCTGGGAATGAATTTTCAGCGAGCAAAGGATGCTGACAAAGTCTTGCCCATCCTCACCAGGCGAACCATAGTGGCCCTCTGATATCACTGGTGACAGCAGCAATGATGGCCAACAGTTGTTCAGTAAATCAGCACACCCAGCCCACGATGCACTGCATCTGTGGCTGTTTAATTAGTAAAACAAACAATGGGTTCACCCACCCTGTGAGTTCTGAAGGGACAGAAAGCTCGCTTTCTCCTTGGGCTTTTTTTGTTTTGTTTTGTTTTTGTTTTTTTGAAAATGACTAGGGACTTGGCATCAGAAAACGATGAATGACTGCCCAGCACTGCTGACTCACCACTCAGCTGTGGCTGCCACCAGCCAGGAGGGAGGCACAGCAGGCATCTGCACAGTGGCTACCTCCGATTAAGAAGGCAGTTGCTGGGTTCCGATGGCTCAAACGCCTCTCCTGCTACTGGTTTGTGACCCAGCCTCTTTGGGGGATTCCATTCTGCTAATCATCACCAGTCCTCAGTGTACACCCTGAGCAGAGGTTTTCAGCTTCTTATTGTCCACCCCAGACCTGCCCTAAGCCCCTCCTTGTCTTCAATGGCCTTTTTCTCCCCCATGAAGCTGTGCTCATCCATTCCTGAATGGGGTAACCTGCCATTTCTCATCTCTCTCCCAGATGAAATGGTTTTCTATTCAGGTGTGTCCATTGGAGTTTAGAGCAAGGAGAGTCTGAATCCCAGCAGCCTTGACATGAACCAGAACTTTTGGGGGGTTTACCGTAAAAACACTGACTATGCGGCCCTGGCTGCTCCCTGAGTAGCCCTGACTGGCCTGGAACTTACACAAACCCTCCTGCCTCTGACAATCGCTGGCTTGAAGGACATGCACTACTATACCCAACCTCAACACAGACCGTTAAGGACGCTTTTAGTCCTGAGCAGCTATGATTAATCCTTCCTGGAGCTCTTGGAAGATAACTTATACAACCAACATTTGATCACCAAGAGAAAAACATGCTGTACCAATATGGAAAAGATACTCAAATGTGGAGAGAACTGATAGAAAGCTCAAAAGCCAAGGTCATTTGCTTGGTGTGGTGGTCTGCTTCCCTAGGTGTTTTCATTTTCACTTGCATTTCTTCCTCCCTTCCTTTTTTTCCTTCCTTTCTCCCTACCTTCCTCCCTCCTCCTTTCCTTCTTTCCTTTCTTCCTTCCTCCCCACACCTCTCTTATTTTGGTTGGTTTTGTTTCGTTTGGTTGGTTTTGTTTTTAGAAAACCACATTTAATGGCAAAGCTTAGCACACTCTAGCAGTAAGAATGGCAAGGAGTCAAAGCAGCAGGGACATCTGGGTTACCCCACAGTGCCTCACAGTGAAGAGGATGAGCAGAGCGATCGTAAAACACAAGTCCCATGGCTTCAGACAGGGCAAAGCCCAGAATGGAGTGGGAGAAGAGCTGCTGCTTGAGAGATGGATTCCTGGCATAGCCAATAATCAAGTTACCAAACACTGTTCAGATGCCAGCCCCTGATCCAGTTATACCAACTGTGGAGGGCTCAGCAATGTCCCAGGAGAAAGCACTGGTCTGGAACTCCAGCCTGGAGAGGGGAGAGAGCTGCTGCAGGAAGGCTGTTGAGATAGGGCCTCTGGGCATGTCTGGAGGGAGGCAGACACAGGCCTGATTAGACCCTTGCTACAGGAGCAGATCAGAGCTGGAGAAATGCCAGTGCCTTGATGCTCTGCATCTTTTCAGTCTCCCAGCTCTAGTCCTTCTCACCTGCTTTTCTTTTCTGCAAGTCTTAGAACCTTAACAAGACGCCAGCTAACATCTCCCCAGGAGCCATTAACATAACCAGAAGCCATCATATTCCTGTTTTGGAGCATCTGCCGGGATGTTGTCCTCCAGCTTTCGGTGTTGCTCAGGGTTGGCAGTTGGTGCCTAATGTCTTGGACTATTTTCTGAATCACTTTGCGATCTTGGGACTGGGAATTCAGAGGCATCTGGTGAGAGTCTTCTTGCTGGTTAGGATCCTGTAGATTCTGAAGGTAAGAAAGAGGCATCACATACAAGAGACAGATACAAACTGGATTTTATAGTAATCTCAATCTTATAATAACTCATTTACCCCTTAATTGACTAATTCATCATCCCACAAAGAGACGAAGTCATACAAGAAGAGAACACTAATAAATCACCTTTGAAATGCCAGACTTGAGGCTGACTGGGAATGTAACTCAGTGGTAGACCCCTTGCCTGGTGTGTATAATGCCACAACTTCAATCCCCAATACACCTAATCCTTGATGCTTCACAGTAGAGATGCAAGCTCAACATGAGTTTCAATGGTAACTGTATCATCTACTGATCCCCAAATGCTCACACACATCAAACTCTTGAAGATGGGAAAATGATGCCGGGTACCCCAGCTTCTCTGGAGTAGTTGGTTTGTTTTCATCTATTCCTTCTTTTTTTCCTTCATTCTTTCATTTCTTTCTTTCCTTCCTTCCTTCCTTCCTTCCTTCCTTCCATTCTCATATCTGGAAAGTAAAAGAGATGCCATTTCTAGAATATAATCACTTTTAAAGAGGGAAGAGAAAAACTCCTGTTTCCTGCATAGCATTCTACTGTGTCCAACCATCTGTGATAACTCACAGTTTTGGAAGGAAATAAATTAAAAAGAAATTGTTTACATAGAAGTTTTGTCAAATAGAGAGAATTTTATGAAGAAAATGTACATTAAAGCCTTTTCATCTCATTGTCTTGGGAGAATGGAATGAAGTATATGACATTCCCAGCTACAAAGAAGAGAGTTAGGTACCTGTTGGAGACAGGAAGTTACTAGCAAGTAAAATATGATGTAATGCTTGAAGATAGCATTTAAATAAACACATACCAAGAGAACAAATCTTGAAAATATGATGCCTAGAGACAAAAGGCAACTAAACCTAGGCACAAAAGGCAGTGGTGATTGGCACCATGAAGATGAAGCCAGTGTAGCTGCTGTCACTCCCCTCAAAAATGATCGGTTGCTAATGGTTTTATAATGAGTGTGAGGCTGGTACCAAATTTTCCTTGATTGCCTTTAAAGTTGAAAGATGGGTTCTCATTCTCAGAAAAAATACTTCACCATTATCTTTAAATTTCCCCAGAATTAAGAAATGCTTTTAGGCCTAGTTGAAGGTGGATGCAAACCTTCCTTCTCTGCTATAGTCAGAATAATGATGTACCTCCAACGTTATTATACCAAAACTTAATGCCCAGTGAAGTAGTATAGAGGAGGGCCAATGGGAGGTGACTATGTTATAAGGGTCCCACCCTCATACTTGTGTTTGATGTTTTTTTAAGACTCAGAATGAGCATCCTACCCTGAAGGGTGCAGAAAAAGGACAATGTTTATGGAGCATAGACTGATACCTTTCTAGACATTGAGGCTACAAGGGCCAAGTTTGATCTTGCATTTCTCCAGGACTGTGAGAATTGTTTCTATTATTTACAAATTATTTCATTTATTTTCTTATATTGTCTAACTAGATATAGACCATCTAAGGTTTCTTGGGCTGTGATTTTAAAAAAATCACAAAAGCAACATACAAAGGAATGACTTATAGTCTACAGACCATTAGCAGAGCCAAGGCAAGAACTAAATCAGAGATGATAAAGGGACACTACTTATTGGCTCGCTCCCCATGACTTTCTCAGCCTGCCTTCTTCTACAGCCCACGATCACCTGCACAGGGTTGGCACTGCCCTGTGGACTGGGCCCTCAAATATCAGTAGCCCACACTCTTCAGGTTCTCAGTTTCTCCTTTAGTTCCAGCACCTGTGAGTTGCTGTCCCTTGAAGACTGCCATCGACTATATTAAAAGAATGTGGACTATTCTATGTGATGTGAATTTCCTGGTATTTTACCAAGGACAAGTTGAAAGTCATCCTGTATATTGTCTGCTAGAACTAAAAGTCTTTACTTTTTATAGGCACTTCATCTACAGAAGTTTTTACCTTGCTTCTGAACAATAAACATTATAAATGGAAAACTTTTTTTTTATTATGTTGAGATTCCCATTATAACACCCTTTCTTTGAAACCCATTGTCCCAAATCCGTTAGTAGATAGGCCAAACTATAGAAAAGAGATATCTAAAGGTGTATAACTATTATCAGTCGATGTCCTAATCCTGTACCTTAATAATGCTAACCGAGCAACATGCTGCCCAGTAAAGCATTGAAAAAGAAAGCAAACACTGATGTGAAAACCAACATGTCCTCTGGGAGGCTGACAGATGGCTATGCCATCTTCTAATCCTGTTTATCCTTTATCTTCTGCCTTATATTTTTCTCTTGTGGTTAGGATCTGTGTTGAATTCTTCTCAAAATGTTATATTTACCCTGTTTATTGCATTTTGGAAAGCTTTGGTCCTAAATAATTAAAATTAGAAGAGCCAACACAAAAAGGATCCAGTTTAATTTATGAGATGACTAAAATGCCTTTGAAGACAAGGAAAACCGGATTATAATCAACTACTATTTATACTTAGTGATCTTATGCACATGTGATGTTTAGAAGCACATGTCTTTCTCTACTTTGGGAATTTCCTGCAAATTTAAATTTCCCATGGTATCATCACACTAACCTTCTCATTTGCGCATATGTATTTAAAGAAGAGGAAATGGCACCCAAGCTGTGAAAGCCACATCACTTATGTGAAAGGTGTGCTTTTGCCGATGGCATGTGTTAATCGGGATGCAAGGCTGCAATATCCGTACTGTAATAGAGGTTTCCCCACACAGATGACAGAGGGGAAGCACACTGAAATATATGTCAGAATGCTGATGAGAAAGTATGTTGTATATGTCTGTCTTAGGGTTACTGTTTCTGTGATGAAACACCATAACCAAAAGCACCTTGGGGAGGAAAGGGTTTATTTGGCTTACATTTCTATATTGTAGTTTGTCATCTAAGGAGGCCAGGACAGAAACTCAAACATAATGGAACCTACAGGCAGGAGCTCTTGCAGAGGCCATGGAAGGATGCTCATTATGGCTTGCTTAGCCTGATTTCTTATAGAACCCCGGACCACCAGCTCAGGGGAGCATTACCTAAGTGGGCTGGGTCCTTGCCCATGAGTCAATAATTAAGAAAATGTCCTACAGTCTTGCCTAAACCAATCTTACAGAGGCATTTTCTTAATTGACTTCAGATGACTTTAGCTTGTGTCAAGTTGACATAAACTATTCTGCACAATGTCTTTGTATTTTATAAAAAAAATGTATTTCCTAGAATCTCTAATGATGTGGGATTCCCCTCTATATGCTGTGAATATATTTTATTATCATTGGTTAATAAAGAAGCTGCTTTGGCCTGTGGCAGAACAAAATAGAGCTAGGTGAGGAAAACTAAACTGAATGCAGGGAGAAAGAAGGTGTAGTCAGGGAGATGCCAAGTAGCTGCTGAAGGAGGCAGATGCCATGTAGCTGCCGAGGGAAAAAGATATCAGGACTTTACCAGTAAACCATGAGCCTCGTGGTAAAATATAAAAATAGAAATGGGTTTGTTTAAGATATAAGAGCTAGATAGGAATATGCCTAAGCTATTGGCCAAGGAGTTTTGTAATTAATATAATTTTGTGTGTTTATTTAGGTCTGGGCAGCTGGGAAGCGAAGGCGCAGTCTCCATTTATACTCTAATATGTAACTTTTATAATGCATAATATATAACATACATAACTTCTCTAATACATTGTTGACTGAGGTTTCTGTCCCACCAGGTCCTGCAGCCATTCAGTCCCAAAGAAATACACAGAGGTCTACATTAATTATAAAATGATTGGCCTATTAGCTCAGGCTTCTTATTAACTCTTATAACTTATATTAGCCCATAATTCTGTCTGTGCTAGTCATGTGGCTTGGTACCTTTTTTGGCGAGGCAGTCACATCTTGCTTCATCTGTGTCTGGGTGGTGACTGCAGACTGACTTTTTCCTTTTCCCAGAATTCCTCCTTGCCTCTACTTCCTTCCTGCCTGCCTATTAGCCAATCAGCATTTTATTAAGCAAATACAAGAAACAAATCCTTACAGGGTAAAACAATTGTCCCATATCTTACCATACACTTTCAAAGGTTTATTTATTTATTTATTTTTATGTGTGTGGATGTATATTGCCTGAATGTATATCTGTATACCACAAGCATGCAGTATTGGCGGAGACTAGAAGATTATATCCTCTGGAACTGAAACCACAAATAATCGGAGTTAGCTGCCATATGGGTGCTGGGAATGGAATCTGGGTCTTTTGTGAGAGGAACAAGTGTTCTTAATCATAGACTCATCTCATTAGCCCCAAAGTTTACTTTATTCTTGATTATGTGTCACTTGTGGATATGTGTAGGTGAGTGCAGGTGCCTGAGGAGAGCAGAAGCTGTTGAGAAGCAGACGTAGGTCTTCTAGAAGAGCATGAAGTGCTGCCCATCTTCTAACCCCACAATACACATTCTATAGGGGTGGCTCCCCCAATACATTTTTATCAGGTCCATAGTGTATTCTACAGTTGCAATCCTTCTGATTCAAAAAGTTCCATGTTCAATGCATGTTGGGAGGATGATAGGAAAGGTAGCACACTAGTGGGCATTGTATTAGATGCCCAGATGATTACACCTTGAAAGAAGTAGAAATTATTCGCAAACCAATTAGTTACTAATTTTTGTGTTTATTTCAAATGTACTTTTTAGATAACCTAAGACATCCCTCCTCAAAAGAAAAAACAAATTTGAGAAAAACTTAGTTTATTTTTAAAATACCTTACTTGTTATTGGATTGGATTGCCTAAAAGAGCCAAAGATTTGTGCTAAGTAATCAATAAATAAATAAATAAAAACCTAACCATATCATAATATTCTAATACACAAAGGATGAACGTCTGGGAGAATTTCTGAAAGGTAAAACAGAGTGCCAGAGCTTGTTTTTGTGAGTATGTCTAAGGTCCTAGGCTTAACTATGAACACAAAACATTTTCCTGCAAAGTAGAAAAAAAATAAAAATGAAGAACACAATTTTAAAACTCAGAAGACTTAGAAAGCAAACCCAACTTATGTTCAGCTTTCTTGGTATGAGCAAGCCCAATTTCTTACATCATATTCAGATACCTATTTAATTTTTCTTTATTCTTATTGTTTTTAAGAAAGTACATGGTGAGTATCTGTGTCAAAGGAACGCATGCAAGTGCAGGTGTCTGCAGAAGCCAGAGGCATTGGATTCCCCTGGAGCTAGAGGCTCAGGTAGTGCTAAACTGCCTGCCATGGCTGCTGGGAATTGAATTTGTGTCTTTGGAAAGAGCATTACACGCTTTTAACCCCGGAGCCATCTCTCCAGCCCATAACAATTATAATTTTTTAGTGAACTCAAGTTCCCTGTCAAAAGGAGGGAAAAATTTCAATGCAAAAAAAAAGAAAAATTCAGTCTGTAGCAGTTAACAATCTGTCTAGTTTGCATATGAGCTGTAACTTTTTTTTTTAATCTTCTCTTTGCACCAATGACCATGACACTAGTAGGCAGACATAGTTGAAAATTCTGGAATGCATGCATGGTGAAAGATACATTTGCAAAACATGAGCTTTGACTTCCTGTCTTGATGTTCACTTTCCCCCTCTTGTTAACACAGGCTGATTACTCTGCTTCTGAATTCACTATCCATACATTGATTTTTAATACTAACTTCAGAAACTGATTCAATGAAGAAAAAATAAATAGGACCAGAGGAAATAAAATTTTGTTAAAATAATTTCTAGTCAACTTAAAGTACTAACATTAAGTTAAAAATTATAACTCTAGTAGAGTGTAGGCGGTGGCTTTTATTATTTAATGTTTTAGCACTAAAAGCCCAAAATATCTACCAAAATTAGCATGCCGGAAATAAGATCATATGGCAAAACAACTTAACTTCAAACCTTACTATTTTATACCTAAATGAAGGAAATTTTTATCATAATAGTAAATAGAAGAAAAATGGGATGTGAAATTCCCTCCAAAGAGCCAAAGGACTATTAGAAGAAACAGAAATAATTTGCCCACATCCACCATTTCTTGTTTGCAAAGCTGTGTGTGGTGGTTTGATCATAGACCCATATGTTTGGATACTTGGTCTCTGGTTGGTGGAACTATTTGGGAACAATTAGGAGGCAAAGTCTTTGTGGAGGAGGTATGTCACTGGGGTGAGATTTAAGGTCTCAAAAGACTTGTACCATTCCCAGTGTTTCTCTCTCTGCCTCATGATTATATCCAAAACATGAGCTCTTAGTCATTGCTCCAGTGCCATGCCTGTCTGCCTGCTGCCATGCTTCTTTCCATCGTGGTTATGGACTCTATACCTTGGAAACTGTAAGCCCCAGTAAACTCTTTCTCTTATAAGTCACCTTGGTCAGCCAGATGGTGATGGCACATGCCTTTAATCCCAGCACTCTGAGAGGCAGAGGCAGGCAGATCTCTGTGAGTTCGAGGCCAGCCTGCTCTACAAGAGCTAGTTCCAGGACAGGCTCCAAAACTACAGAGAAACCCTATCTCAGGGAAAAAACAAACAAACAAACAAACAAAACAGACAAAGAAGTACCCTTGGTCATGGTGTTTTATATGACCTTGGTCATAGTAGTAGAATTAAGACAGTGCATATTCTCCAGTGTAATCTAAGTCAAACCATTCAATCCACCCCATATTTTCAATACCTTCTAATAAAGAGGTGACTTACAGCTTTATGCCTTACCAAATGTTCTCTACTGAATAGATATGTACTGACATAGATTCCATTTGGGTTAAACAGTGTTTTTAAAAATGCAGCTCTTTGCATTTTCTCATGTCTTCTTCAATTTATTTCTTCAATGTCTTGAATATTTCATTATAACCTCTAGGAGTTCACCAGGGCCTGCTCTATACATGGCCCTTCTAATATGTATCCAACCTTTCCAACAAGCCAGATCTCCCACACACTCTCCTCCAGGATCTTGCCTGTGAGTCTCCCTAACCCTTCTCATCCACAAACCCTCACAACCCACAAGATCTAACCCAGATCCCAAATTCAAACACTACAACCAATTTCTAGGCTTCCCAGAACCGCCTTTACCTATTCCCTAAGCCACAGGTCCCTTCCATGCTGCATCCATCCTTTATACTCAGCAAGATCTACTCCCACACTCCAGGCTTGGACCAGGAGGCACATCCCGTATATCAGCCCAGTACCCTTTGTCCACCTGATTTTACTCCACCCAAGCTATTTTCAACCTCTAGGCCCCTCTCTTCTGCCCCAACATGCTCTATCCATACAAACTTCATGCTAACAAAAGGAGTCCACATGTCCAGATCTCATTGCAAAAGTAAAAATAACATGAAAGTCAAACCAGTATATTTTCTTCAAAACCTAACAGTCCTGTAGAAATGTGTGCAATGGGAATTACCTAGATGAATCCCATGGTACAGAATTCAAAAGAGCAATCATAAATTTTATCAAGAATTCAAGGAGTATAAGGAGAACAAAGAAACAGCTTAAGGAAATAAAGGAGAAAAATTTGAGGGAAATAAGTAGCTGAATGATGCCCAAGAAAACACAAACAAAAGGCTAATGGAAATGGAAGACTTGAGAATGAAAGTCAGTAAGGAGAAAGAAACATCGATGAGTACTCAAACTGGAATAAAAATAGAATTGAAAAATCCAACAATTCAACTAGAAAACTCACAGGAAAACCTTACAAGCAGAATGAGTGAAGTAGAAGATAGTATATCAGGACTCAAAGATAATATAGAAGATCTAGACCAAATAAGCAAGAAATAAAAAAATTAAAGAAAACACCGCAAAGTAACATATAATTAATGTAGAATACCATGAAAAATCCCAAGTCAATAATATAGACCAACTCTTCAACAAGATCATAGAAGAAAACATCCAAACTACAAAAGAAATAGGCATACAGATACAAAAAGCATGCAGAACACCAAATTGACAAACCAGGAAAAAAAAACTCCCCATGGCATACCATAGTTAAAACATTAAGTATCTATAACAAATAAAGCTGCAAGAGAAAAATGAATGTTGTATATAAATGAAAACCCAGAATAACAACTGATTTGGAGATGGAAAGACAGAGAAGTCTGAAGCAATACATTCCACATTCCAAAAGATCAGGATAGGCAGCATAGTCTAATTTACCCCACAAAACTATCTGTCATAATTAAAGGAGAAAGAAAATTTTTCTCTGATATAAAGAGCCTAGAAAAATTTATATCCAACACACTAAGCCCTAAGAAAATACAGGAAGCAATATTTTGGGTTGAAGAGAGGAATGAGCATAACAGAGAGATTCTGGAAAGAAATACAAAGCCATAATTAAGTACCATTACAAACACAAGCAACCACCAAAAGCCAACATCACAATATCCTCAGTTAATACACAAAGTTTGAGATAATAACTTTAAATATTAATGGGCTTCAGTTCTCCAATCATGAGACACAGGCTGGCTGAATAGATCAAGAAAAAAATTACCTGTCTGTTGTCTATAGGAAATATATTTAACTTTAAAGAATGGCACAGTCTTAGAATAAAAAGATTGACCAAGATATTCCAATCAAATGGGACCAGGAAGCAAGCTGGCCTCACTATTTTAATATATGGCATAAAAGACTTTAAACTAAAACTAATAAGAGATACAGAGGGGATTCTAATTGTAATTGAGGGAACAATTAAGCCAGAAGACATTACTATCCTAAGCATAGATTCACAAAACTCAAGTATACCCACTTTCATAAAAATTGTATTATTGGACTTAAAGACACAGATTAACATCAATCCATTCATAGTAGGTGATTTCAGTGCCCCCTTCTCTAAAAGACCAGTCATCAGGACAAAAAACAAACAGGGAAACATCAGAATAAATCGACATCACACATCAAATGGACTTAGCAGATGTCTACAGAATATCCCACCCAAGCACCAAAGAAAACACATTCTACTCAGCAGAGTAGAGGTTTTTCTAAAACAGACCACATCCTAAACACAAGACAAATCCTTACAAGTTCAAAGAGGTTGAACTAACAATGTATGTTATCTGACCACAATACAGTAAAACTTAAAATTGACAGCCAACTAATCTTTAATAAATACACAAACTTATGAATATTGAATAACTCATCTCATTACTGAATAAGGAGTGAGTCAAAGAAGAAATCAAGGAAGAAATAAAATATCTGGAACTCAGTGAAAATGAAAATACAACACAATAAAACCTCTGGGTTGCACTGAAAGCTGTCTTATGAGGGATATTTATGTATCTAAGGGCCTACCTAAAAAATTAGAGGAGTACAAATTATGGCTTAATGATGCAAGTCAAAAACTTAGAAAAACAAGAACAAACCAAATCCAAACACAGTTTATGGCAATAATAATTATTATTATTATAATTGGGTTTGGATTTCATTTATTTATACTCTGGTTATTATGATTATTATTATTATAACCAGAGTATAAATAGATAAAATTGAAGTAAATAAAATACAAAGAATCAATGAATCTAAGAGCTGGTTCTTTGAGAAGGACTGACAGACCCTTGGCACAACTAACCAAAAGAAAGAAAGAGAAGATCCAAATTAAAGAGCCAGAAACAAACTAGAAAACATTTCAACAGACATTGTAGAAATTCAGAGTAGTATAAGGGATTACTTTAAAAACCTGTACTCTAGTAAGCAGAAGAACCTAAAAAAAAAAGTAAAAGGAATGAATTTCTATATTCAGCCAAACCACTAAAATTAAATCAAGAAGTCCAACCCCCTAAACAGACCTGTGATAAATGAGGAGACTGCAATAGTAATAAAAAGCCTTCACATCAGAATTCTACCAGACTTTTTTTTATTGTTAAAAGAAAAATTTACATTTACTCCCTTTTGAGTAAAGGGAGTAAAGGGAAATTGTGTCTAGTACTGGAAACCCAGGCAACTACCCACAACTAGAGAAGTTACGGATCTTGAAGGAAAACCTACAAATACCACTTTACTAAACCAGCCTAAAAATAATCTAAACATCTGTCCTTATACCAACAGACAAGTATAATCTTCACCTGATATCAAGGAAACTTTACAACAGATGAAGAACACTATGAAAATCCATAACCAATCAAAATGCAAAATTATGGAGCCCAGTCCCAATAAATACATCTATAAAACACTTCCTTACCTAAGAGTCAGGAACATTGCAGAAGAGGAGGTGGAAAGATGGTAAGACCAGAGAGTGTTCTGTGTGTCTCTTGGTCATGTAAGAGGCCACACTCATTACCAACATGGCTGCCTACACTTAAGTTGAATGAGGACAAAAGCAGCAGACATACGGAAGTAGATGAGTAAAGCTCATGAGGCCTGAACCCTACACAAAGAACCACAAGTAACCAAGGAATGCTGAGAGCAGAAGAAATAGTCTTCCCCACCATACAAGAATGTCAGCTCTAAAAACAGACATAAGGGTAACAGTATACAGATTGAGAGCAGCTTATATTTAGAAATATATATGTCTATACATATATGCATGTAACACTTAATGATAAAGAGAACATGGATTTGAAAAAGAGAAAGGAGGGAACATGGAAAGATTTGGAGGCCTGAAAGAGAAAGGGGAAATGATGTAACTATATTATAATCTCAAAAGTAAAAGTCATAACCCATATTTAGACTAAGAAACTATTTTTTTTACTCTAGAAAACAAACCATTTCAAAGGTTGCTCTCTGAGATAGTTTATCTTCACTGTCAACTCGACAGGAGTTAGAATAACCCTAAAAACACATCTCTTGAAATGTATAGGAAGATATTCCCAGAAAAGTTTAATAAAGTAAGACAGACTTAGAAAGTGGGTAGCACCATCCCAGGGGCTGGGTTTCTTGGCCCCAGTGTTTTCGTCAGGGTTTTTATTGCTGAAGCAAAACACCTTGACCGAAAAGTTAGTCAATGAGGAAAGGGTTTATTCAGCTTACACTCACTCCACAATGCTGTTCATCACCAAAGGAAGTCAGGACAGGAACTCAAATAGCACAGGATCCTGAGAGCAGGAGGTGAGCTATTTATTGGTTTGTTTGCTCTAGCTTGCTAATCCTGCTTTCTTATGGAATCTAGGACAACCAGTCCAGGGATGGTACCACCCACCATGGGCTGGGCCCTCCCTTACTGATCACTAATTGAGAAAATGCCTTACAACTGGATCTTATGGAGGCATTGCCTCAACTGAGGGTTCTTCCCCTATGATGACTTTAGCTTGTGCCAAGTTGGCACACAAGCCAACCAGTACATGATGTGGGATTCCCCTCTGTATGCTGTGAATATGTTTTACTACCATTGGTTAATAAAGAAGATGCTTTGACCTATAGCAGGGCAGAATATAGCAAGGTGGGAAATCTAAGCAAAGATAGAAGAAGAAAGTATGTGGAGTCAGGAAGATGCCATGTAGCTGCCGAAGGAGAAAGATGCCAGAACATTACCGGTAGGCCACATCCTCATGGATACATAGATTAATAGAAATTAGTTTAATTTCTATTAAGTTAATTTAAGATGTAAGAGTTAGTTAATAAAAAGCTTGAGCTAATAGGCCAAACAGTGTTGTAATTAATATAGTTTCTGTGTGAATATTCTGAGTGGCCGGGAGCAAAAGTGCAGTCTCTGGTTACAAATACACCCAGTAAAAAGGAGGAAGGAAGCCGGGCTTTCTTAGTGTGCATATCTCTTGGCTTCTTAACTGAAGGCACAAAATGAGAAACTTTCTCCCCTTCCAGCCACCATGACTTTCCCTGTTCCCCATACACTATGGACCTAAATAAGCACTCTGTCTTCAAAATAAGATTTTTTTTTAATCATACAAATCTTTCACTTTCTTTGTCAGAAGTACTCTAAGATAGTTCCTGAGGCTATTGTGAAAGGTACTCTTTCCCTGATTTCTTTCTCAGTCTGTTTGTTATTTGCATATGGAAAGGTTAGTGATTTTGTGCATTAATTTTGTATACTACTTCTTTATTAGTATTAATAACTAATACTAATATTAATAACTATTAGAATGTAGTTATTAGTGAAAAAGAAAATGAAGCTTATTTAACTGATGAGAGCAAAAGAGTGTCCAGTATCATGGTCAAAGGCAAGTAGAGTGGAAGCCTTATAGAGGAGCAAAGAAGGCATCCAGTGTACGCTGTTGGCGCAAACTGGCCTAGGCTGGGCTCACCAGACACAGGAGAGCTTAATGGACTGATCTGCTTAATGATGCATTTGGTCTGCTAGGACTGGTTCTGAGCTGGAAACAGGAACTGAAGAAAAAGTATGGGATCTGACAGCCATTGACTAATTCTCTACCATTCTGGGATTACTGTTGGAAGCTGAGATTCTTTTTCTAAAATGAATAAGCTGAAGAACTGGGTCAGGGTTTTTATGGCCAGATATGCTCTGGTCAGGGTATACTTATATATTCAGTCTTTCACAAGTCAAAAATTTGAATTTGTAGCAAGATAGACCAGATGTGGGGGTAGCTGAAAACTGGGTGGATTCACTGGGATGTTAGCATTTGAACTGTGATCCCGTCAGTCAAATATACATGAGACAAAGAACAAACTGATGTGAAGAAAGAAGTGAATGGAAGGGAAACTTTCAGGAACCTACAAGGATGACCCCAGCTAAGACTTCTAGCAATAGCCCGTATGTAGCCCCTTAAACACTGTAAATGCCATGTCCAGAAGATCTCTGAAGAGTCTGAGAACCATAATCTATTAAGCATACCTGTTTTTTAAATTTTATTTATTTTTTACATACCAATCTCAGTTTCCCCTCCCTCCTCTTCTCCTGCTCCCCTACCTTCTCCCTACCCCACCCCCTGGGGAGTCAACTAAGGAGCGACAAACCAATGACTGTTCCAGCCTGAGACCCATGCCATGAGAGTAAGCCCACTTCTCACACTACCTGGAGCACCAGGACCAAGAGGCTGGATGGCCTAGAGACCTAGGAGAGAACCAAACACGACTAAAATAAAGCCAATGTAATGATGCCTAGCAATATTCTGTTATCCTAATAGATTTGTGCCTAGCCCAATTGTCATCAGAGAAGCTTCATCAAGTAACTGATAGAAATAGATGCAGAGACCCTCAGCCAAACATGAGACCAAGCTTGGGAAATCCTGCTGAAGAGAGGAAGAATTGTAGGAGCCAGAGGTGTCAAGGACATTACAAGAAAATTAGACAGAATCAGCTAACCAGTGCTCATAGGAGTTCACAGAACCTAAGCCAACAACCAGGGAGCCTGCATGTGATTGACCTAAGCCCTTCGCATATATGGGTAAGTTACACAACTTGATCTTCTTGTGGGACTCCTAACAGTGTGAGTAGGATCTATCACTGACTCTTTTGCTGGCTTCTGGGACCCTGCTCCTCATAATGGGTTCCTTGCCCCATCTTAATACACAGGAGGTGCTTATTCTTGCTGCATCTTGATATGCCATGTTTGATTGATATCTATGGGAGACCTGCCCTTTCCTTAACAGAAATGAAGGAGTGAATGGGGGTGGTATAGACAGAACAGGGGGCAAGGACTGGAGGAGAAACTGTGGTGGGATGTAAGATAAATAGATAAATAAATCTAAAGTAAAATAATAAAAAGTAAATGGAATGATCCCAAGGACTTCCTTCAACACAAATTTCTCAAGACACATGAATGAGCCTGGGATCCAGAACATTTTCTTACCAAGTGTTAAGAGTCTTCCAAACATGTTTGAATCGTTGCTTGTGTGAGAACATTATTCCATACTCCTTTGCTCTATTTAGCCCACACCTCAATTGATACTTGGGCAACCCCACTAGTGTACCAGCTTTTGGCAGCAGGGAACTGGGTTCCTCACCTGAGATGTGGGAGGTCTGCAAGCAGACAGAGCAGCACCTGGTCTCAGCTGCTGGTATGGGGGTGGACTCCCACTGCTCAAGCTGATCTGCTTGGGTATCTTCTTTATGTGACTGAAACACTGATCCATCTGGTACCTGTGGGAGTCTTGTCTCTCTTGGTGACCCTGAACCATGGAGGGGGTTGACATCCTGACACTGCCATTTCTAGAAAAGCAGGACACCTCCTCTGCAGGTGGAAACAAATGCTTCTCCCTTGACAGTCAACATGAAGGGAATCCAGTTTCAGAAAGAGGGGAGTTTGGTATGAGAATAGGAGCAAAGAAGAGATTGTAAAACCAAGTTTCTAGAATACTACCAGACACAGAGTGGGGAAATGATTGAATGGAGGCCCTGAGGTGGCAGGTCGAGAATATAATTCCATCCAGAAACCTAGGAGGATAAGAACCATTACCAGATCTGGGTTATATGCTTTCAAGAATCAAGATCAAGATACTCCGCTGTGGCAGTTTTATTTAAGACACACAAGTTTAATAAGGGCCAAAATACACACAGATTACTATATCAGAAAGAGCTCCTCCGAAGAAGCAGGCAGGTAGGTGATCTGCGCCGAGAGCGCTTTCTACGTGGGCCCATCATTTTATACCTCTTGGGACCTGGTGGTCCAGCCCCATTAATTAATTAACAACTAATTAGGGGGTGGAATAATTAGCTAATGGTGGGGCGTGGCTATAAGCCGAAATGTCCAAGACCACTCCCCTTCATCTCCCCCTTTTGTCTAAATAAGATCAATCTAGCTCTAAAATAACTATATACAATGGGAACAGACATTGGACATAAAATTACAGACAATAAAAATATCAATCCACTATCCCTCCCCCATCTCTTAAATATAGGGAAGGCATAATTAACCCCTACATAAAGTCCCAAAGTCTGAGGGCAAAATTCTTTGGGATAAGGGACGTTGTTCTCCAAAGCTACTTCTTGCTGTCATGGGGACGATGTTTAGTCTAGGGAAACCACATCAGCTGTCCAAGTAGAAATCTTCCTGACGAATGGTATCCAAATGGGTCCTGTAGCAGTGTCATCCGCGTCCCGACGTATCAATCAAAGGAAGGTGTCGTCAATGTGTCCCATCTTCTGTACCTAGAATTACAACATAGGGTAAGACAACTCAAAGGTATTAAAATGAAGCCACCATCCGGTGGTATCATTCTCTCTCTGGAAACCATAGCCCCACCCGGCTGGGGGGGGGTCTTAAAATGCCCCATGTTGGGCACCAAGTGTGGCAGTTTTATTTAAGACACACAAGTTTAATAGGGGCCAAAATACACACAGATTACTATACCAGAAAGAGCTCCTCCGAAGAAGCAGGCAGGTCGGTGATCTGCGCCAAGAGCGCTTTCTACGTGGGCCCATCATTTTATACCTCTTGGGACCTGGTGGTCCAGCCCCATTAATTAATTAACAACTAATTAGGGGGCAGAATAATTAGCTAATGGCGGGGCGTGGCTATAAGCCGAAATGGCCAAGACCACTCCCCTTCACTCTGCACTATTGCTAGGATAAAAGGTATGAGGTTTTATTTGTTTCTGGTCTAAGGATGCTTGCTGTTGAGCCTGATGGCCTGAGTTGGATTACAGAAATCTATGTAAAGATGGAAGTTGTCTTCTGACTTACACATGTGTGCAGTGGCACATAAACACCTGTGCGCACACACAACACAAACACACACATACTGAATAAGTGTAAAACTTCATTCTTTACATTTAGAAATAAAACGGCCCCCACAATCAGAAAGTCAATGGTCTTTATGACGATAAATTAAATAGGTCTATGGCTACCTAGCAGACAACACAGTAAGCCACAACCTCATTAAGACCAGTGTCCATTTTCCTTTAGGAGCCTCTGTCTTCGTTATTTTCCTATTATAGTGACAAACACCACAACGAAGACAACTTACAAAAGAAAATGTTGAATTTGGGGTCTCAGTTCCAAAGGGTTAGAGTACATGACCATTAGTCAGGAAACATTGCAGAAGGCTGCCAGGCATGGCGCTGGAGCAGTAGCTTAGAGCTTATATCTGACCCACAGGCAAGAAGCAAGAGAACTGGAAGTAGCATGGGGCTTTAAAACCTCAAATCCCAACCCCAGTGACATACCTCCTTTAACAAAGTCACACCTCTTAATTCTTCCCAAACAGTTCCACCAACTCCATCATTCTCATTCAAAACTCAGTCTCTGTAGTTGCCCATGCTAGTGATCTTTCAAGAATGCTGTCATATGCATCTTTGTACACACACACACACACACACACACACACACACACACACACACACACAGACCACATCTTTGGTGCCTTCCCAGAATCTTCCTGTGCCTCCAGGAGGATGCCATAGTTCTTTTGTTCCTCCAGACATTCTATTTGTTTGACTAATGCCTTTGCTTTAGCCCTAGCTCTCCTTAACACCCCATAAGATCTCCTTCTGCCAGCCCATCTATGTCCCATGTACTCCCCTCCATCCTTCCGCCATCCCATCTAAGCCCCTCATATTCCTTCTCAGATAAGATTCTTTTACCATGCTATCATTCATCTGATAAATATTTATAGAGTATATATTCCTCACAGGATCGTGAGGAGTGCAGCAAGTGGAAATAAAAAAAGACACAGCACTTTTTCATCTAGGAACTGAGACTTCATCACAGGTACACTCAAACTTCAATGTTTGCTGGAATCACTCTAAGAGCTGATTAAACCCTGAAATGCCAGGCCCACCCCTAGAGTATCTTGTTCAGTGCATATGAAGAACTTCCATCACTGACAAGTTCCCCGCTAATACTTCTGCTGTTGTTCTCGACACCATACTGAGAACCCCTGCTTCTAGCAAGACACCAAGTAAAATGGAGTTACGGAACTAATCAACTATTACATTATCACACAACAATTTTATTATCTACTTAAAATAGCACAGTCACCATAGTTATCTTAGTTTTCCTCGGGCTGTGCTTGGGATGAACTAGACCTGGATAGAGCAAAGGAGAGGGTGGAGGTTCTAGAAGCCCTTTGTGAGACTCAGGAATGAGAGGGCAGGGTGTGTTGGGAAATTAAAGAAGACCTTGGCAGAAGGACAAAGAAAGATTGAAAACGTGGCCCCTGAAAAAGCTGGATTCTTCCTTTCTACCTAACAGGTGATGTTTGCTGTTCCCACCAAGAAGCTCTGAACTCAGAATTCATCTTAGAATCTTTGGAGGAGTGTATAAAAATGTGAATGCCGAGAAATGCAGATTTAATTGAACTGAGGAGGATGATATATTTATTAAGATTTTCTTTTTTAAAAAATCTTCCTAGGTGATTCTATTTGACATTTTGGTGAGAATCTGGAAAGGGCCGGGCGGTGGTGGCGCACGCCTTTAATCCCAGCACTCGGGAGGCAGAGGCAGGCGT